>CM059443.1:673120-1071895 GCA_030390025.1 Squalus acanthias | reverse complement strand
GGGGAGGGGAGGAGAGGAGAGGGGAGGGGAAGAGAGGGGAGGGGAGGAGAGGGGAGGAGAGGAGAGGGGAGGGGAGGAGAGGGGAGGAGAGGGGAGGGGAGGGGAGGAGAGGGGAGGAGAGGGGAGGGGAGGAGAGGGGAGGAGAGGAGAGGGGAGGGGAGGAGAGTGGAGGAGAGGAGAGGGGAGGGGAGGAGAGGGGAGGGGAGGAGAGGGGAGGAGAGGGGAGGAGAGGGGAGGGGAGGAGAGGAGAGGGGAGGAGAGAGGAGGGGAGGAGAGGGGAGGGGAGGGGAAAAATACTGGAAAAAATATGCAGAAGAAATTTTAAACGATTCCACAGAAACATCTTGGTAAAAGGAACAAGTCAGGAGAAATTTCAGTACAACATTGACAACCGCTTGCATTTATACAGCACCTGCAGTGTGGAAAATATTCCAAAGCGCATCACAGAGGAGAAGCAGCTATCGAGCAGTCGTCAAATGTCTGGGAGAAATGACCAAAAGCTTGGCCAAGCCAGCAGGTCTTCAGGAAGCCATCAAGGCGGGGAAGGAGCTAGCAAGGCAGAGGCGTTTAGGGGAGAGTTTCACATTGTTAGGGTCGAGCTGGCTGAAGGCTCTGCCTTGATTGGGGAGCAGCAGGAGAGCCGGGGGGGATACACCTGAGGCCACAACTGGAGGACCAAAGGGCAGAAGTTGGCACGTGGAGCAGGGGGAGTTTGCAGCAAGAGAGCAGGGTCGAAGCATCGAAGGAAACGGTAAATGAAAACAAAGATTTGGAACTTGAGGAGCCAGATCAGTGAGGACTGGGAGATGGGTGAGCGACACTTACTGTGGGGACTGGGAGATGGGTGAGTGGGATTTACTGTGGGGACTGGGAGATGGGCGAGTGGGACATACTGTGGGGACTGGGAGATGGGCGAGTGGGACTTACTGTGGGGACTGGGAGATGGGTGAGTGGGACTTACTGTGGGGACTGGGAGATGGGTGAGTGGGACTTACTGTGGGGACTGGGAGATGGGTGAGTGGTACTTAATGTCGGGACTGGGAGATGGGCGAGTGGGACTTACTGTGGGGACTGGGAGATGGGTGAGTGGGACTTACTGTGGGGACTGGGAGATGGGTGAGCGACACTTACTGTGGGGACTGGGAGATGGGTGAGTGGGACTTAATGTGGGGACTGGGAGATGGGCGAGTGGTACTTACTGTCGGGACTGGGAGATCAGCGAGTGGGACTTACTGTGAGGACTGGGAGATGGGTGAGTGACACTTACTGTGGGGACTGGGAGATGGGCGAGTGGGACATACTGTGGGGACTGGGAGATGGGCGAGTGGGACTTACTGTGGGGACTGGGAGATGGGCGAGTGGGACTTACTGTGGGGACTGGGAAATGGGTGAGTGGGACTTACTGTGAGGACTGGAAGATGGGTGAGCGACACTTACTGTGGGGACTGGGAGATGGGTGAGCGACACTTACTGTGGGGACTGGGAGATCGGCGAGTGGGACTTACTGTGGGGACTGGGAGATGGGCGAGTGGGACTTACTGTGGGGACTGGGAGATGGCTGAGCTGGACTTACTGTGGGGACTGGGAGATGGGTGAGTGGGACTTACTGTGGGGACTGGGTGATGGGCGAGTGGGACTTACTGTGGAGACTGAGTGATGGGTGAGCGGGACTTACTGTGAGGACTGGGAGATGGGCGAGTGGGACTTACTGTGGGGACTGGGAGATGGGCGAGCGACACTTACTGTGGGGACTGGGAGATGGGCGAGTGGGACATACTGTGGGGACTGTGAGATGGGCGAGTGGGACTTACTGTAGGGACTGGGAGATGGGTGAGTGGGACTTACTGTGGGGACAGGGAGATGGGTGAGCGACACTTACTGTGGGGACTGGGAGATGGGCGAGTGGGACTTACTGTGGGGACTGGGAGATGGGTGAGTGGGACTTACTGTGGGGAATGGGAGATGGGCGAGTGGGACTTATGGTGGGGACTAGGAGATGGGTGAGTGGGACTTACTGTGGGGACTGGGAGATGGGTGAGTGGGACTTACTGTGAGGACTGGGAGATGGGCGAGTGGGACTTAATGTGGGGACTAGGAGATGGGTGAGTGGGACTTACTGTGGGGACTGGGAGATGGGTGAGTGGGACTTACTGTGGGGAATGGGAGATGGGCGAGTGGGACTTATTGTGGGGACTAGGAGATGGGTGAGTGGGACTTACTGTGGGGACTGGGAGATGGGTGAGTGGGACTTACTGTGAGGACTGGGAGATGGGCGAGTGGGACTTAATGTGGGGACTAGGAGATGGGTGAGCGACACTTACTGTGGGGACTGGGAGATGGGCGACCGGGACTTACTGTGGAGACTGGGAGATGGGCGAGTGAGACTTACTGTGGGGCCTGGGAGACGGGTGAGTGGGACTTACTTTGGGGACTGGGAGATGGGTGACTGGGACTTACTGTGGGGACTGGGAGATGGGCGAGTGGGACTTACTGTGGGGACTGGGAGATGGGTGAGCGGGACTTACTGTGGGGACTGGGAGATGGGTGAGTGGGACTTACTGTGGGAACTGGGAGATGGGTGAGTGGGACTTACTGCGGGGACTGGGAGATGGGCGAGTGGGACTTACTGTGGGGACTGGGTGATGGGTGAGCGGGACTTACTGTGGGGACTGGGAGATGGGTGAGTGGGTCTTACTTTGGGGGCTGGGAGATGGGCGAGCGACACTTACAGTGAGGACTGGGAGATTGTCGAGTGTGACTTACTGTGGGGACTGGGAGATGGGCGAGTGGGACTTACTGTGGGGACTGGGAGATGGGCCAGTGGGACTTACTGCGGGGACTGGGAGATGGGCGAGAGGGACTGACTGTGGGGCTGGGAGATGGGCGAGTGGGACTTACTGCGGGGACTGGGAGATGGGCGAGAGGGACTGACTGTGGGGCTGGGAGATGGGCCAGTGGGACTTACTGCGGGGACTGGGAGATGGGCGAGAGGGACTTACTGTGGGGACTGGGAGATGGGTGAGTGGGACTTACTGTGGGGACTGGGAGATGGGTGAGTGGGACTTACTGTGGGGACTTGGAGATGGGTGAGCGACACTTACTTTGGGGAGTGGGAGATGGGCGAGTGGGACTTAATGTGGGGACTGGGAGATGGGCGACCGGGACTTAATGTGGGGACTGGGAGATGGGTGAGCGGGGATTACTGCAGGGACTGGGAGATGGGTGAGTGGGACTTACTGTTGTGACTTGGATTTGGGCGAGTGGGACTTACTGTGAGGACTGGGTGATGGGTGAGCGGGCCTTACTGTGGGTCTGGGAGATGGGTGAGTGGGACGTACTGTGGGGCTGGGAGATGAGCGAGTGGGACTTACTGTGTGGACTGGGAGATGGGCGAGTGGGACTTACTGTGGGGACTGGGAAATGGGCAAGTGGGACTTACTGTGGGGACTGGGAGATGGGTGAGTGGGACTTACTGTGGGGACTGGGAGATGGGTGAGTGGGACTTACAGTGAGGACTGGGAGACGCGCGAGCGACACTTATTGTGGGGACTGGGAGATGGGCGAGTGGGACTTACTTAGGGGACTGGGAGATGGGTGAGTGGGACTTACTGTGGGGACTAGGAGATGGGTGAACGAGACTTACTGTGGGGACTGGGAGACGCGCGAGCGACACTTACTGTGGGGACTGGGAGATGGGCGAGTGGGACTTACTGTTGGGACTAGGAGATGGGCGAGTGGGTCTTACTGTGGGGGCTGGGAGATGGGCGTGTGGGACTTACTGTGAGGACTGGGTGATGGGTGAGCGAGACTTACTGTGGGGACTGGGAGATGGGCGAGTGGGTCTCACTTTGGGGGCTGGGAGATGGGCGAGCGACACTTACAGTGAGGACTGGGAGAGGCCCGAGCGACACTTACTGTGGGGACTGGGAGATGGTCGAGTGGGACTTACTGTGAGGACTGGGAGATGGGTGAGTGGGACTTACTGTGGGGACTGGGAGATGGGTGAGTGGGACTTACTGTGGGGACTGGGAGATGGGCGAGTGGGACTTACTTTGGGGACTGGGAGATGGGTGAGTGGGACTTACTGTGGGGACTGGGAGATGGGCGAGTGGGACTTACTGTGGGGACTAGGAGATGGGTGAGCGGGACTTAATGTGGGGACTGGGGGATGGGCGACTGGGACTTACTGTGGGGACTGGGAGATGGGTGAGCGGGACTTACTGTAGGGACTGGGAGATGGGCGAGTGGGACTTACTGTGGGGACTGGGAGATGGGCGAGTGGGACTTACTGTGGGGACTGGGTGATGGGTGAGTGGGACTTACTGTGGAGACTGGGAGATGGGCGAGTGGGACTTACTGTGGGGACTGGGTGATGGGTGAGTGGGACTTACTGTGGAGACTGGGAGATGGGCGAGTGGGACTTACTGTGGGGACTGGGTGATGGGTGAGTGGGACTTACTGTGAGGACTGGGAGATGTGTGAGTGGGACTTACTGTGGGGACTGGGTGATGGGTGAGCGGGACTTACTGTGGGGACTGGGAGATGGGCGAGTGGGACTTACTGTGAGGACTGGGTGATGGGTGAGCGGGACTTACTGTGGGGACTGGGAGATGGGCGAGTGGGACTTACTGTGGGGACTGGGTGATGGGTGAGTGGGACTTACTGTGGAGACTGGGAGATGTGTGAGTGGGACTTACTGTGGGGACTGGGAGATGGGCGAGTGGGACTTACTGTGAGGACTGGGAGATGTGTGAGTGGGACTTACTGTGGGGACTGGGAGATGGGCGAGTGGGACTTACTGCGGAGACTGGGAGATGGGCGAGTGGGACTTACTGCGGAGACTGGGAGATGGGCGAGAGGGACTGACTGTGGGGCTGGGAGATGGCCGTGTAGGACTTACTGTGAGGACTGGGAGATGGGCGAGTGGGACTTACTGTGGGGCTGGGAGGTGGGCAAGTGGGACTTACTGTGGGGACTGGGAGATGGGTGAGTGGGACTTACTGTGGGGACTGGGAGATGGGCGAGTGGGACTTACTGTGGGGCTGGGAGGTGGGCAAGTGGGACTTACTGTGGGGACTGGGAGATGGGTGAGTGGGACTTACTGTGAGGACTGGGAGATGGGCGAGTGGGACTTACTGTGGGGACTGGGAGATGGGTGAGTGGGACTTACTGTGGGGACTGGGAGATGGGTGAGTGGGAATTACTGTGGGGACTTGGAGATGGGTGAGCGACACTTACTGTGGGGAGTGGGAGATGGGCGAGTGGGACTTAATGTGGGGTCTGGGAGATGGGCGACCGGGACTTAATGTGGGGACTGGGAGATGGGTGAGCGGGGCTTACTGTAGGGACTGGGACATGGGCGAGTGGGACTTACTGTAGGGACTGGGAGATGGGCGAGAGGGACTTACTGTGGGGCTGGGAGATGGGCGAGTGGGACTTACTGTGAGGACTGGGAGATGGGCGAGAGGGACTTACTGTGGGGCTGGGAGATGGGTGAGTGGGACTTACTGTGGGGAATGGGAGATGGGCGAGTGGGACTTACTGTGGGGAATGGGAGATGGGCGAGTGGGACTTACTGTGGGGCTGGGAGATGAGCAAGTGGGACTAACTGTGGGGACTGGGTGAAGGGTGAGCGGGACTTACTGTGGGGACTGGGAGATGGGCGAGTGGGACTTTCTGTGGGGACTGGGAGATGTGCGAGTGGGACTTACTGTGGGGACTGGGAGATTGGTGAGTGGGACTTCCTGTGGGGACTGGGAGATGGGCGAGAAGGACTTACTGTGGGGCTGGGAGATGGGCGAGTGGGACTTACTGTGGGGACTGGGTGATGGGTGAGCGGGACTTACTGTTGTGACTGGGAGATGGGTGAGCGACACTTACTGTGGGGACTGGGAGATGTGCGACCGGGACTTACTGTGGGGACTGGGAGATGGGTGAACGGGACTTAGTGTGGGGACTGGGAGACGCGCGAGCGACACTTACTGTGGGGCCTGGGAGATGGGCGAGTGGGACTTACTGTGGGGACTAGGAGATGGGCGAGTGGGACTTACTGTGGGGATTGGGAGATGGGCGAGTGGGACTTACTGTGGGGACTGTGTGATGGGTGAGCAAGACTTACTGTGGGGACTGGGAGATGGGCGAGAGGGACTTACTGTGGGGCTGGGAGATGGGCGTTTGGGACTTACTGTGGGGACTGTGTGATGGGTGAGCGGGACTTACTGTGGGGACTGGGAGATGGGTGAACGTGACTTACTGTGGGGACTGGGAGATGGGTGGGTGGGTCTTACTGTGGGGACTGGGAGATGGGCGAGTGGGACTTACTTTGGGGACTGGGAGATGGGTGAGTGGGACTTACTGTGGGGACTGGGAGATGGGCGAGTGGGACTTACTCTGGGGCTGGGAGGTGGGCGAGTGGGACTTAGCGGGGGGACAGGGAGATGGGTGAGTGGGACTTACTGTGGGGACTGGGAGATGGGTGAGTGGGACTTACTGTGGGGACTGGGTGATGGGTGAGCGGGACTTACTGTGGGGACTGGGAGATGGGTGAGCGACACTTACTGTGGGGACTGGGAGATGGGCGAGTGGGACTTACTGTGGGGACTAGGAGATGGGCGAGTGGGACTTACTGTGAGGACTGGGTGATGGGTGAGTGGGACTTACTGTGGGGAGTGGGAGATGGGCGAGTGGGACTTACTGCGGGGCTGGGAGATGAGCGAGTGGGACTAACTGTGGGGACTGGGTGAAGGGTGAGCGGGACTTACTGTGGGGACTGGGAGATGGGCGAGTGCGACTTTCTGTGGGGACTGGGAGATGGGCGAGTGGGACTTACTGTGGGGACTGGGAGATGAGTCAGTGGAACTACTGTGGGGACTGGGAGATGTGCGAGTGGGACTTACTGTGGGGACTGGGAGATGGGCGAGTGGGACTTACTGTGGGGACTGGGAGATGGGCGAGAAGGACTTACTGTGGGGCTGGGAGATTGGCGAGTGGGACTTACTGTGGGGACTGGGTGATGGGTGAGCGGGACTTACTGTTGTGACTGGGAGATGGGTGAGCGACACTTACTGTGGGGACTGGGAGATGTGCGACCGGGACTTACTGTGGGGACTGGGAGACGCGCGTGTGACACTTATTGTGGGGACTGGGAGATGGGCGAGTGGGACTTACTGTGGGGACTAGGAGATGGGTGAACGGGACTTAGTGTGGGGACTGGGAGATGGGCGAGTGGGACTTACTGTGGGGACTGGGAGATGGGCGAGTGGGACTTACTGTGGGGACTGGGAGACGCGCGAGCGACACTTACTGTGGGGCCTGGGAGATGGGCGAGTGGGACTTACTGTGGGGACTAGGAGATGGGCGAGTGGGACTTACTGTGGGGACTGGGAGATGGGCGAATGGGACTTACTGTGGGGCTGGGAGATGGGCGTGTGGGAATTACTGTGGGGACTGTGTGATGGGTGAGCAAGACTAACTGTGGGGACTGGGAGATGGGCGAGAGGGACTTACTGTGGGGCTGGGAGATGGGCGTTTGGGCCTTACTGTGGGGACTGTGTGATGGGTGAGCGGGACTTACTGTGGGGACTGGGAGATGGGTGAACGTGACTTACTGTGGGGACTGGGAGATGGGTGAGTGGGACTTACTGTGGGGACTGGGAGATGGGCGAGTGGGACTTACTTTGGGGACTGGGAGATGGGTGAGTGGGACTTACTGTGGGGACTGGGAGATGGGCGAGTGGGACTTACTCTGGGGCTGGGAGGTGGGCGAGTGGGACTTACCGGGGGGGACAGGGAGATGGGTGAGTAGGACTTACTGTTGGGACTGGGAGATGGATGAGTGGGACTTACTGTGGGGACTGGGAGATGGGCGAGTGGGACTTACTCTGGGGCAACACGGTGGCATAGTGGTTAGCACTGGTGCCTCACAGCGCCAGAGACCCGGGTTCGAATCTGACCTCGGGTGACTGTCTGTGTGGAGTTTGCACATTCTCCCCGTGTCTGCGTGGGTTTCCTCCGGGTGCTCCGGTTTCCTCCCACAGTCCAAAAATGTGTGGGTTAGGTTGATTTGGCTATGATAAATTGACCCTTAGTGTTAGGGGGGATTAAATATGTGGGGTTATGGGGATAGGATGGGATATGTTAGGGGGAATTAAATACGTGGGGTTACGGGGGTAGGGTGGGATATGTGTACTGTGGGGATTAAAGCAGGGACAGGGTACTGGATTTGGATGATCAGCCATGATCGTATTGAATGGCGGAGCAGGCTCGACGGGCCGAATGGCCTACTCCTGCTCCTAGATTCTATGTTTCTATGTTTCTATGTTACCGGGGGGGACAGAGAGATGTGTGAGTGGGACTTACTGTGGGGACTGGGAGATGGGTGAGTGGGACTTACTGTGGGGACTGGGTGATGGGTGAGCGGGACTTACTGTGGGGACTGGGAGATGGGTGAGCGACACTTACTGTGGGGACTGGGAGATGGGCGAGTGGGACTTACTGTGGGGACTGGGAGATGGGCGAGTGGGACTTACTGTGGGGCTGGGAGATGGGCGTGTGGGACTTACTGTGGGGACTGTGTGATGGGTGAGCAAGACTTACTGTGGGGACAGGGAGATGGGCGAGAGGGACTTACTGTGGGACTGGGAGATGGGCGTGTGGGACTTACTGTGGGGACTGTGTGATGGGTGAGCGGGACTTACTGTGGGGACTGGGAGATGGGTGAACGTGACTTACTGTGGGGACTGGGAGATGGGTGAGTGGGACTTACTGTGGGGACTGGGAGATGGGCGAGTGGGACTTACTTTGGGGACTGGGAGATGGGTGAGTGGGACTTACTGTGGGGACGGGGTGATGGGCGAGTGGGACTTACTCTGGGGCTGGGAGATGGGTGAGTGGGACTTACTGTTGGGACTGTGAGATGGGTGAGTGGGACTTACTGTGGGGACTGGGAGATGGGTGAGCGACACTTACTGTGGGGACTGCGAGATGGGCGACTGGGACTTACTGTGGGGACTGGGAGATGGGTGAGTGGGACTTACTGTGAGGACTGGGAGACGCGCGAGCGACACTTACTGTGGGGACTGGGAGATGGGCGAGTGGGACTTACTGTGGGGACTGGGAGACGCGTGAGCGACACTTACAGTGGGTCCAAGGGAAATGGGCCAGTGGGACTTACTGTTGGGACTAGGAGAAGGGCGAGTGGGACTTACTGTGGGGACTGGGAGATGGGCGAGAGGGACGTACTGTGGGGGCTAGGAGATGGGCGAGTGGGTCTGACTGTGAGGACTGGGTGATGGGTGAGCGAGACTTACTGTGTGGACTGGGAGATGGGCGAGAGGGACTTACTGTGTGGATGGGAGATGGGTGAGCGGGACTTACTGTAGGGACTGGGAGATGGGCGAGTGGGACTTACTGTGGGGACTGGGAGATGGGCGAGTGGGACTTACTGTGAGGACTGGGAGATGGGCGAGTGGGACTTAATGTGGGGACTGGGAGATGGGTGAGCGGGACTTACTGTGGGGACTGGGAGATGGGCGAGTGGGACTTACTGTTGGCACTGGGAGATGGGCGAGAGGGACTGACTGTGGGGCTGGGAGATGGGCGAGTGGGACTTACTGTGAGGACTGGGAGATGGGCGAGTGGGACTTACTGTGGGGACTGGGAGATGGGCGAGTGGGACTTACTGTGGGGACTTGGAGATGGGTGAGCGACACTTACTGTGGGGAGTGGGAGATGGGCGAGTGGGACTTAATGTGGGGACTGGGAGATGGGCGACCGGGACTTGATGTGGGGACTGGGACATGGGCGAGTGGGACTTAATGTAGGGACTGGGAGATGGGCGAGAGGGACTTACTGTGGGGCTGGGAGATGGGCGAGTGGGACTTACTGTGAGGACTGGGTGATGGGTGAGTGGGACTTACTGTGGGGACTGGGAGATGGGGGAGTGGGACTTACTGTGGGGCTGGGAGATGAGCGCGTGGGACTTACTGTGGAGACTGGGAGAAGGGTGAGCGGGACTTACTGTGGCGACTGGGAGATGGGCAAGTGGGACTTACTGTGGGGACTGGGAGATGGGCGAGTGGGACTTACTGTTGGGACTGGGAGATGGGTGAACGACACTTACTGTGGGGAGTGGGAGATGGGCGAGTGGGGCTTACTGTGGGGACTGGGAGATGGGTGAGTGGGACTTACTGTGGGGACTGGGAGATGGGGGAACGGGACTTACTGTTGGGACTGGGAGATGGGCGAGTTGGAATTACTGTCGGGACTAGGAGATGGGTGAACGGGACTTACTGTGGGGACTGGGAGATTGGCGAGTGGGACTTACTGTGGGGACTGGGAGATGGGTGAGTGGAACTTACTGTGGGTACTGGGAGATGGGCGAGCGGGCTAACTGTGGGGACTGGGAGATGGGTGAGTGGGACTTACTGTGGGGACTGGGAGATGGGCGAGTGGGACTTAATGTGGCGACTGGGAGATGGGCGACCGGGACTTAATGTGGGGACTGGGTGATGGGTGAGTGGGACTTACTGTGGGGACTGGGAGATGGACGAGTGAGACTTACTGTGGGGCCTGGGAGATGGGCGAGTGGGACTTACTGTGGGGACTGGGAGATGGGCGAGTGGGACTTAATGTGGGGACTGGGTGATGGGTGAGTGGGACTTACTGTGGGGACTGGGAGATGGACGAGTGGGACTTACTGTGGGGACTGGGTGATGGGCGAGTGGGACTTACTGTGGGGCCTGGGAGATGGGCGAGTGGGACTTACTTTAGGGACTGGGTGATGGGCGAGTGGGACTTACTGTGGGGACTGGGAGATGGGCGAGTGGGACTTACTGTGGGGACTGGGTGATGGGCGAGTGGGACTTCCTGTGGGGACTGGGAGATGGGTGAGTGGGACTTACTGTGGGGAATGGGAGATGGGCGAGTGGGACTGGGAGACTGTGGTAGTTGGAGTTGTCGAAGGAAATGCTCAGGAGCGGTGACAGAGTTAAGACCGTGCAAGCCGTGCGATTGGACGGGCCCGGAGCCGATCACCGGCCAGCTCGGTTCAGAGTGCTGACGGGCAAACGCACTCGACCCCAGAACTTTAAAACCATGCAGCTCGAGGGAGCGGGTAATCCCATCCCATAACCCCATCCCTGATCCCCATCCCTGATCCCCATCCCTGATTCCCATCCCTGATTCCCATCCCTGATCCCCATCCCTGATCCCCATCCCTGATTCCCATCCCTGATCCCCATCACTGATCCCCATCCCTGATCCCCATCCCGGATTCCCATCCCTGATCCCTGTTGGGCAAAAGAACCAGAGGCGACATGAAGAAAAACCTTTTTACGCAGCGAGTGGTTCGGATTTGGAATGCGCTGCCTGAAAGGGTGGTGGAGGCAGTTTCAATAGTAGCTTTCAAAAGGGAATTGGATAAATACTAGAAGGAGAAAAAATTGCAGGGATATGGGGGAAGAGTGGGGGAGTGGCTTTGTGTTTATGTGACTAACATTGTGACTGCAGTGAATTGGAATCAGTAATGTCCAAAAATATGGCTGAACCTCCAACCACTGCAACTGACGCAAGATTAGGAGCATTTATTCAGACAGGCCTAGAAATTGGGGAATACTGGAAACCTGCCGGTAACATTGGCGGCCAAGGCTAACGGCCGCCAGCCCAGAGAGCACAGACAGCACCGGCCCAGAGAGCACGGGCAGTACCGGCCCAGAGAGCGCAGACAGTACCGGCCCAGAGAGCACGGGCAGTACCGGCCCAGAGAGCTCAGACATTACAGGCCCAGAGAGCACGGGCAGTACCGTCCCAGAGAGCACAGACAGTACCGGCCCAGAGAGCGCAGACAGTACCGGCCCAGAGAGCACAGACAGTACCGGCCCAGAGAGCTCAGACAGTACCGGCCCAGACAGCGCAGACAGTACCGGCCCAGACAGCGCAGACAGTACCGGCCCAGAGAGCGCAGACAGTACCTGCCCAGAGAGCACAGACAGCACCGGCCCAGAGAGCACAGACAGTACCGGCCCAGAGAGCTCAGACAGTACCAGCCCAGAGAGCGCAGACAGTACCGGCCCAGAGAGCGCAGACATTACAGGCCCAGAGAGCACAGACATTACTGGCCCAGAGAGCACAGACAGTACCGGCCCAGAGAGCACGGGCAGTACCGGCCCAGAGAGCGCAGACAGTACCAGCCCAGAGAGCTCAGACAGTACCGGCCCAGAGAGCGCAGACATTACAGGCCCAGAGAGCACAGACATTACTGGCCCAGAGAGCGCAGACAGTACCAGCCCAGAGAGCTCAGACAGTACCGGCCCAGAGAGCGCAGACATTACTGGCCCAGACAGCGCAGACAGTACCGGCCCAGAGAGCGCAGACAGTACCGGCCCAGAGAGCGCAGACAGTACCGGCCCAGAGAGCACAGACAGTACCGGCCCAGAGAGCTCAGACAGTACCGGCCCAGACAGCGCAGACAGTACCGGCCCAGAGAGCGCAGACAGTACCTGCCCAGAGAGCACAGACAGCACCGGCCCAGAGAGCACAGACAGTACCGGCCCAGAGAGCGCAGACATTACAGGCCCAGAGAGCACAGACATTACTGGCCCAGAGAGCGCAGACAGTACCTGCCCAGAGAGCACAGACAGTACCGGCCCAGAGAGCACAGACAGTACCGGCCCAGAGAGCGCAGACAGTACCGGCCCAGAGAGCGCAGACAGTACCGGCCCAGAGAGCGCAGACAGTACCAGCCCAGAGAGCTCAGACAGTACCGGCCCAGAGAGCGCTGGCAGTACCTGCCCAGAGAGCACAGACAGCACCGGCCCAGAGAGCGCAGACAGTACCTGCCCAGAGAGCACAGACAGCACCGGCCCAGAGAGCACAGACAGTACCGGCCCAGAGAGCGCAGACAGTACCAGCCCAGAGAGCTCAGACAGTACCGGCCCAGAGAGCGCTGGCAGTACCGGCCCAGAGAGCTCAGACAGTACCGGCCCAGAGAGCACGGGCAGTACCGGCCCAGAGAGCTCAGACAGTACCGACCCAGAGAGCGCAGACAGTACCGGCCCAGAGAGCACAGACAGTACCGGCCCAGAGAGCGCAGACAGTACCGGCCCAGAGAGCACGGGCAGTACCGGCCCAGAGAGCACGGGCAGTACCGGCCCAGAGAGCGCAGACATTACCGGCCCAGAGAGCACGGGCAGTACCGGCCCAGAGAGCTCAGACATTACAGGCCCAGAGAGCTCAGACATTACAGGCCCAGAGAGCTCAGACAGTACCGGCCCAGAGAGCACGGGCAGTACCGGCCCAGAGAGCGCAGACATTACCGGCCCAGAGAGCGCAGACAGTACCAGCCCAGAGAGCTCAGACAGTACCGGCCCAGAGAGCACGGGCAGTACCGGCCCAGAGAGCGCAGACATTACCGGCCCAGAGAGCGCAGACAGTACCGGCCCAGAGAGCGCAGACATTACTGGCCCAGAGAGCTCAGACAGTACCGGCCCAGAGAGCACGGGCAGTACCGGCCCAGAGAGCGCAGACAGTACCGGCCCAGAGAGCGCAGACAGTACCGGCCCAGAGAGCGCAGACAGTACCGGCCCAGAGAGCTCAGACATTACTGGCCCAGAGAGCGCAGACATTACTGGCCCAGAGAGCTCAGACATTACCGGCCCAGAGAGCGCAGACATTACTGGCCCAGAGAGCTCAGACATTACTGGCCCAGAGAGCACAGACAGTACCGGCCCAGAGAGCGCAGACAGTACCGGCCCAGAGAGCGCAGACAGTACCGGCCCAGAGAGCGCAGACAGTACCAGCCCAGAGAGCTCAGACAGTACCGGCCCAGAGAGCGCAGACATTACCGGCCCAGAGAGCGCAGACATTACAGGCCCAGAGAGCACAGACATTACTGGCCCAGAGAGCACAGACAGTACCGGCCCAGAGAGCACGGCAGTACCGGCCCAGAGAGCGCAGACAGTACCAGCCCAGAGAGCTCAGACAGTACCGGCCCAGAGAGCGCAGACATTACAGGCCCAGAGAGCACAGACATTACTGGCCCAGAGAGCGCAGACAGTACCAGCCCAGAGAGCTCAGACAGTACCGGCCCAGAGAGCGCAGACATTACTGGCCCAGACAGCGCAGACAGTACCGGCCCAGAGAGCGCAGACAGTACCGGCCCAGAGAGCGCAGACAGTACCGGCCCAGAGAGCACAGACAGTACCGGCCCAGAGAGCTCAGACAGTACCGGCCCAGACAGCGCAGACAGTACCGGCCCAGAGAGCGCAGACAGTACCTGCCCAGAGAGCACAGACAGCACCGGCCCAGAGAGCACAGACAGTACCGGCCCAGAGAGCGCAGACATTACAGGCCCAGAGAGCACAGACATTACTGGCCCAGAGAGCGCAGACAGTACCTGCCCAGAGAGCACAGACAGTACCGGCCCAGAGAGCACAGACAGTACCGGCCCAGAGAGCGCAGACAGTACCGGCCCAGAGAGCGCAGACAGTACCGGCCCAGAGAGCGCGGACAGTACCGGCCCAGAGAGCACCGGCTGTCCCGGCCCAGAGAGCGCAGGCAGTACCGGCCCAGAGAGCACCGGCTGTCCCGGCCCAGAGAGCACAGACAGTACCGGCCCAGAGAGCTCACACAGTACCGGCCCAGAGAGCGCGGACAGTACCGGCCCAGAGAGCGCAGACAGTACCGGCCCAGAGAGCACAGACAGTACCGGCCCAGAGAGTGCGGGTAGTACCGGCCCAGAGAGCTCAGACAGTACCGGCCCAGAGAGCGCGGACAGTACCGGCCCAGAGAGCTCACACAGTACCGGCCCAGAGAGCGCGGACAGTACCGGCCCAGAGAGCGCAGACAGTACCGGCCCAGAGAGCACGGACAGTACCGGCCCAGAGAGTGCGGGTAGTACCGGCCCAGAGAGCTCACACAGTACCGGCCCAGAGAGCGCGGACAGTACCGGCATTTTGATGCTGCCTGCTCATTGTCATCAGCGTGGTGGTGAGTTGCTAGTGTAACGCACTCTTTGCAGCACTAATCTCAGAAGGAGGCCAAAGGTCTCCTCGTTTTCCCGCTCGCAGTCTCGGGGTACGGGGGAGAAAGAAGCGACCCCAACAGTTGCCGTACGTGCTCCAAAAATATTAGCTGCCACCCGATGTTTTTCAATATTTTGTAGGTTTGTGATATGAATGCAGATAAAAGAGATCTTATCACAGATCATCTTCAATCGTTGCAGTGGAGTTCACCCATTGATTTACTGACCCACAAACACTGTCGGCCTCCTGGAAAGCTGCCAGAAAATGCAACCCCCCTCCCCCCCCCGCCACTGATGGGCAAAAAATGAAAGTTTAAAAGAAGAACCTTGGCAAAGGAGGCATTTGAAGTTCCGGCGTCCATCCTCATCAGTCCTGTCAGACTCCTCATGGCCGTTAACGCCGCTGAAAGACCTTTTAGCGGCAGCACTCGCTGGCGAGATTTAGCGTGGGCGGCAATGTGAGCGGAGAACTCCAAAATGGATGAGCTGGCGTCAACTCGCCGTTGCGCGCTGATTGACGTCACGCTCCAATTCATTAAAATACTCTCGCCAATATCAGTTAACGGCAGCGCTAATGACCTACCGAAAATGGCGGCCGCCTCGGTACCCGCCACCAGCTGGCGGAAGAGCACCGGCTGCCGTTTCTTCGCCATTTCATGGCACTAACGGGTGGCACAAACCACCCGAATTTCTAGGCCTATGACTCTTCTGACTAACAATATGGAGCTAGTCGATCTCTTGCGATGCTGCACGTGGGGAGTCAAGGCCAAGTGTAGTCTTTAGGTAAAGCAGTGTTAGCGAGCCGGGGATAACTGGGCCAGGGTGTGAAGATATAATTCAATCCCCATTCTAAAGTCATACATTCTGTCTTTAGTTTTATATATTTTGATTTTGTATTATTATTTATAGTTACGTCACAAAATTTGTGGCGATTTGGGAAGCAGAGAAGTAGATGAGCGGAGGAGCTTTAGGCTGAGGAGCCGGGAGACGCAAGACCGAGGTGCTACAACACCACCATTGGCTGCCGGGTGTAATTACAGTGTGACAGGTTTACATAGGCAATTTTCCTTGAAAAATATGGACATGGAAATTTATAATGGAGGAAGTTAACACAAAAGTGTGACCAAAAAAAAAGATTTTAGAGACAGGAAGTATGCACAGACATAAAATTTTTAATATATTATAGGTAATAAATAGCAAATCTAATTTACTATCAGGGGGCATCTGTTAGTGTTGACTGGAAAAAACTATGGGTGGAGTTTTCAAATTTAGAGGGGACGTGAAAAAGGCAATGCTGGATGGGACACTTGTTATTCACGCCGCCTGATTTCCTTTCCGTTGACCATAGAAAGATAAATCAGGCGGGGTGCATAACAGGCCGCCAATCCTCGACCACCCGATTTACACTCCCACTGAAATTGAAAGTTCCGCCCTATGTATTGAACGAGAGAGGCACAGAACTCACAGAGCACCAAGTTCTGTTATTGTTCTACTGTGCGAATCCAGCTGATTTCGATTTCTTTTCCTCCCACAGTCCAAGGCTCTGCGAGAACGATGGCTGCTGGAGGGAACTCCTTCATCGGCAGCGGAGGAGGACGAGGGGATGAAGAAACAGCTCCAGGAGGACAACGTCAAAACTAAACAGTTGGAGGAGACCATCCAGAGGTAACTGGCGGACAGTCTGATCATGAGCTCTCTGTCTCTTAAGAGAAACAGAGAGGAACGGGCCGAGTTGCTGGCATCCTACTATCATTACCGGCTGGAATGGGTTTGCCAGGAAAGGGCCTTCTGTGCCCGTCCTGGCAACGAGAGGCAGAGTCACATAACCAGCTGTATCCAGGCAGCGGGAGAGATCAGTAGGACAGCCATCCATGTATGGTGTCCATGCAATGAAGATGATTCCAATTCTTGGGATTCGTAGTATAAGGACTGGTTTTCATTGGGAAAAAGAGGAATGAGGAAAAATATAGTTCCTGGTTTAAATTTGCCTCGAGCCTTAGATGGTAGATGTAGGTAGAACAAGGTTATTTAATTCCTTCAAGCGAAAGCTTGCAATTATAAAGGGCCCTGGTGAGACCACACCTGGAGTATTGTGCACAGTTTTTGTCTCCTTACCTAAGGAAGGATATACTTGCCATAGAGGGAGTGCAACGAAGGTTCACCAGACTGGTTCCTGGGATGGGGGAATTGTCCATTGAGGAGAGATTGAGTAGACTATATTTTCTGGAGTTCAGAAGAATGAGAGGTGATCTCATTGAAACATATAAAATTCGTACAGGGCTTGACAGGGTAGATGCAGTGAGGATGTTTCCCCTGGCTGGGGAGTCCAGAACCAGGGGTCACAGTCTCAGAATAAGGGGTCGGCCATTTAGGACTGAGACGAGGAGAAATGTCTTCACATTTGGAGAATCTTTGGAATTCTCTACCCCAGAGGGCTGTGGATGCTCAGTCGTTGAGTACATTCAAGACAGAGATGGATAGATTTTTGGATATTAAGGGAATCAAGGGATATGGGGATAGTGTAGGAAAGTAGAGTTGAGGTAGAAGATCAGCCTAGAATGGTGGAGCAGGCTCGAGGGGACAAATGGCCGACTCTTGCTCCTATTTCATATGTTCTTATGTAAGTTGGACCTATTTCTGGCTGTGGGAGAGATCACCTCATACAGGAGGTAGGTGCCTCGCAACATTAATCAGGGCAAGGGTGGTCTCCTGGATTAGTTTCGATCACCTAAAGCTGTGAGAGAGCAATGCTCCTGTTTTATCCCCCTAATTGTCCTGGGTTTTTATCTGGTTTGACCCCTCTCCTGGGTGATTACATGGCTGTGGGGTGGTGAGATGGGGGGTGGAAGGAAGTGTGCTGTGATGCATAAAGCATCGGGACTGCATAGGATAGGCTGCACGGACCAGGAAATCTTTTCCTGTCCAACATTTTCTGTTTAATTCAGTCAATGGAGGAAAGTTTCAAACCGCAGGCAAGAATAGAGATGAGGTTTCTCTTTGTCAATCTAGTGATTATGGGGAGCAGATTCCCAGGGAAGGCAATTAGTGTGGCTGATTAATTCCTGCAAAAAGGAACTGCACACACATCTAGTTGCAAACAAAATTTGAAGTTATAAGGATTGTTGGAGCCTGAGATGAGGGATCTTGCTGTGCGTAAATTTCAGATGAGACGTTAAACTGAGGCCCTGTCTGCTCTTTCTCAGGTGGATGTAAAAGATCCCACGGCACTATTTCGAAGAAGAGCAGGGGAGTTATCCCCGGTGTCCTGGGCCAATATTTATCCCTCAACCAACATCACTAAAACTGATTATCTGGTCATTATCTCATTGCTGTTTGTGGGAGCTTGCTGTGTGCAAATTGGCTGCTGCGTTTCCTACATTACAACAGTGATTACACTTGGAAAATGGCTGCAAAATGCTTTGGGATGTCCTGAGGTTGTGACAAGCGCTATAGAAATGCAAGACTTTCTTTTCTTCCTCTCTCCACAGATACTGTCTGAGCTGCTGAGTGTTTCCAGCATTCTTATGTTTTGTTTCAGGTTTCCAGCATCCGCAGTATTTTTTTGTTTGTTTTACGGAGGAATTTGGGTTTGGATATTTCATCCATTCCTGGTTGAGTGGAATGAACTCGCCTTTCTCCCAGTGCCCCATATATAATTCAGCTCATTGACAGGACTCCAGGGCTGGATTTTACCTGCCAAGACACGTTGGGGGCGGGACTGCTGCCTTCCGGGTTCTAGTCCCGTCCCCAGCGACGTCCAATGCACAGACGCTATTTTCCCCTGATTGGCCTTGTTAAGCCCCGCCCTGCGGGCTTGCTGGCCAATTAAAGGAAAGCCGGTGTCAGATGACATCAGTTGATGACGCTTCATCTGCCGGTTTTCTTAAAGGGACCTGAACCATCTATTTTTGACAGATGATTTGACAGCATTGAGGTGCTGTCAAACACTGACAATTACTGTACAAAGGTGAGCCCTTGCACCCAGACTCTCCAATGACTCTCTCCTTAGGATGAAACAGATGGCAGCTGCAGGTGAGGGTACAGAAGCGATCTGTCACTTCTCCCATTGAGGTGAGGCCACACAAACACTTCAAAGCTTGTCACCTACAGAAAAATCTAAACACATTAAAAATGACTTTCCCAACATTTCCTTACCTCTGATACTCACCAGTGTCCCACTGCATCCTTCACACCACTTCTGCAGCTGTCATCTATACACCAACATAACAACAGACCCACAGCACGCCTCACTTACCCTGGCGGGGTTCCCCGACATCGGGAAGCCCGCAGCAGAAGTCTCAACATGGGAAAAGCCTCTTAACTGCCTGTTAACTATCTGTTAACAGGCAGTTAAGTGGCTATAATCCTCTTCCTGCGCAAATCGGGGACCCGACTCCTGGGAAGATTGGTTGGAGGCGGGTTGGGAGCGGGTTTGGGACCCGCTCCCATTCTTTTTGATTTTCCCAGCAGTCCTGCCTCCAAACCCGCCTCCTCAGGGCTGGTAAAATCCAGTCTGAGTCTCTGATAAAAGGCGGTCAATAATGGCCAGGGATACACTGTGAACTAATCCGCAGTGACTTGCTCTGATCGAAGTTGGATTGGAATCCTTACCAGACCCCGAGAGCGTGAGTTGGGCAGTAATTCAATACTCTTTGATCTACATGATGGTTCAGTGAAGGGGGTTTAGCACAAATACCGGGGGAGCTCTAACACAACCTCGGTGCTTATGCCTGAACTGTGCAGAGAGACAGCACAATGCAAGGCCGCAGTGGAATCACAGTAATGGAGTCAGCACTTGAAACCATGGTGACAGCAGGCCTTCAGTTTGCACCCACGCCATCCCTGTCAGTAGGTGCAGTAAAGGTCACAGCAGTTCAGTTCATGGGGTTAGATTCTCAGCCGCTTGCCCGATAATCCCGACGGGAGGCCTGGGGCAGTGTGAGGGCTGGCCGCGTGAACATACGAGCTGTGGCAGGGGTCGCCAACTCTGGTTGGATGTATTCCTGGAGGTGTCACCACGTGACCTCCAGCCTCCAACCGCCCCGCCCCGCAGTGTTGCAGCAGCGTCCTGGAATCTTTGGAATTCTCTACCCCAGAGGGTTGTGGAGGCTCAGTCATTGACCGTAATCAAGACAGAGATCGATCTTTTTTTGGATATTAAGGGGATCAAGGGCTATGGGGATAGGGCGGGAAAGTGGAGATGAGGTCGAAGTTCAGCCACGATCTTATTGAATGGCGGAGCAGGCTCGAGGGGCCGAATGGCCGACTCCTGCTCCTGTTTCTTATTCGTCTTTAAATCCTGGAGACTCATGGGCAATCCAGAAAGGTTGCAACCCGAGAAAACGGGCAGAAAACGAGTGCCCGCCAGCTCCAGCCCTGGGATAAGATAGGCCCGGGGTAGGGGAAGAAGGAGGGGGTCCGTTCTCGGGAGGAGTAGTGGTGGGGGGGGGGACGCAGATTGGCAGCGGTTCAGGTTGTCATTGTAGAGCCCAGAGGATCACTTCCTGCTCCTCCCGGCCCCACAAAAAAATAAATCAAAGCTCACCTTCCGGTCTCCTCTTCGGCTGGACCTCCAGCTACAACAGTTGATCCTAAAATGGCCATCGGGGTCCTCGGTACATCGCAGGACCCTGATTTGCATAGTAAAAGGGCCTGAGTAGGGTGGGAGTTCTGGCCATCCAGCGCTAGGCTCTTGGGAATAAAGCATCAGCCACACTGTCAGCAGGCGAGGGCGGTAAGTCGTACCCCGCTGTTTTCAGGGTGCTGCCCGCTGGCAGGGAGGCCTCAACATCTCCCCCATTGTTTTTAAAAGTATTTCATTTGATGTTCTCCAGAATGGCAGCAACATAAATGGAAATGCGGTTACCATTGTAGTTTTATTGGGTGTGAATACATTTGTGATGCCTTCCTCAAAGAACATTGCAGCTGGCCAACCTCGGGGAATTTCAATTAGGAGTTTGCTCTTTGCCGCGGGCTGACGGTCTTATTAAAGCAATGCCGAGTTGTTCTTCGATCATATCTTTGCAATCTTCACCTCGGAGAATAGAGCAAAGTAGCGGAAGGTTTACGCGAGTTGATTGACAGTCTGACAGGCCGCAACATGAACACTCCTTCCAAGGCCATAACCATCTTTATACCAGTTGATAGGGGGGTCAGTCCTTGATCAGCGGGAGGGCTTTATGGGCTGAAACCATCCGTACAATGGGGGAAGGGCGGGTGGGTGCCACCCACACCCACACCCACTGGATGCGAGCATCCCACTGGATGTCAACCCAGAATTCGGAGCCGGAGCTCCACTCACTGGGACTGTCTGGAGTGGGTTTTAGAAGCTCTACACCTTCTGACTCAGAGGTGTGAATGCTACCACTGAGCTAAAGGCTGGCTCCTGTGCCATGCCACAAAGCTCAGAGTTACCTGCAATGATTTATGGCCTCTGATGGACAGAAAAGTACATGATGGGGTAAATGGAGGTGGTTGGGGGGGGTGGGGGGGGTGGTGAGAAGTGAGAATTATAGAATCATAGAAATTTACGACACAGAAGGAGGCCATTCGACCCATCGTGTCCGTGTCGGCCGACAAAGAGCTCTCCACCCTAATCCCACTTTCCAGCTCTTGGTCCGTAGCCCTGTAGGTTACGGCACTTCAAGCACATATCCAAGTACTTTTTAAATGTAATGAGGGTTTCTGCCTCTACCACCCTTTCAGGCAGTGAGTTCCAGATCCCCCACCACCAAGACATATCGCTCTCCCACTCTTGGAACCGGGAATACTTCAAGCAAGGCATCACTGAGCAACAGGGAGCAGAGTGAGAACGAGTCATGAAATCGCACTGATAAATCTTGCCACAGTGTCGTGCAGTTCAGATGCTTCAACCCATTTTGCAACCACGCTCCAAAAACAACCCACAGGCTGCTCTCCTCAAAACAGGACAAATTATTTCCTGACGCCATAACGCACTTCAAACACCTCACGAATACTCACACGTAACGTAAAACCAGTGATTTATTGACCACTGATGGAGTGTTCAAAGGGCACCATCTTCATCAAGGAATGTTGGTCAACCCTTGTTCTATTTGGGGAAGGGGAAGAGCCGAGCAGAGCTGTCGCCACGGTGACACATTGTGCAAGTAACGGGGTGACACGCCTCAACGAGGTTTATGGGTATAGAACACCGCGACATAAATTAAACGCTCAGCCACTTTTTCATAAATTGACCATTTAAACAAAACAAGAGTGAAATTAAGGAGATAAAAAGCAAAACCATGAATCTGAAGTAGAAATAGAAAGTGCTGGAAGTACGCAGAAGGTCCGTCATCCTGCAAGCCTTCAGCCGCCTAGGCCCCAGGCTCCGAGGCTCCCTCGCTAATCCCGCAGCCTCTCCACCTCCCACTGCTCCTTTAAGATCCTCCTTAAAACACATTTTTTTTGGACCAAGTTTCCAGCCTCCTTTCCTAATCTCTCGGCTTGGCCCGGCCTCCATTTTATCCTTACACCTCTGTGAAGCCCCTCAGCCCAGTTTTCTTCATTAGAGGCAGGGTTGCCAACCCTCCAGGATCGGCCTGGAGTCTCCAGGAATTGAAGATTAATCTCCAGGACGGACACTGCGAGCAAAACCTGGGAGAAAAATCAGAGGGGCATTAAAAAAATATGCGTATTTTTCATTTTTGTTCTGAAAATATTGGTGAAAATTTTTAAAAAGCTGTTTAACTGGGTGGGGCAGTTGGAGGCGGGAGATCATGTGATGAACTCTCCAAGAATACATCCAACCAGAGTTGGCAACCCGAGTTATAGCCGCTAAATAAATGCCGTTTGTTTTTGAAGGAGGATTTGGCAGGTTGACATTCCAAATGTTTCCCTTCAGCAGCACAGGAACTCGGAGTTTCAAAATGGAGGAAACCAGGGGGAATCTGGAGATAAAAGAGAGAGATTCCATCCCAGAGCTGCATGTTATCAAAGGACCTTCTAACTGGTTCAGACAGTTGCGTCTAATGCATTAATTATACCAAGCTAATTAAAAGGCTCCATAATGCTCTCTCAGAAATGGTCATTTTTAACTTGCCATCTTCTTTCTTCCATTTAAAATATATCATCCTTTGCGGAGAGATCAAGTCTCACTTTTAATGAAGAAGTGAAATACTTAAAAAGCTCGCAATATTTCTGTAGGCAATTTAACAGCCATTGCAGTTGGTGTTTCAGACACTATTTGCAGACGCTGTCAGAAGCAGCCTTAGTGAGCTCTTTAACGTCAGACTCACATTAGCTTTTTTTTTTCATCTTCATTCCTGAACCATCTCAATCTTTCATTGGGAGTTATTTTTTCTCTGAAACAGCCTCTGAGCTAGACTCCACAATGGTGGGATGGATGGGAGCGGATGTGGAGGTTGGGGAGAGGAGGAGAGAGTCTCTCAAAGCCGAAAGATAAGACTGACCTTGTCATTTGTTTGCATCAGCAGTTGGGTTTCAGCTGGTGAAAGAGATTTCCCCGCCGACAGCCACCACAAGCACTGGGGGGTTACAGGCTTCACTGTGTGAACAAGCTGTCAGAGGCATCAGCTTCAACTGTTCTTGAGGACCTCTGCATTGGGGCTTGTATCAATGCACACTTTTATGAATAGAATTCAGCTCCTAAACACAGGAAGATTGCACAGCAGTTCCTAGATCTGGAGCTTCCAGTGTCTCACACTCCAGGTACAGCAGTGTAATGGTCGTGTTACTGGGCTAGTAATCCAGAGGCCTGGACTAATAATGTGAATGAATGTGAATGTGCGTTCAAATCAAACCATGACAGTCTGAGAATTTGAATTGACTTCAAACTCTTTGCGGGGTTTGAACCGCAAGTACTTGTGTCAGAGATTCAGTCACTCAGCCGGCCCGCCCTGACCTTCCAGAGTCATTTAAATGTTTTAGGTGGGCACCAGGAAGCCTGGCTGGGAAGGACAGGGTCATTATTGCAGCAGGTTCATGCGTGTACCCAGGATTTGCATCTAATGACATATTCCTGCCCATATATGGCAGCAATATGCAACAACGGCATTGGGTAGTGAGCGGGACCGGAGGAACAGCTACACGCTCAAGTTCCTTCTCTTGTCTGCCCCAGATCTGGCTAAAATGAGGTAGAATGGTACAGGAAAATCTGGCTCTCTGTTCCTACTTCAAACAACGTGATTACCAAAGATCTTCCCTGGCTGTAATTGAGGTGTTTAAGAGATAGAGTGACGCCTGTCCTCAAACTCCCCAGTGAGGCGGCCGCAATATATCTGTCACACCAGATGTTCCTTTCTGTTCCACAATCCCAGATGAGACAAGGGCAGCACCAGACTCCAAATCTCATCACCCCAACTCTACATGGCCTACTCCCGACCCACAGCCTGCTAATCGCAGCTCCCTGATAGATGCACAGACCTGTGCAGCACCTCCTTTTACCTTACCCTATGTAAGGTGGGTGAATGGAGTTGAGGTGCAGATCAGCCAAGATCTAATTGAATGGTGGAACAGGCCCGAGGGTCTGAATGTGCCTACTCCTGTTCCTATGTTCCCATTTTTACTAACACTAAGTCCAATGTGTTTCCTCCTCTCTCACGGGCACTGGGAGACTTATGCTGGAGTATCAGTTAATGGGTACCTGCTACCGAATGGCTGTTCACCCAAGTGCGCATTCTTCAAGCCGCGAAGATCGCCAGTGGGCTATGGCACAGCAGAGCACGATCCTTTAATATTTAACGTCTCATCTGAAAGACGGCACCTCCGACAGTGCAGCACTCCCCCAGCACTGCACTGGGAGTGTCAGCCTAGATTCTGTGCTCAAGTCTGTGGAGTGGGACTATGAGCACACGAACCCCTTGTCCCAGAGGAGTGAGTGCTACCCACTGAGCCGTGGCTGACACAGCACTTCTGAGACTACTGCTCTCACACACAAGCAAGTCCCTCACTGTGTAAATAGAAAATATGGGGAGAAAGGTCTAATGAAAGAACAGCCATTCAATCTAAGCTATTGCCTGTGAAACATCTGAGAAAGAAGATGCAGGGCCTGACTCTTCATCTTACGATGTTTACACCCACACCGGATCAAACTTGCCGAAGCAATGAAACTTTAAGCAAGGTTGCTTATCCCACAGCCATCTGTTCAATTACTCCATGCAATCACAGTGCACTCTGAGAGAGTCATTTATAATGGAGAGCTTTTCCCATAAACCAACGCCTTTGGCCGTCTGTAGTTTATGAGGGCATTTTTTTTCTTGCATGACCTTGCGCAGTGTAACTTGCATAGATTTTAATTTTATTGGAAGTTTATATTGCTCTGCATTGAACCACAAGCTTGCATGAACTGATAATGGACATTAAGGCCCTGTCAGCAGATTGAGTTGCAATCCCGACTCCCTAAGTTAGCTCTGACTTGACTTCTGCTGGATTTCACTAACAACTCCCTGACACCCTCACATTATTTTTGTTGGGTGAGGGTATTAAGGGATATGGAGCTAAGGCGGGTAAATGGGATTGAGGTACAGATCAGCCTCCCAAACCTGCGACCTCTACCACCTAGAAGGACAAGGGCAGCAGGCGCAGGGAAACACCACCACCTCCAAGTTCCCCTCCAAGTCACACACCATCCTGACTAGAGGTATATCACCGATCCTTCATCGTCGCTGGATCAAAATCCTGGAACTCCCTCCCTAACAGCACTGTGGGAGTACCTTCACCACACGGACTGCAGCGGTTCAAGAAGGCGACTCACCACCACCTTCTCAAGGGCAATTAGGGATGAGCAATAAATGCTGGCCTTGCCAGCGACGCCCACATCCCATGAATGAATAATTTTTAAAAAGCCATAATCTAAATGAATGACGGAGCAGGCCCGAGGGGCTGAATGGCCGACTCCTGTTCCGATGTTCCTGTAACATGTATGGCTTATAGAAACATAGAAACTTATGGCCCCTTTCTAATAACGGTGTAAAAACCTGGCATTTAACACACCTCCCATTTTCCAGATAAGATCTAGGGACCATCTCAGCCAGATATCCTGTCAGTACATGGACATTTCAAATAACAACGTTGTTTTGACAGACTTGTTGCTTTGGACCAGCTGAAGGACGTTGATAATTGGGAATGAATGTTTTTCCCGATTCGTGAGTTAGATACACAGTGAAGAGCTGTCACATTGGCTCAAGTATAGGGAGAGATTTCCTCTGTGAGGTATGGGCAGAGAAACCATAAAACAATTTTATAAACGGCTTTACGATTTCATTACACGGTCCTGAGAGTAAAATCTCTCCACCGCCCCCCCCAATGTCTCTTTCCCCAGCTCCAACATCAGTGCAATATTTCCACAACTATACACATTGGGGGTAATTTTAACATTTAGTGATAGTGTAAAGTGGGTGATATCGGATCAGTCACCCGTTACACACCCCTTCAAAGGAAGGCCCCTTTGTGATAATGTCCTGATGCATTGGTCTTCTGACTCTTCTCCCTTCCCAAACCAAAACAAAGGTTTGCCAAACATTATTTTCATGAAGATACTGTCCCTTTAAATATCTTCAAGGAAAAATGAACCTACTCTGCTGAACTTGGCCAATTAACCAGAATGGGCTCGTTTGTAGTAACTTCAAGCTTGGAGTTCGATTCAGGGAACGTGATTGACTACACTGCTGGCCGAGCATGTGACTCTCAAACCAATGAGACACAGCGAGGAACCACCTTAGTAATCCAATCTTAGCCGCCCTTACTGTGCAAACCCCAATCAGCGTGTGTGTTTTGTGCGGTGTGATGGTGTTACTCTGATGTAGTGTGTACGTGGGCGGGCTTGACACATCGCGCAGATGAGTCGATTAATTCAATGCTCTCTTGGCCGGCCTCCCGCCTTCCACCCTCCATAAACGTCAACTCTTCCAAAACTCTGCTGCCCATGTCCTAACTCGCACCAAGTCCCGTTCACCCATCACCACTGTGCTCACTGACCTACATTGGCTCCCGGTCCGGCAAGACCTTGATTTCAAAATTTTCATCCTGTCAAATCCCTCCATGGCCTCGCCCTCCCTACCTCTCTAGCCTCCTCTAGCCCTACAACTCTCCAAGATCTCTGCGCTTCTCCAATTCTGGCCTCTTGCGTCTCTTCGATTTCCTTCGCTCCACCATTGGCGGCCGTGCCTTCAGCTGCCGAGGCCCTAAGTTTTGGAATTCCCTCCCTAAACCTCTCCGCTTCTCTCCCCTCCTTTAAGACGCTTCTGCATCTTTGACCAAGCTGTCCTAATAACTCCTTACGTGCTTCAGTGTTAACTTTTGTTGGATAATCGCTCCTGTGAAGCGCCTTGGGATGTTTTACTAAGTTAAAGGTGCTATATAAATGCAAGTTGTTGTTGTTTTATAGTCCATCCCGAGAGCTCCTCTGCTCTACCCATGTTGAAGTAAATGCTATGGTGAAAGTGCTGGGCGTTGTTCGGTGTGAGCACAGCAGAACATGCCGAGTGCTTACGATAATGGCCATCATCCCTTCGTTCATGTGCCTGAGAGAATTCATGTACGAAACAGCAGGCGTTTCCCCGGCAACCAGGCTGCCAACAATGAGCAGGAGGTGGTAAAGCAACCAATTAAAAGCATCCCTGCTGTGACAGCCATCGTACCTGTGACAGAAACGTTTCAAGAAAATGTGTCATTTGATGTCATAACTGCCTCACATTCAACGCCACCTCTTGACTATTCATAGTACGAACAACCTCGGAGGATGCGAAGTGGGGTCTTTTCGGGGTCAAGTTGTCCCAAGGTTGACAAGCCTGGCAATAGAGATTGGACAAAATTGAGAGGTCGCACAACACCAGGTTATAGTCCAACAGTTTTATTTTAAATCACAAGCTTTCGGAGTTACAACTCCTTCGTCGGGTGAAGTGAGGAGATACAGAATCGTCAAAGCATATATAGATAGAGAACAATGCATGTGTAACTTACAATTGCAGACACTAAATTCAATCATCCTGACTGTTTATCTGCCGAGGTGTGATAAAGTTAATCAGGTCAGCCAGGAAGGTACCACATCAAAGACATAGCAAGATACAACTGAGACAATGAGGTGGAGTCGCATGGGGTCTAACGTGTCAAAAGCTGCCGTCTGTATGTAAAACGATTAACTTTAAAATTTTTACTTTTTTACTGGGAATCATCTGTGAACAAGCCAACGATGACTCGAGTCCGGATCACGTCATGTATCGTGACATAAACCCAAGATCCCGGTTGAGACCGTCTTCATGAGTGCGGAACTTGGCTATCAGTTTCTGTTCGATGATTTTGCGTTGTCGTGTTTTCCTAAGGCCGCCTTGGAGAACGCTTACCCGCAGATCCGAGGCTGAATGTCCTTGACTGCTGAAGTGTTCCCTGACTGGGAGGTAACAATCCTGCCTGTCGATTGTTGCGCGGTGCTCGTTCATACGTTGTCTCAGTGTCTGCATGGTCTCGCCGATGTACCATGCCGCGGTGCATTCTTTCCTGCAACGTATGAGGTAGACAATGTTGGCCGAGTCACATGAGTATGTACCATGTACCTGGTGGGTAGTGTCCTCACGTGTGATGATGGTATCTGTGTTGATGATCTGGCATGTCTTGCAGAGTTTGCCGTGGCAGGGTTGTGTGGTGTCATGGTCGCTGTTATCCTGAAAGCTGGGTAATTTGCTGCGAACGATGGTACTTCTGAGGTTAGGCGGCTGTTTGAAGGCAAGTAGTGGAGGCGTGGGGATGGCCTTAGCGAGGTGTTTGTCGTCATCGATGACATGTTGAAGGCTGCGAAGAACATGACGTAGTTTCTCCGCTCCGGGGAAGTACTGGACGACGTAGGGTACCCTGTTGGTTGTGTCCCGTGTTTGCCTTCTGAGGAGGTCTATGCGATTTTTCGCTGTGGCCCGTCGGAACTGTCGATCGATGAGTCGAGCGTCATATCCCGTTCTTACGAGGGCGTTTTTCAGCGTCCGTAGGTGTCATCGAGATTGGAACATGAGTGGCTCTTCTGTGGCAGACTCTACCTACCTAACCAGGCAGGCCCACAGCACTCCAGGACTCTGCTAGTCCACCAGTCATGTCCAAAGGTGTCTGCAGTCGGGTTCTGGTTGTAGAAGGCTGGGTTCCTTCCCACTCAGCTCCCGATAAACCAATTCCCTGGTGGGAAGGACTGTCTTCACCGAGAAGCTTAGCAGTGCTCTGCGGTACTAAGCTGAAGGGTTTTGTCCATTAAACGTCAGCAGTGCATCAACCTTGGCTCGGTGACAGCACGCTCACCCTCCCTCAGTACCACAAAGAAACGTCAGCCTAGACTTTATCCTGAAGTCCTATAGTGGGGCTTGAACCCATAACCTTCTGACCAAGGGTATAAATGCTAACAACTGAACACAGTTCATATGTTGCATACAGAACCCATAGGATAATTGGTGCAGCGAGACATCAAGGAGCAGTTGAATGCCAATGTCATCAGAATTGCAAGATTTAGTTATTGCCTTGTACCCCTGCCAACTTTGCTTTTATCCTTTATAATAATGCATATCAAGTACTGTTCTCGCCAAATATCTCCACTCCTCTCCTGAAAAGATTGGCCTGGAATTTCCTCGGAGCCGCTCCTGCTCTGCTGCAGTAACTTTGCACGTAAGCGAGGCTTCCGGCGAAGTTCCGGCGGTGAAGCGGAAGCAGCTGTGAGCACGTTCCGGGCCTTTGTCTCCCTGTTGGACCAGGTGCCCTTCAGCACCTCACCTTCCTCATCCATATTTATTTTGTGGTGATTGAGTCTTGATCTGAGGATATACAACACCATGTGACCATTGTATGCTGGATTTGGTTGATGCTGATAAGGCAGCATTTATTGCCCCATGATACGAAAACAGAAAATGCTGGAAATACTCAGCAAGTCAGGCAGCATCTGTGGAGAGAGAAACAGAGTGGGGGAGGGGGTGGCGGGGAGGGTAGGGAGGGGTGGGGAGGGTGGGGGAGGGGTGGCGGGGAGGGTGGGGGAGGGGTGGCAGAGGGGAGGGGTGGGGGAGGGGGAGGGGGGAGGGTGGAGGGTGGGGGAGGGGAGGGGAGGGGGAGGGGGTGGGGGAGGGGGTGGCGGGGAGGGTGGAGGGTGGGGGAGGGTGGGGAAGGGGGTGGGGGGAGGGGGGAGGGTGGGGGAGGGTGGAGGGTGGGGGAGGGGGAGGGGGAGGGTGGAGGGTGGGGGAGGGGAGGGGGAGGGGGTGGGGGAGGGGGTGGCGGGGAGGGGAGGAGGAGGGTGGGGGAGGGGGGAGGGTGGGGGAGGGGTGGGGAGGGGTGGGGGAGGGTGGAGGGTGGGGGAGGGGAGGGGAGGGGGTGGGGGAGGGGGTGGCGGGGAGGGTGGAGGGTGGGGGAGGGGGAGGGTGGAGGGTAGGGGAGGGGGGAGGGTGGGGGATGGTGGGGGAGGGGGTGGCAGTGAGGAGGGAGGGTGGGGGAGGGGTGGGGGAGGGTGGGGAAGGGGGTGGGGGGAGGGGGGAGGGTGGGGGAGGGTGGAGGGTGGGGGAGGGGGAGGGGGAGGGTGGAGGGTGGGGGAGGGGAGGGGGAGGGGGTGGGGGAGGGGGTGGCGGGGAGGGGAGGAGGAGGGTGGGGGAGGGGGGAGGGTGGGGGAGGGGTGGGGGAGGGGTGGGGGAGGGTGGAGGGTGGGGGAGGGGAGGGGAGGGGGTGGGGGAGGGGGTGGCGGGGAGGGTGGAGGGTGGGGGAGGGGGAGGGTGGAGGGTAGGGGAGGGGGGAGGGTGGGGGATGGTGGGGGAGGGGGTGGCGGTGAGGAGGGAGGGTGGGGGAGGGGTGGGGGAGGGAGGGGGAGGGGAGGGGTGGGGGATGGGGTGGGTGGAGGGGTGGGGGAGGGGGAGGGTGGGGGGGGGGGTATGGGAGGGTGGGGAAGGGGGTGGGGGAAGGGGGAGGGTGGGGGAGGGGGGTGGCGGGGCGGGTGGAGGGTGGGGGGAGGGTGGGGGAGTGTGGGGGTGGGGTGGGGGAGGGGGAGGGGGGAGGGGGGAGGGTGGAGGAGGGGTGTCCAGTGGACCAGTTGGGTTTTCAGAACATTCCAGCAGGTTTCTTGGTCATTTGTTTCTGCTACTGTTGTTGTGATCTGGAACGCGCTGCCTGAACGGGCGGTGGAAGCAGATTCAATAGTAACTTTCAAAAGGGAATTGGATAAATACTTGAAAAGGAAATACTTGCAGGGTTATGGGGAAAGTGTAGGGGGAGTGGGACTAATTGGAGAGCTCTTTCAAAGAGCTGACACAGGCACGATGGGCCGAATGGCCTCCTATAAGATTCTATGCTACCAGCCACAAATAACCAGATTTATTGTATTCAGTTTCACGTCTGGCTCTGGTGGGATTTCAAACTCATGACCTATGACCTTGATGGTCCAGTATCATAACCCCTACACTACCATAGCCATTTTCTAGTGAGGTGATACTTTCATGGGGCAACACGGTGGCATAGTGGTTAGCACTGGTGCCTCATAGCGCCAGGGACCCGGGTTCGAATCTGACCTCGGGTGACTGTCTGTGTGGAGTTTGCACATTCTCCCCGTGTCTGCGTGGGTTTCCTCCGGGTGCTCCGGTTTCCTCCCACAGTCCAAAAATGTGCGGGTTAGGTTGATTTGGCTATGATAAATTGACCCTTAGTGTTAGGGGGGGATTAAATATGTGGGGTTATGGGGATAGGATGGGATATGTTAGGGGGAATTAAATACGTGGGGTTACGGGGGTAGGGTGGGATATGTGTACTGTGGGGATTAAAGCAGGGACAGGGTATTGGATTTGGATGATCAGCCATGATCGTATTGAATGGTGGAGCAGGCTCGACGGGCCGAATGGCCTACTCCTGCTCCTAGATTCTATGTTTCTATGTTTCTATGTTTCATGAGGGCCAAAGACCCATTGCTCATCCAGGCAGCAGTTAGGCTTGAGGTCAATGGAGATGCTCCACATGTGTGAAAGAATGGCCAAGTGACAGTGAGCCACATAGACCACACAGGGGTCAGTCCACACACTGAGCTGAGTTAGCTCAACATGGCAATTAGGGGTGCTAAAATTGGCCTCAGGACCCTGAGCTAGGGAAACGGAAATTTGGCCAGGTTTCCTACGCCTGCATGTGACCCAGTGATTGCTGCTGGCTAGTGTGTATACATGGGTATTGGAAGGGCCAAAATTGAGCTGGCCTGTGATGCCACACGTGAATAAGCAGGCGCCACTCTCCATGTGAACTTAAACATGAAGGATGGTCACGTGGGTCAGGCATTGGACAGCACTGACATCTGCACTAGTCATCACCTTCAGAAAAAGAGGGTAGAAGAGGTAAAGGTCTACCATCCCACTGCCCATATGGCACACATGTGCCCCCATGGACTGACCACCAGGTGTTGTGAATGGGCTGGTCACTGGATGTTGTGAATGGGCTGGTCACTGGGCTCTGTGAATGGGCTGGTCACTGGATGCTGTGAATGGGCTGGTCACTGGATGCTGTGAATGGGCTGGTCACTGGGCTCTGTGAATGGGCTGGTCACTGGGCTCTGTGAATGGGCTGGTCACTGGATGCTGTGAATGGGCTGGTCACTGGATGCTGTGAATGGGCTCTGTGAATAGGCTGGTCACTGGGCTCTGTGAATTGGCTGGTCACTGGGCTCTGTGAATTGGCTGGTCACTGGGCTCTGTGAATGGGCTGGTCACTGGGCTCTGTGAATGGGCTGGTCACTGGATGCTGGTCACTGGGCTCTGTGAATGGGCTGGTCACTGGGCTCTGTGAATGGGGTGGTCACTGGATGCTGTGAATGGGCTGGTCACTGGATGCTGTGAATGGGCTGGTCACTGGATGCTGTGAATGGGCTGGTCACTGGGCTCTGTGAATGGGCTGGTCACTGGGCTCTGTGAATGGGGTGGTCACTGGATGCTGTGAATGGGCTGGTCACTGGATGCTGTGAATGGGCTGGTCACTGGGCTCTGTGAATGGGCTGGTCACTGGGCTCTGTGAATGGGCTGGTCACTGGATGTTGTGAATGGATTGATCACTAGCTGCAGAATGAGACTCTCTCCCATTCAACACTGGCTAAGATATTTCATGTAACAAAACATAAGAATCAATCTAACGTCAAAAAGCATCGGAACACCTCACCACTGAAAGGGCCATTTACATCCCGTGCCACACAAAAAATGCAAACTAGTTCAGCACGCCACACTGTCTGTGTCACAACTCCAAACAGTTTCTGTGCGAATTCCACTGTTACTGATGCACCAAGGCTGAAGCAGCCCACCTTAAGTGATCGGTCAGTGAGGCGAAGCACGTTCAGTGTGATTTATGCCCCAGACCAGTGAGCAATGATTGTCTGTGGTGGTTGAAATGCAGGCGCTAAAATGGAAGGTTTGCAATCGAAGAATCCCTTCGATTATGAGCAGCAATATCATGTGTTGTAGTTTTATTCGACCAAGGAATATTCTTTAGTGTTTGAGCCAGATGAGCCTTTTCAGTCTTTGTGTCTGTTCCATGGATACAGAAGGAGTAAATTGCATCCCCCACGTCTACACCCCTGATCTCAGTTTCGAGATAGCAATGTTCTCGTATCTCGTGTGTATGCTATTGAAGGGAAGCCGCTGACATCAATCTTGTCCCGTTTATTTATTTACTGTCATTTCATTGTTCGATTATCTTCCTACGGCCCTGTTCCTTCAGCAGACCTGGCAATTGCAAGCTGGCTCAAAGGCCCAGCGTCCAGCCTGTGCCAGTGCGGGGGACTGTGGCTCCTGGGATTGGGCCTGATTACACTGACACCTAGTGGCGGCGTCTGAAGGCAGCAGCTTTCCTGAGGTAGAGCCTGGTCATGAGGAGGAGGAAGAAGAAGAAAGACTTGCATTTAGATAGCGCCTTTCACGACCTCAGGACGTCCCAAAGCGCTTTACAGCCAACGGAGTATCTTTTGAAGTGCAGTCACTGTTGTAATGTAGGAAGCGTGGCAGCAATTTTCTACACAGCAAGATCCCACAAACAGCAATGAGATACTGACCAGATGTTGGTTTGGGCATCAATATTGGCCAGGACACCGGGGAGAACTCCCCTGCTCTTCTTCAAAACAGTGGCTGTGGGATCTCTTATGCCCACCCGGGAGGGAAGACGGGGCCTCAGTTTAACGTCTCATCCGAAAGATGGCACCTCCGACAGAGCAGAGCTCCCTCAGCACTGCACTGGAGTGACAGCCCAGATTTTGATGTGAGAGTGCTGCCACTGAGCCACGGCTAACACATTAAGGAGTCGGTAAACACTGCTTGTAGGGCAAATGCTGAATTGCCGACTACACTGATAACCCTCCCAACACAGTTAGTCTCGTTCTCTGTTCTGTCCTATTCATGCCATGCTGATATTTTATCAACGTTTTTGGGTGAATTTCACAATAGTCCGAACAACGAACATGTGTGTGAAGTGAAAAACCCGAATCGCTATTATCTGCCACAAATAAAGGGCTAGAAATGATGGTGCGTAGCAGTTCAGCAGTGGGGGGGCCTGTGCCCAATCTGTACAGGCTTTGGTCCCACAGTTAAATTCCTGGGACCATTTTATATGTGTCGTGGGCAGACGCCTTAAACGGGTGTTAGGCCCCTTAAATATGTCAATGGCAGGCCTAACGCCTGTTGAAGGCGCCCACTACTGTCTTGGTTGGTGATGGTCCGGCCTCGTATGGAACTCAGCCACATAGACCAGTGAGGTTCTACGCTTGTTCCCTGGTCTGTACGGAGTTAGTTGATCGTAGACAGGCTGATGGTCGGGGCATTATAATTGGCCTCAGCACATCCGGGCCTAGGCAAGGGAAAAATCAACCTTGGTTCCTGTTAGGTATCCAGTGAGCTCTGATGGAAAGTGCGGACGGTTTGTTTGGACAGGCTTCAACTCATCTGTGATGTCCCCCATGGTCATACAGCGGTCTGACATTTACCCTCTGGACCCACACAAAGACTGGCTGTTTGGATGAGGTTGAAGAGTCTGACAGAACCTGTGAAACTGCCCCCTGAGGGGAGGCCAGTGAGTGGACAAGTCGCCGTCCAGGGAGGAGGGGGACCCGAACCATTGGGTTTCCACCGTGTATGTGGCGGGGAAGGGGTGGGGGGTCTCGGGGGTGAGACTTCCCACTACCCTACCCTCACAAATTCCATCCATTGCAGCCTCGTTTGGCCCAATGGATCCATTGAGAGCCTTCTACAGGGCCCAAAACTGTGCTGGAGCAAGGAAAGTGGTGCCCGAGGGAACCCATTGCCGTCTCCTGCACAAACCTAGCTCCATGGGGTGAGGAACTATATTACAATTCTATCCCCAGCCCATCAAAAGCCTCCTACATCACAACAGTGACGACACTTCGAAAGTACTTCATTGACTGTAAAGCACTTTGGGACGTCCTGAGGTCATGAAAGACGCTATATAAATGCAAGTCTTTCTTTCTTTTCCATTAAGTCCATGGTGACACGCCGGTTTTCCCACCCTCCGAATGGGGTGGGAGCCCCTTCCAGGCACGAGACACTCAGCCCGATTATGGGCAATGTTCCTGTCCCTGCGATTGGTGAGCGGGTCTGCATCGCTGGCGTGGGCGGCGAGGAGATCCTCTTGACTGTGTTTCCACCAGTGGAGCAGGGACCCGAGAACCTCAGGGCCACAGAGAAAACGACTGGTCTCTGGTGTAAAAGCGATGAGCTCGAAGGAAAGATTAGAGAAGATTAAAAAGCAAAATACTGCGGATGCTGGAAATCTGAAATAAAAACAGAAAATGCTGGAAACACTCAGCAGGTCAGGCAGCATCTGTGGAGAGAGAAACAGAGTTAACGGTTCAGGTCTGGGAGCCCTGATTTTAACTTAACTCGCCCAGTGGGCATAGAGCAGGTCAGACGCCCCATTTACACACCTCCCAATTTACCCCCTCCCCATTTCCTCTCGTGGAGGAGTCCAGAACAAGAGGACATAATCTTAAAATTACAGCTCGGCCACTTGAGAGGGAAATCACACAAAGGGTAGAGGAAATCTGGAATTCTGTCCCCCAAAAAGCTATGGATGGATGCTGGAGGTTATTTGGAGCTTTCAAAACTGAGACCAATAGAGTTTTGTTGGGTAAAGGAATTAAAGGATTTGGAGCAAAGGCGGGTAAATGGAGTTAAGGTGCAGATCAGCCATGATCTGATAGAATGGCAGAACAGGCCCAAGGGGCTGAATGGTCTTATCCTGTTTCCAATCTTCCTAAACAATCCAAATGTTTGTACCTCAGCAAAGGGGCAAAGGATGAATCCTGCCTGTGTTAAAGCAGATGGGTTACTCTGGCTTTAAGGAACTAAAAAGTCACAGATCCACATATTTTCCAAAAGCATTTTCAGCGACGTCATGAGATAAAGCGAATGGTTTTTCAGGAAGAACCTTCAGCAGGAAGGCTTTTGCACGTTATAGATCTTGTGTCAGCCTGCCCAATCAGGAGCGCAGCTTATCGAGGTCAGGGAGCGCTGTCAACGGGCTGAGGGATGCTTGGAATGTAGATTCCTGAAGAGAAAGTCTACCGTTGCCATGGCAACGCTGAGGCCTGGTTTTTACGGTGCCGTTTCATTGTGCATGTGTTACGTAACAGCGATCAGAATGATTTATAAAATGTTAGAGGGGGTACATGGAAGCAATTAGTGCTAATAACCTGTTCTGTAGATGAGAGGATGTCTTCAGAGGGGCCTCTTAAGCTAGCGATGGAGAGGAGGGAAGTCTGAAGGCCAGTGAGTGTATGCACCACTCACTCCACCAATCTCTTTAAAAGGGCTACAGGGCAGAAATTGGGCCTCGCTGCGTCCGTTTCTTGGGTGCGAAACTGGGGCAAAATGGTCCAATTTCACAGGGCTATGTTCTGCGCCCCAAGGGAGCAGGAAATACGTCCGTCGCCATATTGAGTCAGGCGACATTCAGACGGCCTGAGGGCCGCCTAAAACAGGCGCTAGGCCATTTGCATATGTTTACGAGGGGCCTAGTCACACCTGTTTCAGGAGCTCTCCCAGAAATTGGTCAGCGTTGAGTGGTGCAGATTTTTTGGCTCCTTCTGTGTCCTTAAAGGGACCACTGGAGGCCACCAGCGAAAAAGGTTGGTATTTTTTTACGTGGAGCTAGGGAAGAGCAGAGTGCTCCTCCCGGCTCCACAGCGCTACTGCGGGCTGCTGCCGGCCCCGACTCGCGTGCACCCCACCCCTCGCTCTCCTCCCACCCTTCAGGACCTGCCCGACGGCTACTGCCCACGAGCACAGTTTGGTGCTCTGGAATCCTGGCGAGCTTCCTCTGGATGCCCAACTGGTGCCCAACAGTCCGCTGGCAATATGCTGAGGAGGCCCGATGCCCATTATTGGTCGAGCCTCAGGCCTCCAACTATTTGGGTTGCCAACTCTGGTTGAACATATTCCTGGAGGTTTCATCACATGACCTCCTGTCTCCAACCACCCCGCCCCCACGCTCCCACCATTGGTCGCCTGGCACGTCCATCTCACGGAGCCCCGCCCCCACACTCCCGTCATTGGTCGCCTAGCATGTCCATCTTCACGGAGCCCCGCCTTCCCACACCAATTGGAATGCGAGCAGACCCATCACCCGATTTGATGATTCCTGACCTTTTCCCCCTTTTCCACTATCTTTATAAACCAGTAAAGAAACTGTTCAAAGAAATTATTTTTTTGAAACAGAGTTTTTTTAATGCCCCAGTGATTTTCCTCCTGGGTTTTTGCTCGCCGTGTCCTGGAGATCAATGTTAAATTCCTGGAGACTCCAGGGCAATCCTGGAGGGTTGGCGGATCTAGTAGCTGCTGGCATAACTGTTCTCTGCCCAAAAACTCTGAAACCAATTTCCGGCCTACATCTCCACTTTTAGATGGTATTATCATTTATGTCCGGCTTTTTCATCTTTGTGGCCCCCTGTTTGAGGCAGATATTTACCAGAGTCAGGGCTCCATGGATTGGCCCCCAAACTGATCCAAAAGTGGCAGCTCCCACACTCAGTCTGGACTGGGTGCAGTATGGGCATCACCAGCGCACGTCAAGAGGGATCCCAGACCTGAAATGGTGGGTCTTCGTAAGGCAAAAGCAAAAAATACTACATAAAATTGGGAATAGTCTGAAATTACACCACACAATATTATCAGATGAACACTTAACGTATCCTGAGGTTTTTTTTTAAAGCTATATCATTTTTCATTAATTTACAAGTAATAACTTTATATACGGGCTTATAGTTTGCGTTGGTTTGCGCTGCTTGCGCAATCAAGCTAAAATCGTCCAAACCAGCGTGAAAGATCGGGAAATTCTAAACGCACGTTACGTCGAGATCTTTGCTGCTTGTTTCAAAAAACGTCGCGCTGGACGCCGGCCCCGCCCACGAATCTGGCCCCGCTCCAGGATCGAAATAGTGAGGGGATTCGCTTCAAATTAAGCTGGGGGTTCTTTAGGTGCTCTTTTAAAAGTTTATAAATATTAAAAAATATTTAATTTGGTAAGAAACTGACTAGTGTACACCAATGAAACTTGTAAATGATTCAGTATAGTTTTTTAAAGCCATTTTTGGTGATTTTAAATCAGGTTACTCACAGGTGGTGGACTGGACACTCTGATTAAAATGCTTACGTTTTGTGACTAACCCATTTTCAGCTGTGTGAATAAAACTGCACCAGGTTACTATTAAATACATATTTTAATGCAAAAAAAAATAAACGATTTATTACGCTGCCAATTGCGCTGGTACATGGGAGGTTTTACGTCTGTGATTGTTTAAATGAGTTTGGACGGAAAATTCAACAATAACTTCACTTCGGAAAAGCAGCACAATTTCAAGCACAATTTGCGCCTCGATTGCCGATTGAGCCCAAAGCGGAAACTCCATCCCATAATGTATATACGGAGTAACTATTGACAACATGGTCGACCTGCACCATCGATAACATCACAATTGCTATTGACACTGTCGGCGGCTGAGACTTAGGGGTTACGGTTAGTGGTTAAAGTTAGTGGCTAGGGTTAGTGGTTAAAGTTAGTGGTTAGGGTTAGTAGTTCGTGGTTTAGGGTTAGTGATTAGGGCTAATGGTTAGGGTTAGTGGCCAAGGTTAATGGTTAGAGATAATGGTTGGGGTTAGTGGTTAGGGTTAGTGGTTTAGGGTTAGGGTTAAGAACATAAGTAATAGGAGCAGGAGTAGGCCATTCGGCCCCTCGAGCCTGCTCCGCCATTCAATAAGATCATGGCTGATCTTCTATCTCATCTCCACTTTCCTGCACTATCCCCATATCCCTTGATTCCCTTAATATCCAAAACTCTATCGATCTCTGTCTTGAATATACTCAACGACTGAGCCCTCCACAGCCCCCTGGGGTAGAAAATTCCAAAGATTCCCCACCCGCTGGGTGAAGAAATGTCTCCACATCTCAGTCCTAAATGGCCGACCCCTTATTCTGAGACTGTGACCCCTGGTTCTAGACTCCCCAGCCAGGGGAAACATCCTCCCTGCATCTACCCTGTCAAGCCCTGTAAGAATTTTGTGTGTTTCAATGAGATCACCTCTCATTCTTCTAAACTCCAGAGAATATAGGCCTAGTCTACTCAATCTCTCCTCATAGGAGAATCCCCCCATCCCAGGAACCAGTCTGGTGAACCTTTGTTGCACTCCCTCTATGACAAGTATATCCTTCCTTAGGTAAGGAGACCAAAACTGTACACAATACTCCAGGTGTGGTCTCACCAGGACCCTATATAATTGCAGTAAGAGGTCTTAACTCTTATACTCAAATCCTCTTGTAATAAAGGCCAACATACCATTTGCTTTCCTAATTGCTTGCTGTACCTGCATGTTAACTTTCAGTGATTTGTGTACAAGGACACCCAGGTCCCTCTGAACACCAACATTTCCCAATCTCTCACCATTTAAAAAATACTCTGCTTTTCTATTTTTCCTACCAAAGTGGATAACTTCACATTTCTCCACATTATATTCCATTTGCCATGTTCTTGCCCACTCACTTAGCCTGTCTCTATACCCTTGAAGCCTCTTTGCATCCTCCTCACAACTTACATTCCCACCCAGCTTTGTATCATCAGCAAACTTGGATATATTACATTTGGTCCCCTGCTCCAAATCATTGATATAGATTGTGAATAGCTGAGGCCCAAGCACTGATCCTTGCGGTACCCCACTAGTTACAGCCTGCCAACCCAAAAATGACCCGTTTATTCCTACTCTCTGTTTTCTGTCCGTTAACTAATCCTCCGTGTTAGTATATTACCCCCAATCCCACGAGCCCTAATTTTGTTTAATAACCTCTTGTGTGGCACCTTATTGAATGCCTTCTGAAAATCTAAATACACCACATCCACTGGTTCCCCCTTATCTATTCTGCTAGTTACAACCTCAAAAAACTCTAACAGATTCGTCAAACATGATACAAAGATAGGTGGGTTAGCAAGTTGTGAGGAGGACACAAAGTGTCTGCAAAGGGATATCGATAGGTTAAGTGAGTGGGCAAAAATTTGGCAGATGGAGTATAATGTGGTAAAATGTGTGGTTATCCACTTTGGAAGGAAGAATGAAAAAGCAAATTATTATTTAAATGGAGTGAGACTACAAAATGCTGCGGTACAAAGGGATCTGGGGGTCCTAGTACATGAAACACAAAAAGTTAGCATGCAGGTACAGCAAGTAATTAGGAAGGCAAATGGAATGTTGGCCTTTATTGCAAGGGGTATGGAATATAAAAGCAGGGAAGTTTTGATGCAACTTTACAGGCGCTTGGTGAGACCGCACCTGGAGTACTGCGTACAGTTTTGGTCTCCATATTTAAGGAAGGATATACTTGCATTGGAGGCAGTGCAGAGAAGGTTCACTAGGTTGATTCCTGGGATGAAGGGGTTGACGTATGACGAAAGGTTGAGCAGGTTGGGCCTATACTCATTGGAGTTTAGAAGAATGAGAGGGGATCTTATTGAAACATATAAGATTCTGAGGGGGATTGACAGGGTGGATGCTGAGAGGATATTTCCCCTAGTGGGGGTATCTAGAACTAGGGGGCATAGTTTCAGAATAAGGGGTCACCCATTTAAGATGGAGATGAGGAGAAATTTCTTCTCTCAGAGGGTCGTGAATCTTTGGAATTCTCTACCTCAGAGAGCTGTGGAGGCGGAGTCATTGAATATATTCAAGGCGGAGATTGACAGACATTTGAACTACAAGGGAGTCAAGGGGTATGGGGAGAGAGTGGGAAAGTGGTGTTGAGGCCAAGATTGGATCAGCCATGATCTTATTGAATGGCGGAGCAGGCTCGAGGGGCCGATTGGCCGACTGCTGCTCCTGTTTCTTATGTTCTTATGATTTCCCTTTCATAAGTCCATGTTGACTCTGCCCAATCTTATTATTATTTTCTAAGTGCCCTGTTACCATGTTCTTAATAATAGATTCTAGCATTTTCCCCACTACTGATGTCAGGCTAACTGGCCTCTTAAATAGTGGGGTTACATTTGTTACCTTCTAATCCGTGGGAACCGCTCTAGAATCTATGGAATTTTGGAAGATGACAACCAATGCTTCCACTATCTCTATAGCCACCTTTTTCAAAACCCTAGGATGTAGGCCATCAGGTCCAGGGGGATTTATTGGCTTTCAGTCCCATTAATTTTTCTAGTACTATTTTTTTTACAAATACTAATTTCTTTCAGTTCCTCATTCTCGCTATATCTTTGGTTCTCCACTATTTCTGGGAAGTTTTTTGCGTCTTCTTCCATGAAGACAGACACAAAGTATTTGTTTAATTTCCATGCCATTTCCTTATTCCCCATTATAATTTCTCCTGTCTCAGCCTGTAAGGGACCCACATTTACTTTCACTAATCTTTTCCTTTTTACATACCATAGAAGCTTTTACAGTCTGTTTTTCTGTCTCTCGCTAGTTTCCTCTCATATTCTGTTTTCTCTTTCTTTATCAATTTCTTGGTCCTCATTTGCTGAATCCTAAAACCCTCCCAATCCTCAGGCTTACTGCTCTTTTTGGCAGCATTATAAGCCTCTTCCTTTGATCTAATAATTTGAGCCAGTGTCAGCTGTGGCTCAGTTGGTAGCACACTTGCTTCTGAGTCAGAAGGTTGTGGGTTCAAGTCTTACTCCAGGGACTTGAATACATAAATCTAGGCTGACACTGCAGTGCTGAGGGAATGCTGCACTGTCGGAGGTACTGTCTTTCAGAAGAGCTATCTGCCTTCTCAGGGTGGATATAAAAGATCCCATGGCACTATTTCAAAGAAGAGCAGGGGAATTATCCCTGGTGTCCTGGCCAATATTTATCCCTCAATCAACATAACAAAAACAGATTATCTGATTGTTGTTTGTGGGAGCTTGCTGTGGGCAAATTGGATGCCGCATTTCCTACATTACAGCAGTGACTACACTTCAAAAGTACTGCATTGGTTGTAAAGCGCTTTGAGACGTGCTATAGAAGTGCAAGTTTTTCTTTAATACTATCTTTAACTTCTCTTGTTAGCCACTGTTGGACCACTTTTCCTGTTGTTTTTTTGTGCCTTGAAGGAATGTTAGTGTCTTGGGGTTAGGGTTATTGGTTAAGGTTAGTTGTTAGGGTTAGTGGTTAGGGTTAGTGGTTAAAGTTTGTGTTTAGTGTTAGTGGTTAGGGCTAATGGTTAGGGTTAGTGGATACGGTTGGTGGTTAAAGTTAGTGGTTAAATTTTGTGCTAATTGTTAGTGGTTAAATTTTGGGTTTAGGGTTAGTGGTTTAGGGTTAGTGGTTAGGGTTAGGAGTTGGTGTTAGGGTTTGTGGTTATCGTTCAGGGTTTGGAGTTACCGTTAGTCGTTGGGATTATTGGTTAGGGCTTAATGGTTAGGGTTAGGAGTTGGTGTAAGGGTTAGGGGTTAATATCCCTCTTAAAAGGGGAAGGCCAAGCAGCTAAACATCACCACTGTGCCCCAGACACCCTGAGTATCTGTGAGCAATAGCACGGGCGATCGGCTGGTGCCATTCAATATTTCAGGTATCTCAGTGAGTCCTCACACAAACCACAAAATAGACAAATTAATGCCTCCTTTAAACCAGCAGAGGAGTTTGAAACAGAGGCATTAAATGTTCCTGTAATGTCACTCAGCCAAATTCCCAAACTAAGAAGCTGATATTTTTTTTAAAGAGAGAGGGATGTGTGGTCGTACAGGAGACAGATCAAGCTCCCCCAAGCCTTTCCACATCCGTTAGGTAAATCCACATCAGTAATGTATAAAGTGCAGCTATTTGACTGGGAAAAGCAGGAGATGATTGAAGGTACTTCCTTTTGTTTGAAGAAGCTGCTTCACCGGGGACTTTCTAGCATACAGGGTCTGTCAATGAAACCGAAGAGCTGCCTCAGGTTGGAGCCAGGCTCCCGTTACCAGGCATGCTCACGGCACTTTCTGTAACCTGAACTGGTCTTCCTGGTGTGGAATCAGCACCCGTGCATCTGACTGGTCTTCCTGGTGTGGAATCAGCACCCGTGCATCTGACTGGTCTTCCTGGTGTGGAATCAGCACCTGTGCATCTGACTGTGCTTCTGCAGAAAGCTGGAACTGAGCAGGTCCCAGCTCCTCGAACGCCTCAGCCAGCATTACTCTCGCACCTGAGCTCAGGGGGTTACACCATCACTGTCTGGGTCAGGCTCAATCCACCAGCTTGTCTTTACACCTTACCTGGGACTGCTTGACACTGACAGTGGGTACAAAAAAATGGGAAGATATTCTCTTCCCAAATTCCAGAACAGCAATATGATGCGCACACACACACACTCAGAGTTGCCAGCTTTGGTTGGACGTATTCCTGGAGGTTTGATCACATGACCTCCTGCCTCCATTTGCCTCGCCCCCACGCTCCCGCTATTGGTCGCCCGACACGTCCATCCTCACGGCGCCGGCCTTCTCGTGGCCAATTGGAAAGCAACGACTCTTCATTAAGCAATTGGATGATTCTTGACTCTTAGTCAAACAGCTTTTTATACCATCTCCGAAAGTTTTATAACTAATAAAACAAAAGTGTTCAAAGAAAATCCCAAAAAAACATACAATCTTTTTTTAATTGCCCCTATGAATTTTCCCCGGATTGCTGGCAGCAGTGCCCTGGAGACTAGTCTTCAATTCCTGGAGGCTCCAGCACAGTGGTGAGGATCTGGAATGCACTGCCTGAAAGGGTGGTGGAGGCAGACTCAATCAGGGCTTTCAAAATGGAGTAACTGAAGGAAAAATAATTGCAGGGCTATGAAGAAAGAGGTGCCGTCTTTCGGATGAGATTGTAAACCGAGGCCCCGTCTGCCCTCTCGAGTGGCTATAAAAGATCCTGTGGCACTATTTGAAGAACAGGAGCGTTCTCCCCGGTGTCCTGGACAATATTTATGCCCAAACCAACATCTGGTCATTTATGATATTTCTGTTTATGGGATCTTGCTGTGTGCAAATTCGCTGCCCTCTTTCTCTACATTACAACAACGCCTACATTTCAAAAGTACCTCAGTGGCTGTAAGATGATCTGGGATGTTGTGAGGTGGTGAAAGGTGCTGTCTGAATGCAAATCTTGGCCTTTATTTGAGGGGGTTGTACAATGGATTATCGGAGGCAGCCACAGTGGGAAACACTTTCAGATACACACGGTTACCCTGGTTACCTTTTTGGCCCCCAAATGAACTCACGGTGATTTCTGCCAAATGCACTCTGGTCTGTGAGCTTCACTGTGCCGAGTCCCCACGGTTTCATCTTACAGTGTGAGGCACATCGATTCCGAGAGGCAGGAGGCGGCCAGAGCTGTCACACGAGGAGAGGCGGCTGGTTTACAGTTCAGCATCTTCATGGCATTTGGGAAATGTAAAGACTCGCTTTAAAAGCTAATTCATTGAGAGTCAATGTTTGCGGCTGTGTGAGCTGCTGCAACTCACGGCTCTGCCCAAGAAGAGAAACAAAATGAGATGTTTTTCCCAGCCGGAGATTGGGGCAGTGCCCCCTGGGGTTGAAGAAGAAGGGAAGCTTTGTGTCATACCGACAGTCGCAGTGTTCTTTGGATGTTTATGAATAGAATTATTTCATAACCCACTCTGCGCACAAAATGTGATTCGGTATTTGCTGGTGAGAAATAAAAGGAGGAGGGTTTCACGGCAGGATGGGGGCGGGGAACGTGAATGAATGATGGCACCAGCTCGATGGACCGAGTGACTCATTCCTACAACTTTATGTTCCGAGCAGTGGCACGGAATGCAAGGGTCAGTGTCACTTACGGATAAGAATTTCCAAGTTATTGAACGGGACAAGTAACAAGGATGACAGTGACAACCGTCGCCCACATTACCCATGGTTGGGTTACCACTCTCAGATATGTGACAGTATTGACACTGTGCATCATGGGTGCGGTGCCGTACCGCAGAGGGTTGGCTGCAATAGCAGTGTGCCGTGCAGTGTGTTGGAGCCCAGCGGTTCGGGAGAGGTGACACCGGGCATGTAGATTATACCCACGGACCACAGATTCAACATTTCTGAATCTGTTCAGGTTGCTCAGTTCCTGACTGCAAAGCAGCTAAAGGGGGGTGAATTTGTTCAGTCATGTTCAGCAGGCACTCCGCTTATTGTTTCATGGCTAGGAACATGTTCCGCTGAGATTTATTATTGCTGAGGGTGCATGGAGCCCTGAAGGAGCATTTGCTGCCTCTCGGTTAATGTCTAGCACCTGAATTAAATGTGCCTGCGTCATGGTTTCAAGTCAGCAAACCGTCCGAAATTACTTGAGAAGAAAATAGTTGGTAGGGGAACATGGCGAGGGGGCGGGGGGGGGGGCGGGGAATATTCAACCCCGCTGGTTTCCGGAGCAACACGGACGGTGCACGCCGGTGATGTCAGTGAGAGGCCAGAACCAACTTCAGCATCGGGCCTTGTTCGAATAGAACAGGCGAGCCGCGGGCGCCCGTTAGGCAGTCAGGTGCAGCTGCCCGGCCGGCGCCTGATCAATCCGGCTCACAGGCAGGTCCTGGGAGGGTGGGAGAGGGTGCGGAGGAGGCGCCAAGAGTCCGGCCCCACAGCGGCCCACAGTTCTTTTGTGGCACTACAAGGAGGTCCTCACAAATGTAACTTCTAAAATGTTGTGCGGCCATTTCTTGTGTGGCCTCCAGCCCTCCCTTTAAGGGTCCCAGGTTCGCCCACTCAAGAAACGGTGCAACTAGGCTCCGCCCATTTATAACCGCATTTTGCTTCGGGTTCTATGACTGATGTTAGGATCCCGATTTGAATATGGAAAGTGTCCAATATTTGTTTCAGGCGGGCTCCCTGAACACCTAAAAGACTTCCTTGCAGGGCAGATGGGGAGTGAAATTTTCAGGTCCAGTGACCATTTTATGCCCGAGAAACGGGTGAAGGAAAGTTAAATTCCTCCCTCATAAATTTACAACACAGTGGTAGCCCTCTTGCCTGAGTCAGCAGGTCATGAGTTCAATTCCCACTCCAGACACTTGAGCATAAAATCTAGGCTGACAGTCCTATGCAGTACTGAGGGAGCGCTGCACTGTCGGAGGGGCAGTACCGAGGGAGCGCTGCACTGTCGGAGGGGCAGTACTGAGGGAGCGCTGCACCGTCGGAGGGTCAGTACTGAGGGAGCGCTGCACCGTCGGAGGGTCAGTACTGAGGGAACGCTGCACTGTCGGAGGTGCAGTACTGAGGGAGCGCTGCACTGTCGGAGGGTCAGTACTGAGGGAGCGCTGCACCGTCGGAGGGTCAGTACTGAGGGAACGCTGCACTGTCGGAGGTGCAGTACTGAGGGAGCGCTGCACCGTCGGAGGGTCAGTACTGAGGGAACGCTGCACTGTCGGAGGTGCAGTACTGAGGGAGCGCTGCACCGTCGGAGGTGCAGTACTGAGGGAGCGACGCACTGTCGGAGGGGCAGTACTGAGGGAGAGCTGCACTGTCGGAGGGGCGGTACTGAGGGAGAGCTGCACTGTTGGAGGGGCAGTACTGAGGGAGAGCTGCACTGTCGGAGGGGCAGTACTGAGGGAGAGCTGCACTGTTGGAGGGGCGGTACTGAGGGAGCGTTGCACTGTCGGAGGTGAGATGGTAAACCATGTCTTCCCTCTCAGGATGATATAAAAGCACCCATGGCACTATGTGAGGACAAGCAGTGGAGTTTGTCCTGGCCAATATTTTTTTCCTCAACAATTAATTGAGTATTAACTCAGTGCTGTTTGTGGGAGCTTGCTGTGCTCAAATTGGCTGCCGCAGTTCCTACATTACAACAGTGGCTACGCTTCAAATAGTACTTCATTGACTGTGCAACACTTTGAGACATCAGAAGGATGTGAAAATCGCTATATAAATGTAAGTTCTTTGTATCTGCACAGTTAATGTCCTCTTGCAATCTCTTGCACTTTTTCTCACAGATTATTAAACCCACTAATTTGATATCATCAGAGTATTACAGATCTAACAATCTATCCATGAAGAAAGACCTCAAAAGTTTAGCGATGATTGAATTCTCACAAGGTCTCAAGGGTCAATTCCCAGTCAACCAAAATTGGGGCTTATCATAGAGGTGATACTGTTGCCTCCACCATCTAATCCCAAATCACTTTGCAGTTCTCCTGAACTCCACTACCTGAGGACATTGACTGCACGGATAGAAAAAACTTCAGCATCTTTCACCACCTCAGGACGTCCCGAAGCTCTTTACAGCCAATGAAGCACTTTTTGAAGTGTGGTCACTGCTGTAATGTGGAAAACGTGGCAGCTAATTTGTGCACAGCAAGATCCCACAAACAGCAACGTGAAAAATGGGCAATTAAATGTTTCATTGTTGAAGGATAAATATTGCTGTGTTGTGGTGAATGGGAGGATTGACGTTGGAATTTTACTCCTTTCACAGGCAGTTTGTGCGCAGTAAGTTGTCAGTCTTGTGTATTGGTTTGAAAGTGTAGAAAAAAAAGAGAAAAATGCAATCAGAAGAATGAATACGTTTTAAGGTGATCCTATTAGTCAGAACAAAAGTCTTTCTGTCCCCAATTCATCAAACCAGCTAAACAGGTAACCCATGGCGACAGGGGCCCTGTAATGTGCCTGTGTCTTAATTGCTTTGCTTCTGGGGTATTGATGTACATTAACCTCTCTGTTATTGAGTGTTCTCTAATCCCTTTCAGGCTTGAGAGGGAGCTGGAATCACTTGAAAATGGAGACATCGCCATCTCTAAAGAAAACAGCATGGAGGAGAAGCTGAAGGGTGAGGAGAAGGTGTGTACAAAGGTGAAGGTTCAGCGGTGAGAGAGTGACTGTGTTACTGTGCATGTCTTTAGTGAATGCTGCATTTATCAGAGTGATCGATACGGTTAGTATCCTGAGGTCATGAACAGGTCCTGGCCGGCCTCCCACCTTCTACCCTCTGTAAACTTGAGGTCATCCAAAACTCTGCTGCTCGTGTCCTAACTCGCACCAAGTCCCGTTCGCCCCCTGTGCTCGCTGACCTACATTGGCTCCTGGTCAAGCAACGCCTCGATTTTAAAATTTTCATCCTTGTTTTCAAATCCCTCCATGGCCTCGCCCCTCCCTATCTCTGTAATCTCCTCCAGTCCCTACAACTCTCCAAGATATCTGCCCTCTTGAGTATCCCTGATTATAATCGCTCCACCATTGGTGGCCGTGCCTTCAGCTGCCTAGGCCCTAAGCTCTGGAATTCCCTGCCTGACCCTCTCCGCCTCTCTCTCCTCCTTTAAGATGCTCCTTAAAACCTATCTCTTTGACAAAACATTATGTCATCTGCCCTAATATCTCCTGACGTGGCTCGGTGTCAAATCTTGTTTGATAATCGCTCCTGTGAAGCACCTTGGGACGTTTTATTACATTAAAGGCGCTATATAAATGCAAGTTGTCGTTGTTAGAATATAAAGTTAAGTGTATGGCAGCCAATTCTTAACCCTTTTTCTCTTATTTTTAAACTGTTGCCACTTACATTCTCATGAGCCTTTGTTGTAAAAGAAAGTGTTTTTCCCCCAAGTACAATTTCATGGCGCCAATAGGTTTCCCAATGGGAATTCCTCTGTCTGAAATGTATGGAAAATAAGGAGGGCCTACTGAGAGATGCCAGGCTCTGCGATAGATGCGTGATGCCAATCTGCAGGGATGCCACCAGCCATTTTTCCAGGCCCTGGCACACCTACCTGCCCATTCCAGTGCGGCACTACCCTCTGCAGGCCTCGGGCAGGTGCAGGGCACTGCCATTTCACGCAAGGACTCTTGCAGCTGCCATCCAACGGAGGGAACATAGGAACAGCAGAAGGCCATTCAACCCCTTGAGCCTGTTCCGCCATTCAATTAGATCATGGCTGATCTGTATCTCAACTCCATTTACCCGCCTTGGTTCGTTAACACATGCCCTGAGGCTCTGCTGTACCTCCTGGTAGGGCACGCTGTAATACTGACCTGCGGGGATGGTACCGTGGACTGGCACAGAGGGCAGCCCTCCTCACAACCACCTCATGCGGCACCACCTTTGCTTCAGCTGCCATCCATCAGGAGGCCGGAGCTGCTCCTTGACTTGCCTCCAACCTCAGGCCCCCAGCTTGGGCTCCTTACCCTTCATTTCCCTCTGCCCATTTGTCCCTGTCCCTCCAGCCTTGGCAATGACTGATAATGGGTCGTGATGCCTCTTGAGGGTCAAAGCCTACATCAAAATAGCACAGGTTTGAACATCAAGTATTCCTGCTAGAATGGTGCCAATTGTATTGTTATCAAATAGAAACAATTTAATCTCAAATGAACATTAATATTACTCTCATTGCTTTTCTCTTACAGGTCTCTCCAAGCAAAGGCACTGGTGAGTATTTCAACAACGAGGAACTGACTGAAACACTTGCTGCTAACCGTGAGCTGTGTGGAATGCCTCTATAGGACTCCATATTTAATCTGTGTGATAGGGTTAGCACCTACCCTAATTAGGGTCGATTGTAACTGTTTCCGCCAGGCGTGTTGGCACCAACGGATCGAGCGCCCGTTTTACAACTCGTCCGATTGACCTTCCATTGACTTCAACGAGAAAGAAAGTCAGGCAGGGTGTAAAACAGGAGGGGGGCCACTCTCACCCTATCCCGCCCAGTGCAAACTGTTACTATCGGCCCTCAGTGTTCTTTAAGGTAGATTCATTTTGTATGTTGAGGTTAAGAGACAGGCACTAATTTCTTCCCAACCTTGAAGATTGCTCACTGAGCCCAGCTATAAACAGGTGTAACTGATGTTAACACACTGACTCCAGGTGTAACAGATGTTAACACACTGACTCCAGGTGTAACTGATGTTAACACACTGACTCCAGGTGTAACTGATGTTAACACACTGACTCCAGGTGTAACTGATGTTAACACACTGACTCCAGGTGTAACTGATGTTAACACACTGACTCCAGGTGTAACTGATGTTAACACACTCGGGGGTATTCTGACTTTGGGCGCTGGTGTAAAACGGACGATATTGGATCAGCTGCCTGTTATCTCTCTGCGGTTTTCATTTCCATTGAATTTTCGGGCGCTAAACAGTCTCCTAAGCTTCCAATATGGCAGGCAGGAAGCCCAGGCTCATTATCAGCCATTCGCCATATAGCTAAAAGACACAAAATCGGCATACACTGCCTACACCTTAAACAGGTCCTTTGCATATGTAAGTAAAGGGCCTGATACCTGTTTGAGACCCCACTGAAAGATTGGTTTGTCCAAAGGCAGCCGACACCAGCTGCACTCAGGAAAAACGGCAACCCCTCAATTGTAATTCTGCCCATCTAACTCCCAAACACCAACCGCAATCCCAACACTGCCCATCTCATTCCCAAACACCAACCCCCAATCCCAACACTGCCCGTCTCACTCCCAAACACCAATCCCCAATCCCAACACTGCCCGTCTCACTCCCAAACACCAACCCCAATCCCAACACTGCCCGTCTCACTCCCAAACATCAACCGCAATCCCAACACTGCCCGTCTCACTCCCAAACACCAATCCCCAATCCCAACACTGCCCGTCTCACTCCCAAACATCAACCGCAATCCCAACACTGCCCATCTCACTCCCAAACATCAACCGCAATCCCAAAACTGCCCATCTCACTCCCAAACAACAATCCCCAATCCCAAAACTGCCCATCTCACTCCCAAACATCAACCGCAATCCCAACACTGCCCATCTCACTCCCAAACATCAACCGCAATCCCAACACTGCCCGTCTCACTCCCAAACATCAACCGCAATCCCAACACTGCCCATCTCACTCCCAAACACCAATCCCCAATCCCAACACTGCCCATCTCACTCCCAAACACGAATCCCCAATCCCAACACTGCCCATCTCACTCCCAAACACCAACCGCAATCCCAACACTGCCCATCTCAGTCTCAAACACCAACCGCAATCCCAACACTGCCCATCTCACTCCCAAACACCAATCCCCAATCCCAACACTGCCCGTCTCACTCCCAAACACCAACCGCAATCCCAACACTGCCCGTCTCACTCCGAAACACCAACACCAATCCCCAATCCCAACACTGCCCATCTCACTCCCAAACACGAATCCCCAATCCCAACACTGCCCATCTCACTCCCAAACACCAACCGCAATCCCAACACTGCCCGTCTCACTCCCAAACACCAATCCCCAATCCCAACACTGCCCGTCTCACTCCCAAACACCAACCGCAATCCCAACACTGCCCGTCTCACTCCCAAACACCAACCCGCAATCCCAACACTGCCCATCTCACTCCCAAACACCAATCGTAATCCCAACACTGCCCGTCTCACTCCCAAACACCAATCCCCAATCCCAACACTGCCCATCTCACTCCCAAACACCAACCGCAATCCCAACACTGCCCATCTCACTCCCAAACACCAATCCCCAATCCCAACACTGCCCGTCTCACTCCCAAACACCAACCGCAATCCCAACACTGCCCGTCTCACTCCCAAACACCAATCCCCAATCCCAACACTGCCCATCTCACTCCCAAACACCAATCCCCAATCCCAACACTGCCCATCTCACTCCCAAACACCAACCGCAATCCCAACACTGCCCATCTCACTCCCAAACACCAATCCCCAATCCCAACACTGCCCATCTCACTCCCAAACACCAACCCCCAATCCCAACACTGCCCATCTCACTCCCAAACACCAACCCCCAATCCCAACACTGCCTATCTCACTCCCAAACACCAACCGCAATCCCAACACTGCCCATCTCACTCCCAAACACCAACCGCAATCCCAACACTGCCCATCTCACTCCCAAACACCAATCCCCAATCCCAACACTGCCCATCTCACTCCCAAACACCAACCCCCAATCCCAACACTGCCCGTCTCACTCCCAAACACCAACCCATGGGGGAAATGTTCACCTGCCCTGCATGTGCAGTAATCTGGAGGAGTGAACTGTCCACCCAATAAATCACCCACCAATGGAATGGATATTTGATAGAGGTAAAGTTTTGAACATTCAAATAGCCTCTGCTCCCTGTCAATCCATTCAGCACTTTTTAAATCTGCTTTGACACATCACTGGAGCCAAGTCTTTGAGTTGTGAGACAATAGGGCCGATTTTCTGAATGCATGCGCCCGGCCTGGAGCTTCTTCCGCTGGGAGTGCATCTTGGAAAATCCCAGGAGGGCTCCCCATGATTTTTCGGGCCCAACGACAACTACTTGCATTGTTATGGCACATTTCCCAGGTGAACATCCCATGGTGCTTCACAGGGTACAAGCGGATCTGAGGAGTAGTGGGGATTCTGTGATTCTGTGATTCTGTGAGAGTTAGGAGAGATAGGGGAGAGCACGAGCTGGAAGCTTTCCAGGTGACTTTTAAAGACTGGGCTGCAACAGCGTAAAGATGCCAGGTGGTGGATGGGAGATATCATTGCGCCAAATAATACGGAATATGGAGAACCAACTCTCGGGGAGGGAAAACTCTGATTTCAATCCAGGGCTGGATTTGCCCATTAGGCTTGATAGGTCTAGGGAATCCATGCTTGATCATCATGGATGGACCATGTCAGCCCAGCAAGTTGCCCAATTAATTGATCATCAGTCATCTACGGCATTATCTGGTCACCAAGGGGTTCGCCTTCCGGTGCCTCGCTGGCCAGAATATGTCCAGATGGCTACCTCGGCCGCTGTTTGGGCAGGTGGCCAGGGTGGACTGGTCACATGACACCTCCAGGATACTCGGAGTCTGTCCTCCGAAGACCGGGGATCACCCTCCCCAACACCCCCTCCCCCCCACCCCCTCCCCCCCCAACACCCCCTCCCCCCCCACCCCCCCTCCCCAACACCCCCTCCCCAATACCCCCTCCCCCCCCCACCCCCCACGGAATGCCAAGAAGCACCTGGCTCTCGAACGTTGCTGTTGAGCTCAGGTCCCAGAATCTTCTCCTCCATGAGGAGAGCCAAGGATCGGGAGAGAGTGAGACATAGGATCCACGAAGCAACGCTCCGAAGGAGCATGCTGCAATCAATGAATGGCACAGGCGGGAATAGACGCAGCAAGGAAGAGGGGCTTTGGGAGGGAGTCCCAGAGAGTAGGACCTACTGAGCTTGAGGCTTTAGCACCAACAGCGGGGAGTTGCACAAGAGGCCAGAGTCGGAGGAACAGAGGTGCAATGGTTGGGACACAAGGCCAGAGGAGGTTGCAGAGGGAGGGTGGGGTGAAGCTGTAGAGGGATTTGCAAATGAGATCAAATGGAATAAAACCAGAAAGTGCTGGAAATACTCAGCAGCTCAGACAGGAGAGAGAAACAGAGTTAGCATTTCAGGCCGATGACCTTTCATCAGAACATCAGAGATCTAATGGAGGTCGGCGAACAGGGGTGGGTGAGTGAGCTGTACTTGGTGCAAGTCAAATGCAGGAGGCGGAGTTTTTGGTGAGTTGGAGTTTGAGGTGGGTTCTCCGAGGAGGCTCTGTGGCCCGTCTCCCCGGTAATGCTGCCACTAACGAGTCACAACCGCTTCGCAACTAGTGTAATTGTACCCTGTGTGACCGGGTGCCAGTCTGGTCTAGACTAACAGGTGCCGCCACAGGTTGATACCCTAAAGAGATGAGCAATAACGTTACCCTGGGAGCTCTAATTGTAGCCTGGGCCGTACACCTGCTGCCACTGAGCACCCGCTGAGATCAGCAGTCAGCACTGATCACACAATCCAACTCAGTCTCAACGCCACACTGTGCGTATACCCAGCAGGTCATCAGTGGAGTGGAGTTATCAGAGCATTCTCCCTCTGTCTCTCTCTGGGGTTATTCTTCGCTGTTTGATAGTGTAAAACAGGTAATAGCGAGTTGGCAGCCCGTCTTACATCTCTCCAAACTTCCAGTTCCATTGAAGTCAAGATCTACCCCTCTCTCTCTATCCCTCTCCCTCTCCCTCTCTCTCTCGGTCTCTCGATCGCCCTCTGTCCTGTCTCTGACTCTCTGCACTAATTCTCTCGTTTTCTCTTTTTTATCTCTCTATCCCTCTCCTCTTTCTCTAATTCTCTCTCTCTATCCCTCCTCTCTCTAATTCTCTCTGTTTCTCCTTCTCCTCTCTCTCACTCCCTGTCACTGTGATTTCCCTATAATCAGCTTCCTCTTCAATAGCCTGTGTGTGATGTCGGTGTACAAACACTCAACCGCACTGACTCTGTGTTCCCGCACTTCGAACAGGAAGTCTCATTCACAGGGAGCCCACGATAGGGAAGCAGGGGCTGGGAACTCGCTACTTCCCACCACACGCTCCCCGTGAGTGCGAGTCCCGCTAGGAGTGCAGAATTAATCATTGCTAATCTCATCCAATGACTTCACGTTCCCTACTGTAATGGACGTGTTAACCCGTTTGAAATAAACCTGATTATTTAAAATAAACAAGTTAACAACTTAATTCAAATAGGAACTGTGGAAAGTCACAGGACATGATAAATATTCCGACACTAACATGGCCAGCAGTCATTCCTCGGCTTTTTAAAATAAATATTTTCCTGGTTAGATATGGGAGCCCTCTAACTCACAACTTGCAGTTAAAGCTAAACATAACATTTAATGCACCCTCACTGGGCAGTCCTGAATCCTCAGCCCTTGTATTCAACAGATTTTGCCCTTTGCAAACAGTCAAATCTCACAGAGGATTAACACGCACAATCGGCCCAGTTTGCATTCTTCAAACATATCAGCATCTTTGTTCGATCAAACTTTAGCAGATTATAAACTGCCATTGTGAAGGGAAGCTTTATTTACAGTGACAAATAGCACGTTCTTTCAAGGTGACCTCAGATTGCGACCTTTGAACCTTGCCAACAGTGGCAGAATCCAGTCTTGATTGGCTGAGTGCCCCTGATCCCGGGCTAGCAGCGTAAAACCCAGACACGGCCTGTACGGTAGGGAAGCCTCACTCCAGGCCCGACTAACTCAACCTTACTCTGTTCCTAGAATCGGTGAAGCATCACAGCAGCCCACTGGCCAATAAAACCGAAGGAAGCACAGAGAAGATGAAGGCTGGTAAGAGTAACTAGTAACTAGCTGTACAACACTGCCCCTCTCTGGGGGGGGGGACACTGGTTCGTATGGGAGTGAGACAATCATTTTAACTTAATTGTGTCAGGAATATCGGGTGTAAAACGGGTGCAATGAAGGCCCAGTTTCGAGGATCCACGTCCTTGTTGCAAGGACTCCTGAAAAACGTCCCGACCAAAAATTGGGTCAGAACATTTTTCAGGCATTGCTGGCGGCCCCAAATCAGGCATTGGGGCCTTACCCTCCTTTAGGACCCCTCACAGAAATTGGGCAGCGTTGAACGGGCAGGCGTTGGGCCTGCTCTGCTCAGGGTCCCTCAGCAGCCACTGTGGACTAAGCAGCTCCTGTCAACCACTGCCCGCTCAGTATAAGATGGGCCAGCTGCAATGTTAAGCTCCCTCTACAACACTCATTATAATGAGAAGTCGCACAACACCAGGTTATAGTCCAACAGATTTATTTAATTTTACAAGCTTTCGGAGCTATCGCTCCTTCGTCAGGTAAGTTAGCAATGAGAGAATTTCCCAGAATTCACAATTTAAACCCAGACAAAATCTATTCACATTATTCGCTACAACAAAGAGCACAGCCAAGACAATGAGATGTGTCCCAGGGGGTCCAGCATGTCAAACCACCTGCTGGCTGCATATCCTGTCAATTTGTGTTGTGTTTTTAAAAAAAAAACAAAAAAAAAAAAAAAAAAAACACCTGGGAAGACCGGCCATGATGTCAAGTCACGTTCTGTATCGTGACATGAACCCGATATCGCGATTGAGGCCATCCTCATGAGTGCGGAACTTGGCTATCAGTTTCTGCTCTATGATTTTGCGCTGTCGTGTATCTCGAAGGCCGCCTTGGAGAACGCTTACCCGCAGATCCGAGGCTGAATGCCCCTGGCTGCTGAAGTGTTCCCCGACTGGGAGGCAACACTCATTATAGTAATTGGGCCCAATCACAGAAGAGCGCTACCGCCAGTCCCACTCCAGCCATCCCTTCAGTGGAAGCCGTGCCTATTGTGAGCTGCTGGGCCTATGGATTCACGCGTACTGTGAGTTGCCTTGTGATTGTCCCCACCTGGCTCAGAGTAAGATGTCAGAAAAAAAACATTCATAGAAAAACAAGAGGGGGAGGGGCGATAGAGAGTTCTGAATCACACCAGAATCAATAATGACTACAGCCCTACACTGACTGAACGTTTGAGGCTACAGGTACTAAACTGAGGTGGCAGTACCAGGCACGCACGCATACACGCACAGACACACTTACACATGAGCGTACACACACACATGCGCACACATACTCCCAAACACAGTCCAACATGCAGCGCCCCCCACAACCACCCCCACACCCAGCCACATATCCGTCCACACACACATACCCAGACACAAACACTCGCCCAAACACACAAAGCCTACAAACACATGCATACTGATGCCCCTCCACCCTCCTGTACATGTTCACACTCATGTACACAAAAGCACACACGTACAGAAGTTACCACCTAGTCTTGGGTTTCAGATAACATCGTCGGGTGAAAATGCGTCCTTCAATATCGGAGTGAGTGTGTTAAAATGCTTGTATGAAATTCCTCGTCTGTCATTTTAAGCAGGGTGTTACTCCATAAACCCATAAGGTAACAGCAAACAGCTGAATGTGTTCAGGTGGGAATACTGCACGATGTGATTTCACCCCATGAGCTGAGTGAAGTACAGCAGATTAATGAGACTCACCTGGACCAGGAGGTTTAATTCCAGCCTCACTCTCTACCCATTAGAAGAAGTAGTGTAAGAAAGAACTTGCATTTCTATAGCGCCTTTCACAACCTCAGGACGTCCCAAAGTGCTTTACAGCCAATGAAGTACTTTTGAAGTGGAGTCACTGTTGTAATGTAGGAAACGCGGCAGCCAAATTGCGCACAGCAAGCTCCCACAAACAGCAATGTGATCATCTGTTTTAGTGATGTTGGTTGAGGGATAAATATTGGCCCCAGGACACCAGGGAAAACTCCCCTGCTCTTCTTCCAATAGCATCATGGGATCTTTTACGTCCAGCTGAGAGAGCAGACGGGGCCTCAGTTTAACGTCTCATCTGAAAGACAGCACCTCTGGCAGAGCAGCACTCCCTCAGCACTGCACTGGAGTGACAGCCTGGATTTTGTACTCAAGTCCCTGGAGTGGGGCTTGAACCCACGACCTTCTGACTCAGGGTTGAGAGAGAGTGCTGCCCACTGAGCTCCGGCTGACAGTTAAAAGAGGAATTTTGGGCCCAAGCCACTCGTTACCGGATGTTTGGTGGAAACTGGCCAAGTGATACACACCGAATGTTTGTGAGTTTGTGCCGTGTGCCTCCTGGGCTGAACATGGAGTTGTGACCATTCCCATTCGACTCCACTCCAAGACACATACAACAACAACAACTAGCATTTACGTAGCACCTTTAACGTAGTAAAACATCCCAAGGCGCTTCACAGGAGTGATTATCAATCAAAGTTTGACACAGAGCCACATAAGGAGATATTAGGACAGTTTGGTCAAAGAGGTAGGTTTTAAGGAGCGTCTTAAAGGGAGGAGAGAGAGGTAGAAAGGCGAAGAGGTTTAGTGAGGGAATTCCAGAGCTTTGGGCCCAGGCAGCTGAAGGCACAGCCGCCAATGGTGGAGCGATTAAAATCGGAGATGCGCAAGAGGCCAGAATTGGAGGAACAGAGATGTCGGAGGTTTGTAGGGCTGGAGGAGGTAACAGAGATAGGGAGGGGCAAGGCCATGAAGGACATTGAAACAAGATTGAGAGTTTTAAAATAGAGGTCTTGCCGGACCAGGGGCCAATACAGGTCAGCGAGCACAGGAGTGATGGGTGAACAGGACATGGTGTGATGAGGGATGGGTGAGGGGGTCTTGGTGTGATGGGGGATGGGTGAACGGGACTTGGCGTGATGGGGGATGGGTGATGGGGCTGGGTGAGGGGGTCTTGGTGTGATGGGGGATGGGTGATGGGGATGGGTGAGGGGGTCTTGGTGTGATGGGGGATGGGTGAACGGGTCTTGGTGTGATGGTGATGGGTGATGGGGATGGGTGAGGGGGTCTTGGTGCGATGGGGGGATGGGTGAACGGGTGTTGGTGTGATGGGGATGGGTGATGGGGATGGGTGAGGGGGTCTTGGTGTGATGGGGGATGGGTGACGGGGTCTTGGTGTGATGGGGGGATGGGTGAACGGGTCTTGGTGTGATGGGGATGGGTGAGGGGGACTTGGTGTGATGGGGATGGGTGAGGGGGACTTGGAGTGATGGGGGAGGGGTGAGGGGGTCTTGGTGTGATGGGGGGACGGGTGAGGGGGACTTGGAGTGATGGGGGATGGGTGAGGGGGTCTTGGTGTGATGCGAGGATGGGTGAGGGGGTCTTGGTGTGATGGGGGGATGGGTGAGGGGGACTTAGAGTGATGGGGGACGGGTGAGGGGATATTGCTGTGATGGGGGATGGGTGAGGAGGACTTGGCGTGATGGGGGGATGGGTGAGGGGGTCTTGGGGTGATGGGTGGATGGGTGAGGGGGTCTTGGTGTGATGGGGATGGGTGAGGGGGTCTTGGTGTGATGGGGGATGGGTGAGGGGGTCTTGGTGTGATTGGGGGGATGGGTGAGGGGGACGTGGAGTGATGGGGGATGGGTGAGGGGGACTTGGTTGGATGGGGGGATGGGTGAGGGGGTCTTGGTGTGTTGGGGGATGGGTGAGGGGTTCTTGGTGTGATGGGCGATGGGTGAGGGGGACTTGGTGCGATGGGGGCTGGGTGAGGGGGTCTTGGTGTGTTGGGGGATGGGTGAGGGTGTCTTGGTGTGATTGGGGGGATGGGTGAGGGGGACTTGGAGTGATGAGGGATGGGTGAGGGGGTCTTGGTGTGATAGGGGATGTGTGAGGGGGTATTGGTGTGATGGGGGATGGGTGAGGGGGACTTGGTGCGATGGGGGATGGGTGAAGGGGTCTTGGTGTGATGGGAGGATGGGTGAGGGGGGTCTTGGTGTGATGGGGGGATGGGTGAGGGGGTCTTGGCGTGATGGGGATGGGTGAGGGGGTGTTGGTGTGAAGGGGGATGGGTGAGGGGTTCTTTGTGCGATGGGAGGATGGGTGAGGGGGTCTTGGTGCGATGGGAGGATGGGTGAGGGGGTGTTGGTATGAAGGGGGATGGGTGAGGGGGTGTTGGTCTGAAGGGAGATTGGTGAGGGAGACCTGGTGTTATGGGGGGATGGGTGAGGGGGACTTGGTGTGATGGGCGATGGGTGAATGGGACTTGGTTTGATGGGGGATGGGTGAGGGTGTCTTGGTATGATGGGGGGATGGGTGAGGGGGTCTTGGTGTGATGGGGATGGGTGAACGGGACTTGGTGTGATGGAGATGGGTGAGGGAGACTTGGTGTGATGGGTGATGGGTGAGGGGTCTTGTTGTGATGGGGGGATGGGTGAGGTGGTCTTGGTGTGATGGGTAGATGGGTGAACAGGACTTGTTGTGATGGAGATGGGTGAGGGAGACTTGGTGTGATGGGTGATGGGTGAGGGGTCTTGTTGTGATGGGGGGATGGGTGAGGTGGTCTTGGTGTGATGGGGATGGGTGAACGGGACTTGGTGTGATGGGGTATGGGTGAGGGGGTCTTAGTGGGATGGGGGGATGGGTGAGGGGGACTTGGTGTGATGGGGGGATGGGTGAGGGTGTCTTGGTATGATGGGGACTGGGTGAGGGGGACTTGGTGTGATGGGCGATGGGTGAGGGGGTCTTGGTGTGATGGGTATGGGTGAGTGGTCTTGCTGTGACGGGGGATTGGTGATGGGGTCTTGGTGCGATGGGTGAGGGGGACTTGGTATGATGGGGGATGGGTGAGGGGGACTGGGTGTGATGAGGGTTGGCTGAGGGCAACTTGGAGTGATGGGGGATGGATGAGTGGGATTGGTGTGATGGGGGATGGGTGAGGCGGTCTTACATAGATACATAGATACATAGAAGATAGGAGCAGGAGTAGGCCATCCGGCCCTTCGAGCCTGCTCCGCCATTTAATGAGATCATGGCTGATCCTTCAATTCAGTATCCCGTCCCCGCCTTCTCTCCGTAACCCTTAACCCCTTTTGCCTGTAGAAATATATCTAATTCCCTCTTAAATATATTTAATGAGCTGGCGTACACTGCCCTCTGTGGCAATGAGTTCCACAGGTTCACCACTCTCTGAGTGAAGAAATTCCCCCTCATTTCTGTCCTAAATGGTTTAGCCCTTATCCTTAAATTATGTCCTCTAGTTCTGTTCTCACCCGCCAAGGGAAACATTCCTTCTGCATCTAATCTGTCTAGACCTGTCAGAATTTTATACACTTCTATGAGGTCCCCTCTCAATCTTCTAAACTCCAGTGTGTACATCCCTAAACTACATAGTCTCTCCTCATAGGTCAATCCCGCCATTCCTGGTATCAGCCTGGTGAATCGCCGCTGCACCCCCTCCATGGCAAGAACATCTTTCCTCAGATGAGGCGACCAAAACTGTACACAGTACTCGAGGTGTGGTCTCACCAGTGCCCTGTACAGCTGCAGCAAGGTATCCCTGTTCCTGTATTCCAACCCTTTTGCTATGAAGGCCAGCATACCGTTTGCCTTCTTGACCGCCTGTTGCACCTGCATGCTCGCCTTCAGTGACTGGTGTACAAGAACACCCAGGTCTCTCTGTACTTCCCCCTCTCCCAATTTATTGCCATTTAAATAATAATTTGCCCTCCCGTTCCTGCACCCAAGGTGGATAACTTCGCACTTGTCCACATTATAGTGCATCTGCCATTTATCCGCCCAATCACCCAGTCTGTCCAAATCGCTCTGGAGCTTCCTGGTCTCCTCCTCTGAGCCCACCCCCCCTCCTAGTTTAGTGTCGTCTGCAAATTTGGAAATGCTGCATTCGACTCCCTGATCCAGGTCATTAATATAAATTGTGAACAGCTGGGGACCCAGGACAGATCCCTGTGGTACCCCACTTGTTACTGCCTGCCATTCAGAAAATGAGCCGTTTATTCCAACTCTCTGTTTTCTATCTGACAGCCAGTTCTCTATCCACGTCAATACTTTCCCCTTTATCCCATGAGCTTCAATTTTCCATGCTAATCTTTTATGTGGGACCTTATCGAAGGCCTTTTGGAAGTCCAGGTACACCACATCTACTGGCTCTCCCCCATCTATTTTACCAGTTACTCCCTCAAAAAATTCCAATAGATTAGTCAAGCACGATTTACCCTTTGTAAATCCATGTTGACTCTGTCCTATCCTGTCCCCATTTGCTAAGTGCTCGGCTATTTCATCCTTAATGATGGACTCCAGCATTTTGCCCACAACTGATGTAAGGCTTACAGGTCTGTAATTACCTGCTTTTTCCCTACCCCCCTTTTTGAATAGTGGGGTAACGTTAGCTACCCTCCAATCCATGGGCACTGTTCCCGAGTCTAATGAATTCTGAAAAATCATGCTTAGTGCATCCGCTATCTCTAGGGCCACCTCCTTCAGTACCCTAGGATGCATGTTATCAGGCCTTGGGGATTTGTCCGCCTTCAATCCCTTTAGCTTCCTTAACACCATATCCTTAGAGATATTGATTTGCGTCAGTTCCTCCTTTGCCAATGTCCCTATTTTTCCCGATATCCCAGGGAGGTTTTTTGTGTCTTCCTTCGTAAAGACTGACCCAAAGTATGCATTTAGTTGGTCTGCCATTTCCTTATTTCCCATTATATATTCCCCCGTATCTGACTGCAATGGACCAACTTTGGTTTTCACCAGTCTTTTCCTCTTGATATACTTATAAAAGCTTTTGGAGTTAGTTTTTATATTTTCCGCCAGCTTGCTTTCGTAAGCTATTTTGCCCTTCTTGATTAAGCCCTTTGCCCTCCTTTGCTCTATCTTAAACTGTTCCCAATCTTCCGCTCTGGCGCGTTTTTTGGCTATTTTATACGCCCTATCTTTGGATTTTATGCTGTCTCTAATTTCCCCTGTTATCCACGGTTGAGTCACCTTTTTAGATTTCCTTTTATGCCAGATTGGTATAAACAATATTTGCAATTTTGTCATTCTATCTTTAAATGCTTGCCATTGTTTATCTACCTCCAGTCCTCCCAGGAACGTTGTCCAATCAGACCTACTCAGTTCCCGTCTAATGGCATCATAATTCCCCTTGTTTAAATTCAGGACCTGAGTCTCTGAGTCAATTTCTTCGCTCTCCATTTCGAGTGAGAAATCGATCATGTTATGATCGCTCTGACCCAAGGGTCCCCGTACAACAAGATTACTAATTAATCCCTTCTCATTGCACAGTACCCAGTCCAATATAGCCTGTTCCCGAGTTGGTTCCTCGACATATTGATCCAGATAACCATCCCTTAAACACTCAAGGAATTCCTCCTCCTCATTATTTTTGGTTTGATGGGGATGGGGATGGGTGAGGGGCTGTTGGTGCGATGGGGGATTCGTGAATGGGTCTTGGTGTGATGGGGGATGGGTGAGGTGGTCTTAGTGTGATGGGGATGGGTGACGGGTTCTTGGCGTGATGGGGGATGGGTGAGGGTGTCTCGGTGTGATGGGGATGGGTGAGGGGGAGTTGGTGCAATGGGGGAATGGTGAGGGGGACTTGGTGTGATGGGGATGGGTGAACGGGACTTAGCATTAGGGGGATGGGTGAGGGGGTCTGAGTGGGATGGGGGGATCGGTCAGGGGGGCTTGGTGTGATGGAGGATGGGTGAGGGGGTCTTGGTGTGATGGGGGATGGGTGAGGGGGGCTTGGTGTGATGGAGGATACATATACATAGATACATAGAAGATAGGAGCAGGAGTAGGCCATCCGGCCCTTCGAGCCTGCTCCGCCATTTAATGAGATCATGGCTGATCCTCCAATTCAGTATCCCGTCCCCGCCTTCTCTCCGTAACCCTTAACCCCTTTTGCCTGTAGAAATATATCTAATTTCCTCTTAAATATATTTAATGAGCTGGCGTACACTGCCCTCTGTGGCAATGAGTTCCACAGGTTCACCACCCTCTGAGTGAAGAAATTCCCCCTCATTTCTGTCCTAAATGGTTTAGCCCTTATCCTTAAATTATGTCCTCTAGTTCTGTTCTCACCCGCCAAGGGAAACATTCCTTCTGCATCTAGTCTGTCTAGACCTGTCAGAATTTTATACACTTCTATGAGGTCCCCTCTCAATCTTCTAAACTCCAGTGTGTACATCCCTAAACTACATAGTCTCTCCTCATAGGTCAATCCCGCCATTCCTGGTATCAGCCTGGTGAATCGCCGCTGCACCCCCTCCATGGCAAGAACATCTTTCCTCAGATGAGGCGACCAAAACTGTACACAGTACTCGAGGTGTGGTCTCACCAGTGCCCTGTACAGCTGCAGCAAGGTATCCCTGTTCCTGTATTCCAACCCTTTTGCTATGAAGGCCAGCATACCGTTTGCCTTCTTGACCGCCTGTTGCACCTGCATGCTCGCCTTCAGTGACTGGTGTACAAGAACACCCAGGTCTCTCTGTACTTCCCCCTCTCCCAATTTATTGCCATTTAAATAATAATTTGCCCTCCCGTTCCTGCACCCAAGGTGGATAACTTCGCACTTGTCCACATTATAGTGCATCTGCCATTTATCCGCCCAATCACCCAGTCTGTCCAAATCGCTCTGGAGCTTCCTGGTCTCCTCCTCTGAGCCCACCCCCCCTCCTAGTTTAGTGTCGTCTGCAAATTTGGAAATGCTGCATCCGACTCCCTGATCCAGGTCATTAATGTAAATTGTGAACAGCTGGGGACCCAGGACAGATCCCTGCGGTACCCCACTTATTACTGCCTGCCATTCAGAAAATGAGCCGTTTATTCCAACTCTCTGTTTTCTATCTGACAGCCAGTTCTCTATCCACGTCAATACTTTCCCCTTTATCCCATGAGCTTCAATTTTCCATGCTAATCTTTTATGTGGGACCTTGTCGAAGGCCTTTTGGAAGTCCAGGTACACCACATCTACTGGCTCTCCCCCATCTATTTTACCAGTTACTCCCTCAAAAAATTCCAATAGATTAGTCAAGCACGATTTACCCTTTGTAAATCCATGTTGACTCTGTCCTATCCTGTCCCCATTTGCTAAGTGCTCGGCTATTTCATCCTTAATGATGGACTCCAGCATTTTGCCCACAACTGATGTAAGGCTTACAGGTCTGTAATTACCTGCTTTTTCCCTACCCCCCTTTTTGAATAGTGGGGTAACGTTAGCTACCCTCCAATCCATGGGCACTGTTCCCGAGTCTAATGAATTCTGAAAAATCATACTTAGTGCATCCGCTATCTCTAGGGCCACCTCCTTCAGTACCCTAGGATGCATGTTATCAGGCCCTGGGGATTTGTCCGCCTTCAATCCCTTTAGCTTCCTTAACACCATATCCTTAGAGATATTGATTTGCGTCAGTTCCTCCTTTGCCAATGTCCCTATTTTTCCCGATATCCCAGGGAGGTTTTTTGTGTCTTCCTTCGTAAAGACTGACCCAAAGTATGCATTTAGTTGGTCTGCCATTTCCTTATTTCCCGTTATATATTCCCCCGTATCGGATGGGTGAGGGGGTCTTGGTGTGTTGGGGGGATGGGTGAGGGGGACTTGGTGTGATGGGGGGATGGGTGAGGGGGTCTTGGTGTGATGGGGAGATGGGTGAACGGGACTTGTTGTGATGGATATGCGTGAGGAGGAATTGGTGTGATGGGGGATGGGTGAGGGGGACTTGGTGTGATGGGGGATGGTGAGGGGGTCTTGGTGTGATGGGGAATGGGTGAGGGGGTCTCGGTGTGATGTGGGGATGGGTGAGGGGGAATTGGTGTGATGGGGGATGGGTGAGGGGGTTTTGGTGTGATGGGGATGGGTGAGGGGGTCTTGGTGTGATGGGGAATGGGTGAGGGGGACTTGGTGTGATGGGTGATGGGTGAGGGGGTCTTGGTGAGATGGGGGATGGGTGAGGGGGACTTGGTGTGATGGGGATGGGTGAGGGGTCTTGGTGTGATGGGGATGGGTGAGGGGGACTTGGTGTGATGGGGATGGGTGAGGGGTCTTGGTGTGATGGGGGATGGGTGAGGGGGACTTGGTGTGATGGGGATGGGTGAGGGGTCTTGGTGTGATGGGGGATGGGTGAGGGGGTCTTGGTGTGATGGGGGAATGGGTGAGGGAGTCTTGGTGTGATGGGGAGATGGGTGAAAGGGACTTGGTGTGATGGGGGATGGGTGAGGGAGTCTTGGTGTGATGGGGAGATGGGTGAAAGGGACTTGTTGTGATGGATATGCGTGAGGGGGAATTGGTGTGATGTGGGGATGGGTGAGGGGTTCTTGGTGTGATGGGGGGATGGGTGAGGGTGTCTTGGTGTGATGGGGGATGGGTGAGAGGGTCTTGGTGTGATGGGGGTTGGGTGAGGGGGTCTTGGTGTGATGGGGAATGGGTGAGGGGGTCTCGATGTGATGGGGGATGGGTGAGGGGACTTGGTGTAATGGGGGGATGGGTGAGGGGGTTTTGGTGTGATGGGGATGGGTGAGGGGGTCTTGGTGTGATGGGTGATGGGTGAGGGGGTCTTGGTGTGATGGGCGAATGGGTGAGGGGGACTTGGTGTGATGGGGATGGATGAGGGGGACTTGGTGTGATGGGCGAATGGGTGAGGGGGACTTGGTGTGATGGGGATGGATGAGGGGGACTTGGTGCGATGGGGGTGGGTGAGGGGGTCTTGGTGTGATGGGGATAGGTGAGGGGGTCTTGGTGTGATGGGGAAAAGGTGAGGGGTTCTTGGTGTGATGGGGATGGGTGAGGGGTTCTTGGTGTGATGGGGATAGGTGAGGGGGTCTTGGTGTGATGGGGAAAAGGTGAGGGGTCTTGGTGTGAAGGGGGATGGGTGAGGGGGTCTTGGTGCAATGTGGGATGGGTGAGGGGTTCTTGTTGTGATGGGGGATGGGTGAGGGGGACTTGGTGTAATGAGCGATGGGTGAGGGGGATTGGTGTGATGGGGGGATGGGTGAAGGGGTCTTGGTGTGATGGGGGAATGGGAGAGGGGGACTGGGTGTGATGGGGGATGGGTGAGGGGGACTTGGTGTGATGGGGATGGGTGAGGGGGACTTGGTGTGATGGGGATGGGTGAAGGGGTCTTGGTGTGATGGGGGATGGGTGAGGGAGTCTTGGTGTGATGGGGAGATGGGTGAACGGGACTTGTTGTGATGGACATGGGTGAGTGGGTCTTGGTGTGATGGGCGATGGGTGAGGGGGACTTGTTGTGATGGGGATGGGTGAACGGGACTCGGTGCGATGGGGGATGGGTGAGGGGGTCTTCGTGTGATGGGGGATGGGTGAGGGGGACTTGGTGTGATGGGGGGATGGGTGAACGGGACTTAGTGTGATGGGGATGGGTGAGGGGGACTTGGTGTGCTGGGCGATGGTTGAGGGGGACTCAGTGTGATGGGGATGGGTGAGGCGGTCTTGGTTTGATGGGGATGGGTGAGGGGATGTTGATGCGATGGGGGATTCGTGAATGGGTCTTGGTGTGATGGGGCATGAGTGAGGTGGTCTTAGTGTGATGGGGATGGGTGACGGGTTCTTGGTGTGATGTGGGATGGGTGAGGGTGTCTTGGTGTGATGGGGTGTGGTGAGGGGGACTTCGTGCACTGGGGGGTGGGTGAGGGGGTCTTAGTGCGATGGGGGATGCGTGAGGGGGAGTTGGTACAATGGGCGATGGGTGAGGGGGACTTGGCGTGATGGGGGGATGGGTGAGGGGGTCTTGCAGTGATGGGGGAGTGGGTGAGGGGGACTTGGTGTGATGGGCGATGGGTGAGGGGGACTTGGAGTGATGGGGGGATGGGTGAGGGGGTCTTGGTGTGATGGGGAATGGGTGAGGTGGACTTGGTGTGATGGGGGGATGGGTGAGGGGGTCATGGTGTGATGGGGAATGGGTGAGGGGGTCTTGGTGTGAAGGGGGATGGGTGAGGGGGTCTTGGTGCAATGGGGGATGGATGAGGGGGTCTTGTTGTGATGGGGAGATGGGTGAGGGGTACTTGGTATGATGGGGGGATGGGTGAGGGGGTCTTGGTGTGATGGGGGAATGGGTGAGGGGGACTGGGTGTGATGGGGATGAGTGAGGGGGTCTTGGTTTGATGGGGATGGGTGAGGGGCTGTTGGTGCGATGGGGGATGTGTGAAGGGGTCTTGGTGTGATGGGGGATTGGTGAGTGGGTCTTAGTTTGATGGGGATGAGTGACGGGATCTTGGTGTGATGGGGGATTGGTGAGGGGTTCTTGGTGTGATGGGGAATGGGTGAGGGGGACTTGGTGTGATGGGCGATGGGTGAGGTTTCTTGGTGTGAAGGGGGATGGGTGAGGGGGTCTTGGTGCGATGGGGGATGGGTGAGGGGGTCTTGTTGTGATGGGGGGATGGTTGAGGGGGACTTGGTGTAATGGGCGATGGGCGAGGGCGACTTGGTGTGATGGGGGATGTGTGAATGGGACTGGGTGTGATGGGGGATGGGTGAGTGGGATTGGTGTGATGGGGATGGGTGAGTGGGATTGGTGTGATGGGGATGGGTGAGGGGCTGTTGGTGCGATGGGGGATGCGTGAAGGGGTCTTGGTGTGATGGGGGATGGGTGAGGGCGTCTTAGTGTGATGGGGGTGGGTGACGGGGTCTTGGTGTGATGGGGGATGGGTGAAAGTGTCTTGGTGTGATGGGGGGATGGGTGAGGGGGTCTTGGTGCGATGGGGGATGGGTTAACGAGTCTTGGTGTGATGGGGCATGGGTGAGGGAGTCTTGGTGTGATGGGGAGATGGATGAACGGGACTTGTTGTGATGGAGATGGGTGAGGGGGACTTGGTGTGATGGGCGATGGGTGAGGGGGTCTTGGTGTGATGGGGGATGGGTGAGGCGGTCTTGGTGAGATGGGGTATGGGTGAACGGGACTTGGTGTGATGGGGGCTGGATGAGGGGGTCTTGGTGTGATGGGGATGGGTGAAGGTGTCTTGCTGTGATGGGAGTGGGTGCGGGGAACTTCGTGCACTGGGGTTGGGTGAGGGGGTATTGGTGCGATGGGGATGGGTGAGGGGGTCTTGGTACAATGGGGGATGGGTGACGTCGTCTTGGTGCGATGGGGGATGGGTGAGGGGCCTTGGTATGATGGGGGGATGGGTGAGGGCGACTTGGTGTGATGGGCGATGGATGAGGGGGACATGGTGTGATGGGGGACGGGTGAGGGGGTCTTGGTGAGATGGGTGGAGGCTGAGGGGGTCTTGGTGTGATGGGGGATGGTTGAGGGGGTCTTAGTGAGATGGGGGATGGGTGAGGGGGACTTCGTTTGATGGGAAATGGTGAGGGGGACTTGGTGTGAAGGGGGATGGGTGAGGGGGTCTTAGTGAGATGGGGGATGGGTGAGGGGGTCTTCGTGTGATGGGGGATGGGTGAGGTGGTCTTGGTGCGATGTGGGATGGGTGAGGGGGACCTGGTGTGATGGGGGATGAGTGAGGTGGTCTTAGTGTGATGGGGATGGGTGACGGGTTCTTGGTGTGATGGGGGATGGGTGAGGGTGTCTTGGTGTGATGGGGTGTGGTGAGGTGGACTTCGTGCACTGGGGGGTGGGTGAGGGGGTCTTGTTGCGATGGGGGATGCGTGAGGGGGAGTTGGTGCAATGGGCGATGGGTGAGGGGGACTTGGCGTGATGGGGGGATGGGTGAGGGGGTCTTGGTGTGATGGGGGAATGGGTGAGGGGGACTGGGTGTGATGGGGGATGGGTGAGGGGGACTTGGTGTGATGGGGATGGGTGAGTGAGATTGGTGTGATGAGGGGATGGGTGAGGGGGACTTCGTGTGATGGGGAATGGGTGAGGGGATGTTGGTGCGATGGGGATGGGTGAAGGGGTCATTGTGTGATGGGGATGGGTGAGGAGGACTTGGTGCGATGGGGGGATGGGTGAGTGGGTCTTGGTGTGATGGGGGAATGGGTGAGGGGGACTGGGTGTGATGGGGAATGGGTGAGGGGATGTTGGTGCGATGGGGATGGGTGAAGGGGTCATTGTGTGATGGGGGATGGGTGAGGGGTCTTGGTGTGATGGGGATGGGTGAGGAGAACTTGGTGTGATGGGGGGATGGGTGAGGGGGTCTTGGTGTGATGGGGAATGGGTGAGGGGGACTTGGTGTGATGGGGGGATGGGTGAGGGAGTCCTGGTGTGATGAGGGATGGGTGAGGGGGTCTTGGTGTGATGGGGATGGGTGAGGGGGTCTTGGTTTGATGGGGATGGGTGAGGGGCTGTTGGTGCGATGGGGGATGTTTGAAGGGGTCTTGGTGTGATGGGGGATTGGTGAGGGGGTCTTAGAGTGATGGGGGATGGGTGAGGGACTTCATGCACTGGGGGGTGGGTGAGGGGGTCTTGGTGCGATGGGGGATGTGTGAGGGGGTCTTGGTGTGAAGGGGGATGGGTGAGGGGGTCTTGGTGCGATGGGGGATGGGTGAGGGGGTCTTGTTGTGATGGGGGATGGTTGAGGGGGACTTGGTGTAATGGGCGATGGGTGAGGGCGACTTGGTGTGATGGGGGATGGGTGAGGGGGACTGGGTGTGATGGGGGTATGGCTGAGGGGGACTTGGTGTGATGGGGATGGGTGAGTGGGATTGGTGTGATGGGGATGGGTGAGGGGCTGTTGGTGCGATGGGGGATGCGTGAAGGGGTCTTGGTGTGATGGGGGATGGGTGAGGGGGACTTGGTGTGATGGGGATGGGTGAAGGTGTCTTGGTGTGATGGGGGGATGGGTGAGGGGGTCTTGGTGCGATGGGGGATGGGTGAGGGAGTCTTGGTGTGATGGGGGATGCGTGAAGGGGTCTTGGTGTGATGGGGGATGGGTGAGGGGGACTTGGTGTGATGGGGATGGGTGACGGGGTTTTTGTGTGATGGGGGATGGGTGAAGGTGTCTTGGTGTGATGGGGGGATGGGTGAGGGGGTCTTGGTGCGATGGGGGATGGGTGAGGGAGTCTTGGTGTGATGGGGAGATGGATGAACGGGACTTGTTGTGATGGAGATGGGTGAGGGGGTCTTGGTGTGATGGGGATGGGTGAGGCGGTCTTGGTGAGATGGGGGATGGGTGAATGGGACTTGGTGTGATGGGGGCTGGGTGAGGGTGTATTGGTGCGATGGGGATGGGTGAGGGGGGTCTTGGTACAATGGGGGATGGGTGACGTCATCTTGGTGTGATGGGGGATGGGTGAGGGGGACTTGGTGTGATGGGGGGATGGGTGAGGGGGTCTTGGTGTGATGGGCGATGGATGAGGGGGACTTGGTGTGATGGGGGGATGGGTGAGGGGGTCTTGGTGAGATGGGTGATGGGTGAGGGCAGTCTTTGTGTGATGGGGGATGGGTGAGGGGGGGTTGGTGTGATGGGGGATGGGTGAGGGGGGTCTTGGTGTGATGGGGAGTGGGTGAGGGGGACTTGGTGTGATGGGCGATGGGTGAGGGGGACTTGGTGTGATGGGGGGATGGGTGAGGGAGTCTTGGTGTGATGGGATGGGTGAGGGGGTCTTGCTGCGATGGGGGATGGGTGAGGGGGTCTTGGTGTGATGGGCGATGGGTGCGGGGGTCTTGCTGCGATGGGATGGCTGAGGGGGTCTTGGTGTGATGGGGGGATGGGTGACGGGGTCTTGCTGCGATGGGGGATGGGTGAGGGGGTCTTGCTGTGATGGGGATGGGTGAGGGGGTCTTGGTGTGATGGGGTGATGGGTGATGCGGTCTTGCTGTGATGGGCGATGGGTGACGAGGACTTGGAGTGATGGGGGGATGGGTGAGGGGATCTTGGTTTGATGGGAATATGTTTGAGGGGGTCTTGGCATGATCAGGAATGGATGAGGGGGACGGTGTGATGGGCGATGGGTAAGGGTGTCTTAGTGTGATGGGGGATGGGTGAGGGGGACTTGGTGTGATGGGGGATGGGTGAGGGAGTCTTGGTGCGATGGGCGATGGGTGAGGTGTCTTGGTGTGATGGGGGGATGGGTGAGGGCGACTTGATGTGATGGGAGATGGTGAGGGCGTCTTGGTGCGATGGGGGATGGTGAGGGAGTCTTGATGTGATGGGGGATGGGTGAGGGGGTCTTGGTGGGATGGGGGGCAGTGTGAGGGGGACTTGGTGCGATGGGCGATGGGTAAGGGGGTCTTGGTGTGATGGGCGATGGGTAAGGGGGTCTTGGTGTGATGGGGGATGGGTGAGGAGGTCTTGATGTGATGGGGGATGGATGAGGGGCTCTTGGTGTGATGGGGATGGGTGAAGGGGTCTTGATGTGATGGGGGGATGGGTGAGGGGGTCTTGGTGGGATGGGGGGATGGGTGAGGGGGTCTTGGTGTGATGGGGGACGGGTGAGGGGGGTCTTGATGTGATGGAGGGATGGGTGGGGGGTCATGGTGTTATGGGGATGGGTGAGGGGGTCTTGGTGTGATGGGAATATGGGTGAGGGGGTCTTGGTGTGATGGGAGATGGGTGAAGGGGTTTTGGTGTGATGGGGGGATGGGTGAATGGGTCTTGGTGTGATGGGGGGATGGGTGAATGGGTCTTGGTGTGATGGGCATTGGTGAGGGGGTCTTGGTGTGATGGGGGATGAGTGAGGGGGACTTGGTGTGATGGTGGGATGCGTGAGGGGGTCTTGCGGTGATGGGGGATGGGTGAGGGGGTGTTGGTGTGATGGGGATGGGTGAGGGGGTCTTGGTGTGATGGGGGTGGGTGAACAGGACTTGGTGTGATGGGGGATGGTGTCTTGGTGTGATGGGGGATGGTGTCTTGGTGTGATGGGGGATGGGTGAGGGGTCTTGGTTTGATGGGGGATGGGTGAGGGGGTCTTGGTGTGATGTTGATGGGTGAGGGGTATTTGGTGTGATGGTATGGCTGAGGGGGTCTAGGTGCGATGGGAATCGGTGAGGGGGGTCTTGGTGTGATGGGTGAGGGGGTCTTGGTGTGATGGGGATGGGTGAGAGTGTCTTGGTGTGATGTGGGGATGGATGAGGGGGACTTGGTGTGATGGGTGAGGGTGTCTTGGTGTGATGTGGGGATGGGTTAGGGGGTCTTAGTGTGATGGGAATGGGTGAGGGGGTCTTGGTGCAATGGGGGATGGGTGAGGGCATCTTGGTGTGATGGGGAATGGGTGAGGGGGACTTGGTGTGATGGGGGATTTGTGAGGGGTTCTTGGTGTGATGGGGATGGGTGAAGGGGTCTTGGTGTGATGGGGGATGAGTGAGGGGGTCTTGGTGTGATGGGGATGGGTGAAGGTGTCTTGCTGTGATGGGAGTGGGTGCGGGGAACTTCGTGCACTGGGGTTGGGTGAGGGGGTATTGGTGCGATGGGGATGGGTGAGGGGGTCTTGGTACAATGGGGGATGGGTGACGTCGTCTTGGTGCGATGGGGGATGGGTGAGGGGCCTTGGTATGATGGGGGGATGGGTGAGGGCGACTTGGTGTGATGGGCGATGGATGAGGGGGACATGGTGTGATGGGGGACGGGTGAGGGGGTCTTGGTGAGATGGGTGGAGGCTGAGGGGGTCTTGGTGTGAAGGGGGATGGGTGAGGGGGGTCTTAGTGAGATGGGGGATGGGTGAGGGGGTCTTCGTGTGATGGGGGATGGGTGAGGTGGTCTTGGTGCGATGTGGGATGGGTGAGGGGGTCTTGGTGTGATGGGGGAGTGGGTGAGGGGGACCTGGTGTGATGGGGGATGAGTGAGGTGGTCTTAGTGTGATGGGGATGGGTGACGGGTTCTTGGTGTGATGGGGGATGGGTGAGGGTGTCTTGGTGTGATGGGGTGTGGTGAGGTGGACTTCGTGCACTGGGGGGTGGGTGAGGGGGTCTTGTTGCGATGGGGGATGCGTGAGGGGGAGTTGGTACAATGGGCGATGGGTGAGGGGGACTTGGCGTGATGGGGGATGGGTGAGGGGGTCTTGGTGTGATGGGGGATGGGTGAGGGGGACTGGGTGTGATGGGGGAATGGGTGAGGGGGACTGGGTGTGATGGGGGATGGGTGAGGGGGACTTGGTGTGATGGGGGATGGGTGAGTGAGATTGGTGTGATGGGGGATGGGTGAGTGGACTTGGTGTGATGGGGATGGGTGAGGGGGAATTGGTGTGATGGGGAATGGGTGAGGGGATGTTGGTGCGATGGGGATGGGTGAAGGGGTCATTGTGTGATGGGGATGGGTGAGGGGTCTTGGTGTGATGGGGATGGGTGAGGAGAACTTGGTGTGATGGGGGGATGGGTGAGGGGGTCTTGGTGTGATGGGGAATGGGTGAGGGGGTCTTGGTTTGATGGGGATGGGTGAGGGGCTGTTGGTGCGATGGGGGATGTGTGAAGGGGTCTTGGTGTGATGGGGGATTGGTGAGGGGGTCTTAGAGTGATGGGGGATGGGTGAGGGGACTTCATGCACTGGGGGGTGGGTGAGGGGGTCTTGGTGCGATGGGGGATGCGTGAAGGGGTCTTGGTGTGATGGGCGATGGGTGTGGGCGACTTGGTGTGATGGGGGATGGGTGAGGGGGACTGGGTGTGATGGGGTATGGCTGAGGGGGACTTGGTGTGATGGGGATGGGTGAGTGGGATTGGTGTGATGGGGATGGGTGAGGGGCTGTTGGTGCGATGGGGGATGCGTGAAGGGGTCTTGGTGTGATGGGGGATGGGTGAGGGGGACTTGGTGTGATGGGGATGGGTGACGGGGTTTTTGTGTGATGGGGGATGGGTGAAGGTGTCTTGGTGTGATGGGGGGATGGGTGAGGGGGTCTTGGTGCGATGGGGGATGGGTGAGGGAGTCTTGGTGTGATGGGGAGATGGATGAACGGGACTTGTTGTGATGGAGATGGGTGAGGGGGTCTTGGTGTGATGGGGATGGGTGAGGCGGTCTTGGTGAGATGGGGGATGGGTGAATGGGACTTGGTGTGATGGGGCTGGGTGAGGGTGTATTGGTGCGATGGGGATGGGTGAGGGGGTCTTGGTACAATGGGGGATGGGTGACGTCATCTTGGTGTGATGGGGGATGGGTGAGGGGGACTTGGTGTGATGGGGGGATGGGTGAGGGGGGTCTTGGTGTGATGGGCGATGGATGAGGGGGACTTGGTGTGATGGGGGGATGGGTGAGGGGGTCTTGGTGAGATGGGTGATGGGTGAGGGAGTCTTTGTGTGATGGGGGATGGGTGAGGGGGGGTTGGTGTGGTGGGGGATGGGTGAGGGGGGTCTTGGTGTGATGGGCGATGGGTGAGGGGGACTTGGTGTGATGGGGGGATGGGTGAGGGAGTCTTGGTGTGATGGGATGGGTGAGGGGGTCTTGCTGCGATGGGGGATGGGTGAGGGGGTCTTGGTGTGATGGGCGATGGGTGCGGGGGGTCTTGCTGCGATGGGATGGCTGAGGGGGTCTTGGTGTGATGGGGGGATGGGTGACGGGGTCTTGCTGCGATGGGGGATGGGTGAGGGGGTCTTGCTGTGATGGGGATGGGTGAGGAGGTCTTGGTGTGATGGGGTGATGGGTGATGCGGTCTTGCTGCGATGGGCGATGGGTGACGAGGACTTGGAGTGATGGGGGGATGGGTGAGGGGATCTTGGTTTGATGGGAATATGTTTGAGGGGGTCTTGGCATGATCAGGAATGGATGAGGGGGACGGTGTGATGGGCGATGGGTAAGGGGGTCTTAGTGTGATGGGGGATGGGTGAGGGGGACTTGGTGTGATGGGGGATGGGTGAGGGAGTCTTGGTGCGATGGGCGATGGGTGAGGTGTCTTGGTGTGATGGGGGGATGGGTGAGGGCGACTTGATGTGATGGGAGATGGTGAGGGCGTCTTGGTGCGATGGGGAATGGGTGAGGGGGTCTTGGTGTGATGGGGGATGGATGAGGGGGTCTTGGTGCAATGGGGGATGGGTGAGGGGGTCTTGGTGTGATGGGTGGATGAGTGAGGGGGCCTTGGTGTGATGGGGGATGGGTGAACGGTTCTTGGTGTGATAGGGGGATGGGTGAGGGGATCTTCGTGTGATGGGGATTGGTGAGGGGGTCTTGGTGTGATGGGGGATGGGTGAACGGAACTTGGTGCGATGGGGGGATGGGTGAGGGTGTCTTGGTGCAATGGGGGACGGGTGAGGTCATCTTGGTGCGATGGGGGATGGGTGAGGGGGCCTTGGTGTGATGGGGGGATGGGTGTGGGGTTCTTGGTGAGATGGGGAATGGGTGAGGGAGTCTTGGTGCGATGGTGGATGGGTGAGGATGACTTGATGTTATGGGGATGGGTGAGGGCGTCTTGGTGTGATGGGGCGATGGGTGAACGGGTCTTGGTGGGATGGGGGGCAGGGTGAGGGGGTCTTGGTGTGATGGGGGATGGGTGAGGGGGTTTTGGTGTGATGGGGGATGGGTGAGGGAGCCTTGGTGTGATGGGGGATGGGTGAGGGGGTCTTGGTGGGATGGGGGGCAGGGTGAGGGGGTCTTGGTGGGATGGGGGGCAGGGTGAGGGGGTCTTGGTGGAATGGGGGCAGAGTGAGGGGGTCTTGGTGTGATGTGGGTTGGTGAGGGAGTCTTGATGTGATGGGGGATGGGTGAGGGGGTCTTGGTGGGATGGGGGGCAGTGTGAGGGGGACTTGGTGCGATGGGCGATGGGTAAGGGGGTCTTGGTGTGATGGGCGATGGGTAAGGGGGTCTTGGTGTGATGGGGGGATGGGTGAGGAGGTCTTGATGTGATGGGGGATGGATGAGGGGCTCTTGGTGTGATGGGGATGGGTGAAGGGGTCTTGATGTGATGGGGGGATGGGTGAGGGGGTCTTGGTGGGATGGGGGATGGGTGAGGGGGTCTTGGTGTGATGGGGGACGGGTGAGGGGGGTCTTGATGTGATGGAGGGATGGGTGGGGGGTCTTGGTGTTATGGGGATGGGTGAGGGGGTCTTGGTGTGATGGGAATATGGGTGAGGGGGTCTTGGTATGATGGGGGAATGGGTGAGGGGGTCTTGGTGTGATGGGGGTTGGGTGAGGGGGGTCTTGGTGTGATGGGGGAATGGGTGAGGGGGGTCTTGGTGTGATGGGGGTTGGGTGAGGGGGTCTTGGTGTGATGGGGGGATGGGTGAATGGGTCTTGGTGTGATGGGCATTGGTGAGGGGGTCTTGGTTTGATGGGGGGATGGGTGAGTGTGTCTTGGTGTGATGGGGGATGAGTGAGGGGACTTGGTGTGATGGTGGGATGCGTGAGGGGGTCTTGCGGTGAGGGGATGGGTGAGGGGGTGTTGGTGTGATGGGGATGGGTGAGGGGGGTCTTGGTGTGATGGGGGTGGGTGAACAGGACTTGGTGTGATGGGGGATGGTGTCTTGGTGTGATGGGGGATGGGTGAGGGGTCTTGGTTTGATGGGGGATGGGTGAGGGGGTCTTGGTGTGATGTTGATGGGTGAGGGGTATTTGGTGTGATGGTATGGCTGAGGGGGTCTAGGTGCGATGGGAATCGGTGAGGGGGGTCTTGGTGTGATGGGTGAGGGGGTCTTGGTGTGATGGGGGATGGGTGAGAGTGTCTTGGTGTGATGTGGGGATGGGTTAGGGGGTCTTAGTGTGATGGGAATGGGTGAGGGGGTCTTGGTGCAATGGGGGATGGGTGAGGGTGTCTTGGTGTGATGGGGAATCGGTGAGGGGACTTGGTGTGATGGGGGATTTGTGAGGGGGTCTTGGTGTGATGGAGGGAGGTGTGAGGTGGGGTCTTGGTGTGATGGGGGATGGGTGAGGGGGTCTTGGTGCAATAGGGGGATGGGTGAGGGGGTCTCGGTGCAATAGGGGGATGGGTGAGGAGGTCTTGGTGTGATGGGGATGGATGAGGGGGACTTGGTGTGATGGGTGAGGGTGTCTTGGTGTGATGTGGGGATGGGTTAGGGGGTCTTAGTGTGATGGGAATGGGTGAGGGGGTCTTGGTGCAATGGGGGATGGGTGAGGGCGTCTTGGTGTGATGGGGAATCGGTGAGGGGGACTTGGTGTGATGGGGGATTTGTGAGGGGTTCTTGGTGTGATGGGGATGGGTGAAGGGGTCTTGGTGTGATGGGGGATGAGTGAGGGGGACTTGGTATGATGGTGGGATGCGTGAGGGGGTCTTGCGGTGATGGGGGATGGGTGAGGGAGTGTTGGTGTGATGGAGATGGGTGAGGGGGTCTTGGTGAGATGGGGGGTGGGTGAACGGGACTTGGTGTGATGGGGGATGGTGTCTTGGTGTGATGGGGGATGGGTGAGGGGGTCTTGGTGTGATGGGGGATGGGTGAGGGGGTCTTGGTGTGATGGGGATGGGTGAGGGGGTCTTGGTTTGATGGGGGATGGGTGAGGGGGTCTTGGTGTGATGGGGATGGGTGAGGGGTATTTGGTGTGATGGTATGGCTGAGGGGGTCTAGGTGCGATGGGAATCGGTGAGGGGGTCTTGGTGTGATGGGTGAGGGGGTCTTGGTGTGATGGGGGATGGGTGAGGGTGTCTTGGTGTGATGTGGGGATGGGTTAGGGTTCTAGGTGCGATGGGAATCGGTGAGGGGGGTCTTGGTGTGATGGGTGAGGGGGTCTTGGTGCAATGGAGGATGGGTGAGGGCGTCTTGGTGTGATGGGGAATCGGTGAGGGGGACTTGGTGTGATGGGGAATTTGTGAGGGGGTCTTGGTGTGATGGAGGGAGGGGTGAGGTGGGGTCTTGGTGTGATGGGGGATGGGTGAGTGGGTCTTGGTGTGGTGGCGATGGGTGTGGGGGTTCTTGGTGTGATGGGGATGGGTGAGGGGGACTCGGTGTGATGAGGGATGGGTGAGGTGGTCTTGGTGTGATGGGGGATGGGTGAGGTGGACTTGGTGTGATTCGGGATGGGTGAGGGGGTCTTGGTGCAATAGGGGGATGGGTGAGGCGGTCTCGGTGTGATGGGGGATGGGTGAGGATGTCTTGGTGTGATGGGGGATGGATGAGGGGGTCTTGGTGTGGTGGGGGAATGGGTGAGGGGGACTTGGTGTGATGGGGATGAGTGAGGGGGTCTTGGTGTCATGGGGGATGGGTGAGGGGGTCTTGGTGTCATGGGGGATGGGTGAGGGGGTCTTGGTGTGGTGGGGGAATGGGTGAGGGGGACTTGGTGTGATGGGGATGAGTGAGGGGGTCTTGGTGTCATGGGGGATGGGTGAGGGGGTCTTGGTGTGATGGGGATGGGTGAGGGGGATGTTGGTGTGATGCGGGATGGGTGAGGGGGTCTTGGTGTGATGGGGGGATGGGTGAGGGTGTCTTGGTGTTATGGGGGATGGGTGAGAGGGTCTTGGTGTGATGGGGGATGGGTGAGGGAGTCTTGGTGTTATGGGGGATGGGTGAGAGGGTCTTGGAGTGATGGGGGATGGGTGAGGGAGTCTTGGTGTTATGGGGGATGGGTGAGAGGGTCTTGGTGTGATGGGGATGGATGAGGGAGTCTTGCTGTAATGGGGGTGGTTGAGGCGGTCATGGTGTGATGGGGGTGGGTGAGGGGGTGTTGGTGTAATGGGGGATGGGTGAGGGGGTCTTGGTGTGATGGGGGATGGGTGAGGGTGTGTTGTTGTGATGGGGGATGGGTGAGGGGGTCTTGGTGTAATGGGGTGGGTGAGGCGGTCTTCGTGTGATGGGGGATGGGGGATGGGTGAGGGCGTGTTGGTGTAATGGGGGATGGGGGATGGGTGAGGGCGTGTTGGTGTAATGGGGGATGGGTGAGGAGTCTTGGTGTGATGGGGGATGGGTGAGGGGGTCTTGGTGTGATGGGGGATGGGTGAGGGGTTGTTGGTCTAATGGGGATGGGTGAGGGGGTGTTGGTGTAATGGGGATGGGTGAGGGAGTCTTGGTGTGATCGGGGATGGGTGAGGGGTCTTGGTGTGATGGGGATGGGTGAGGGGGTGTTGGTGTGATGGGGTGGGTGAGGGGGTGTTGGTGTAATGGGGGATGGGTGAGGGGGTCTTGGTGTAATGGGGGTTGGGTGAGGGGGTCTTGGTGTGATGGGGATGGGTGAGGGGGTCTTGGTGTAATGGGGGATGGGTGAGGGGTCTTGGTGTGATGGGGGATGGGTGAGGGGGTCTTAGTGTGATGGGGGATGGGCGAGGGGGTGTTGGTGTAATGGGGGATGGGTGAGGGTGTCTTGGGGTGATGGGGGATGGGTGAGGGGTCTTGGTGTAATGGGGGATGGGTGAGGGGTTTAGGTGTAATGGGGGATGGGTGAGGGGTCTTGGTGTGTTGGGGGGATGGGTGAAGGGGTCTTGGTGTGATGGGGGATGGGTCAGGGGGTCTTGGTGTGATGGGGGGATGGGTCAGGGGGTCTTGGTGTGATGGGGGGATGGGTGAGGGTGAGGGTGTGATGGGGGATGGGTCAGGGGGTCTTGGTGTGATGGGGGGATGGGTCAGGGGGTCTTGGTGTGATTGGGGATGGGTGAGAGGTCTTGGTGTGATGGGGGATGGGTCAGGAGGTCTTGGTGTGATGGGGGGATGGGTCAGGGGGTCTTGGTGTGATGGGGGATGGCTGCGGGGGTCTTGGTGTGATTGGGGATGGGTGAGAGGTCTTGGTGTGATGGGGGATGGGTGAGGGCGTGTTGGTGTAATGGGGGATGGGTGAGGAGTCTTGGTGTGATGGGGGATGGGTGAGGGGGTCTTGGTGTGATGGGGGATGGGTGAGGGGTTGTTGGTCTAATGGGGGATGGGTGAGGGGGGTCTTGGTGTGATGGAGAATGGGTGAGGGGGTCTTGGTGTGATGGGGGATGGGTGACGGGGTCTTGGTGTGATGGGGATGGGTGAGGCGGTCTTGGTGTGATGGGGTGGGTGAGGGGGTGTTGGTGTAATGGGGGATGGGTGAGGGGGTCTTGGTGTGATGGGGATGGGTGAGGGGTCTTGGTGTGATGGGGGATGGGTGAGGGGTCTTGGTGTGATGGGGATGGGTGAGGGGGTCTTGGGGTGTTGGGGTGGGTGAGGGGGTGTTGGTGTGATGGGGATGGGTGAGGGGGTCTTGGTGTAATGGGGGATGGGTGAGGGGTCTTGGTGTGATGGGGGATGGGTGAGGGGGTCTTGGTGTGATGGGGGATGGGTGAGGGGGTGTTGGTGTAATAGGGGATGGGTGAGGGGGTCTTGGGGTGATGGGGGATGGGTGAGGGGTCTTGGTGTAATGGGGGATGGGTGAGGGGTCTTGGTGTGATGGGGATGGGTGAGGGGGTCTTGGTGTGATGGGGGATGGGTCAGGGGGTCTTGGTGTGATGGGGGGATGGGTGAGGGTGAGGGTGTGATGGGGGATGGTCAGGGGGTTTTGGTGTGATGGGGGGATGGGTCAGGGGGTCTTGGTGTGTTTGGGGATGGGTGAGAGGTCTTGGTGTGATGGGAGATGCGTGAGGGGGTCTTGGTGTGATGGGGATGGGTGAGGCGGTCTTGGTGTGATGGGGTGGGTGAGGGGGTGTTGGTGTAATGGGGGATGGGTGAGGGGGTCTTGGTGTGATGGGGGATGGGTGAGGGGTCTTGGAGTGATGGGGGATGGGTGAGGGGTCTTGGTGTGATGGGGATGGGTGAGGGGGTCTTGGGGTGTTGGGGTGGGTGAGGGGGTGTTGGTGTGATGGGGATGGGTGAGGGGGTCTTGGTGTAATGGGGGATGGGTGAGGGGTCTTGGTGTGATGGGGGATGGGTGAGGGGGTCTTGGTGTGATGGGGGATGGGTGAGGGGGTGTTGGTGTAATGGGGGATGGGTGAGGGGGGTCTTGGGGTGATGGGGGATGGGTGAGGGGTCTTGGTGTAATGGGGGATGGGTGAGGGGTCTTGGTGTGATGGGGATGGGTGAGGGGGTCTTGGTGTGATGGGGGATGGGTCAGGGGGTCTTGGTGTGATGGGGGGATGGGTGAGGGTGAGGGTTTGATGGGGGATGGTCAGGGGGTTTTGGTGTGATGGGGGGATGGGTCAGGGGGTCTTGGTGTGTTTGGGGATGGGTGAGAGGTCTTGGTGTGATGGGAGATGCGTGAGGGGGTCTTGGTGTGATGGGGGATGGGTCAGGAGGTCTTGGTGTGATGTGGGGATGGGTCAGGGGGTCTTGGTGTGATGGGGGATGGCTGCGGCGGTCTTGGTGTGATTGGGGATGGGTGAGAGGTCTTGGTGTGATGGGGAGATGGGTCAGGGGGTCTTGGTGTGATGGGGGATGGGTCAGGGGGTCTTGGTGTGATGGGGGGATGGGTCAGGGGGTCTTGGTGTGATGGGGGGATGGGTGAGGGTGAGGGTGTGATGGGGGGATGGGTCAAGGGGTCTTGGTGTGAGGGGGGATGGGTCAGGGGGTCTTGGTGTGATGGGGGGATGGGTGAGGGTGACGGTGAAATGGAGGGATGGGTGAGGGTGATGGTGAGATGGGGGGATGGGTGAGGGGGTCTTGGTGTGATGGGGGGATGGGTGAGGGGGATCTTGGTGTGATGGGGGATGGGTGAGCGTGACGGTGTGATGGGGGGATGGGTCAGGGGTCTTGGTGTGATGGGGGGATGGGTGAGGGTTATGTTGTGATGGGGGGATGGGTGAGGGGGTCTTGGTGTGATGGGGGATGGGTGAGAGGTCTTGGTGTGATGGGGGGATGGGTGAGGGTGACGGTGAGATGGGGGGATGGGTGAGGGTGACGGTGAGATGGGGGGATGGGTCAGGGTGTCTTGGTGTGATGGGGGGATGGGTGAGGGTGACGGTGTGATGGGGGATGGGTCAGGGGGTCTTGGTGTGATGGTGGGATGGGTGAGGGTGTCTTGGTGTGATGGTGGATGGGTGAGGGTGACGGTGTGATGGGGGATGGGTCAGGAGGTCTTGGTGTGATGGTGGGATGGGTGAGGGTGACGGTGTGATGGGGGGATGGGTCAGGGGGTCTTGGTGTGATGGGGGGATGGGTGAGGGTGACGGTGTGATGGGGGGATGGGTCAAGGGGTCTTGGTGTGATGGGGGATGGCTGAGGGGGTCTTGGTGTGATTGGGGATGGGTGAGGTGGTCTTGGTGTGATGGGGGATGGGTGAGAGGTCTTGGTGTGATGGGGGGATGGGTGAGGGTGACGGTGAGATGGAGGGATGTGTGAGGGTGACGGTGTGATGGGGGGATGGGTGAGGGTGACGGTGAGATGGAGGGATGGGTGAGGGGTCTTGGTGTGATGGGGATGGGTCAGGGGGTCTTGGTGTGTTGGGGTGGGTGAGGGGGTGTTGGTGTGATGGGGATGGGTGAGGGGGTCTTGGTGTAATGGGGGATGGGTGAGGGGTCTTGGTGTGATGGGGGATGGGTGAGGGGGTCTTGGTGTGATGGGGGATGGGTGAGGGGGGTGTTGGTGTAATGGGGGATGGGTGAGGGGGTCTTGGGGTGGTGGGGGAATGGGTGAGGGGGAATTGGTGTGCTGGGGATGAGTGAGGGGGTCTTGGTGTCATGGGGGATGGGTGAGGGGGTCTTGGTGTGATGCGGGATGGGTGAGGGGGTCTTGGTGTGATGGGGGGATGGGTGAGGGTGAGGGTGTGATGGGGGATGGGTCAGGGGGTCTTGGTGTGATGGGGGGATGGGTCAGGGGGTCTTGGTGTGATTGGGGATGGGTGAGAGGTCTTGGTGTGATGGGGGATGGGTCAGGAGGTCTTGGTGTGATGGGGGGATGGCTCAGGGGGTCTTGGTGTGATGGGGGATGGCTGCGGGGGTCTTGGTGTGATTGGGGATGGGTGAGAGGTCTTGGTGTGATGGGGGATGGGTGAGGGCGTGTTGGTGTAATGGGGGATGGGTGAGGAGTCTTGGTGTGATGGGGGATGGGTGAGGGGGTCTTGGTGTGATGGGGGATGGGTGAGGGGTTGTTGGTCTAATGGGGGATGGGTGAGGGGGTCTTGGTGTGATGGAGAATGGGTGAGGGGGTCTTGGTGTGATGGGGGATGGGTGACGGGGTCTTGGTGTGATGGGGATGGGTGAGGCGGTCTTGGTGTGATGGGGTGGGTGAGGGGGTGTTGGTGTAATGGGGGATGGGTGAGGGGGTCTTGGTGTGATGGGGATGGGTGAGGGGTCTTGGTGTGATGGGGGATGGGTGAGGGGTCTTGGTGTGATGGGGATGGGTGAGGGGGTCTTGGGGTGTTGGGGTGGGTGAGGGGGTGTTGGTGTGATGGGGATGGGTGAGGGGGTCTTGGTGTAATGGGGGATGGGTGAGGGGGTCTTGGTGTGATGGGGGATGGGTGAGGGGGTCTTGGTGTGATGGGGGATGGGTGAGGGGGTGTTGGTGTAATGGGGGATGGGTGAGGGGGTCTTGGGGTGATGGGGGATGGGTGAGGGGTCTTGGTGTAATGGGGGAAGGGTGAGGGGTCTTGGTGTGATGGGGATGGGTGAGGGGGTCTTGGTGTGATGGGGGATGGGTCAGGGGGTCTTGGTGTGATGGGGGGATGGGTGAGGGTGAGGGTGTGATGGGGGATGGTCAGGGGGTTTTGGTGTGATGGGGGGATGGGTCAGGGGGTCTTGGTGTGTTTGGGGATCGGTGAGAGGTCTTGGTGTGATGGGAGATGCGTGAGGGGGTCTTGGTGTGATGGGGATGGGTGAGGCGGTCTTGGTGTGATGGGGTGGGTGAGGGGGTGTTGGTGTAATGGGGGATGGGTGAGGGGGTCTTGGTGTGATGGGGGATGGGTGAGGGGTCTTGGTGTGATGGGGGATGGGTGAGGGGTCTTGGTGTGATGGGGATGGGTGAGGGGGTCTTGGGGTGTTGGGGTGGGTGAGGGGGTGTTGGTGTGATGGGGATGGGTGAGGGGGTCTTGGTGTAATGGGGGATGGGTGAGGGGTCTTGGTGTGATGGGGGATGGGTGAGGGGGTCTTGGTGTGATGGGGGATGGGTGAGGGGGTGTTGGTGTAATGGGGGATGGGTGAGGGGGTCTTGGGGTGATGGGGGATGGGTGAGGGGTCTTGGTGTAATGGGGGATGGGTGAGGGGTCTTGGTGTGATGGGGATGGGTGAGGGGGTCTTGGTGTGATGGGGGATGGGTCAGGGGGTCTTGGTGTGATGGGGGGATGGGTGAGGGTGAGGGTTTGATGGGGGATGGTCAGGGGGTTTTGGTGTGATGGGGGGATGGGTCAGGGGGTCTTGGTGTGTTTGGGGATGGGTGAGAGGTCTTGGTGTGATGGGAGATGCGTGAGGGGGTCTTGGTGTGATGGGGGATGGGTCAGGAGGTCTTGGTGTGATGTGGGGATGGGTCAGGGGGTCTTGGTGTGATGGGGGATGGCTGCGGGGGTCTTGCTGTGATTGGGGATGGGTGAGAGGTCTTGGTGTGATGGGGAGATGGGTCAGGGGGTCTTGGTGTGATGGGGGATGGGTCAGGGGGTCTTGGTGTGATGGGGGGATGGGTCAGGGGGTCTTGGTGTGATGGGGGGATGGGTGAGGGTGAGGGTGTGATGGGGGGATGGGTCAAGGGGTCTTGGTGTGAGGGGGATGGGTCAGGGGGTCTTGGTGTGATGGGGGGATGGGTGAGGGTGACGGTGAAATGGAGGGATGGGTGAGGGTGATGGTGAGATGGGGGGATGGGTGAGGGGGTCTTGGTGTGATGGGGGGATGGGTGAGGGGGATCTTGGTGTGATGGGGGATGGGTGAGCGTGACGGTGTGATGGGGGGATGGGTCAGGGGTCTTGGTGTGATGGGGGGATGGGTGAGGGTTATGGTGTGATGGGGGGATGGGTGAGGGGGTCTTGGTGTGATGGGGATGGGTGAGAGGTCTTGGTGTGATGGGGGGATGGGTGAGGGTGACGGTGAGATGGGGGGATGGGTGAGGGTGACGGTGAGATGGGGGGATGGGTCAGGGTGTCTTGGTGTGATGGGGGGATGGGTGAGGGTGACGGTGTGATGGGGGATGGGTCAGGGGGTCTTGGTGTGATGGTGGGATGGGTGAGGGTGTCTTGGTGTGATGGTGGATGGGTGAGGGTGACGGTGTGATGGGGGATGGGTCAGGAGGTCTTGGTGTGATGGTGGGATGGGTGAGGGTGACGGTGTGATGGGGGGATGGGTCAGGGGGTCTTGGTGTGATGGGGGGATGGGTGAGGGTGACGGTGTGATGGGGGGATGGGTCAAGGGGTCTTGGTGTGATGGGGGATGGCTGAGGGGGTCTTGGTGTGATTGGGGATGGGTGAGGTGGTCTTGGTGTGATGGGGGATGGGTGAGAGGTCTTGGTGTGATGGGGGGATGGGTGAGGGTGACGGTGAGATGGAGGGATGTGTGAGGGTGACGGTGTGATGGGGGGATGGGTGAGGGTGACGGTGAGATGGAGGGATGGGTGAGGGGTCTTGGTGTGATGGGGATGGGTCAGGGGGTCTTGGTGTGTTGGGGTGGGTGAGGGGGTGTTGGTGTGATGGGGATGGGTGAGGGGGTCTTGGTGTAATGGGGGATGGGTGAGGGGTCTTGGTGTGATGGGGGATGGGTGAGGGGGTCTTGGTGTGATGGGGGATGGGTGAGGGGGGTGTTGGTGTAATGGGGGATGGGTGAGGGGGTCTTGGGGTGGTGGGGGAATGGGTGAGGGGGAATTGGTGTGCTGGGGATGAGTGAGGGGGTCTTGGTGTCATGGGGGATGGGTGAGGGGGTCTTGGTGTGATGCGGGATGGGTGAGGGGGTCTTGGTGTGATGGGGGATGGGTGAGGGTGTCTTGGTGTTATGGGGGATGGGTGAGAGGGTCTTGGTGTGATGGGGGATGGGTGAGGGAGTCTTGGTGTTATGGGGGGTGGGTGAGAGGGTCTTGGTGTGATGGGGATGGATGAGGGGGTCTTGGTGTGATGGGGGATGGGTGAGGGGGTCTTGCTGTAATGGGAGTGGGTGAGGCGGTCTTGGTGTGATGGGGGTGGGTGAGGGGGTGTTGGTGTAATGGGGGATGGGTGAGGGGGTCTTGGTGTGATGGGGGATGGGTGAGGGTGTGTTGTTGTGATGGGGGATGGGTGAGGAGGTCTTGGTGTAATGGGGTGGGTGAGGCGGTCTTGGTGTGATGGGGGTGGGTGAGGGGGTGTTGGTGTGATGGGGGATGGGGGATGGGTGAGGGCGTGTTGGTGTAATGGGGGATGGGTGAGGAGTCTTGATCTGATGGGGGATGGGTGAGGGGGTCTTGGTGTGATGGGGGATGGGTGAGGGGTTGTTGGTCTAATGGGGGATGGGTGAGGGGGTCTTGGTGTAATGGGGATGGGTGAGGCAGTCTTGGTGTGATGGGGTGGGTGAGGGGGTGTTGGTGTAATGGGGGATGGGTGAGGGGGTGTTGGTGTAATGGGGGATGGGTGAGGGGGTCTAGGTGTAATGGGGGTTGGGTGAGGGGGTCTTGGTGTGATGGGGATGGGTGAGGGGTCTTGGTGTGATGGGGGATGGGTGAGGGGGTCTTGGTGTGATGGGGGATGGGTGAGGGGGTGTCGGTGTAATGGGGGGTGGGTGAGGGGGTCTTGGGGTGATGGGGATGGGTGAGGGGTCTTGGTGTAATGGGGGATGAGTGAGGGGTCTTGGTGTGATGGGGATGGGTGAGGGGGTCTTGGTGTGATGGGGGGATGGGTCAGGGGGTCTTGGTGTGATGGGGGGATGGGTGAGGGTGAGGGTGTGATGGGGGATGGGTCAGGGGGTCTTGGTGTGATGGGGGGATGGGTCAGGGGGTCTTGGTGTGATTGGGGATGGGTGAGAGGTCTTGGTGTGATGGGGGATGGGTCAGGAGGTCTTGGTGTGATGGGGGGATGGGTCAGGGGGTCTTGGTGTGATGGGGGGATGGGTGAGGGCGTGTTGGTGTAATGGGGGATGGGTGAGGAGTCTTGGTGTGATGGGGGATGGGTGAGAGGGTCTTGGTGTGATGGGGGATGGGTGAGAGGGTCTTGGTGTGATGGGGGATGGGTGAGGGGGTCTTGGTGTGATGGGGGATGGGTGAGGGGTTGTTGGTCTAATGGGGGATGGGTGAGGGAGGCTTGGTGTGATGGAGAATGGGTGAGGGGGTCTTGGTGTGATGGGGGATGGGTGACGGGGTCTTGGTGTGATGGGGATGGGTGAGGCGGTCTTGGTATGATGGGGGATGGGTGAGGGGGTCTTCGGGTGATGGGGTGGGTGAGGGTTTGTTGTTATAATGGGGGATGGGTGAGGGGGTCTTGGTGTAATGGGGGTTGGGTGAGGGGGTCTTGGTGTGATGGGGATGGGTGAGGGGGTCTTGGTGTAATGGGGGATGGGTGAGGGGTCTTGGTGTGATGGGGGATGGGTGAGAGGGTCTTGGTGTGATGGGGGATGGGTGAGGGGGTGTTGGTGTAATGGGGGATGGGTGAGGGGGTCTTGGGGTGATGGGGGATGGGTGAGGGGTCTTGGTGTAATGGGGGATGGGTGAGGGGTCTTGGTGTGATGGGGATGGGTGAGGGGGTCTTCGTGTGAATGGGGGATGGGTCAGGGGGTCTTGGTGTGATGGGGGGATGGGTCAGGGGGTCTTGGTGTGTTTGGGGATGGGTGAGAGGTCTTGGTGTGATGGGGGATGGGTGAGGGGGTCTTGGTGTGATGGGGGATGGGTGAGGGGGTCTTGGTGTGATGGGGGATGGGTGAGGGGGTGTTGGTGTAATGGGGGGTGGGTGAGGGGGTCTTGGGGTGATGGGATGGGTGAGGGGGTCTTGGTGTGATGGGGGATGGGTCAGGGGGTCTTGGTGTGATGGGGGGATGGGTGAGGGTGAGGGTGTGATGGGGGATGGGTCAGGGGGTCTTGGTGTGATGGGGGGATGGGTCAGGGGGTCTTGGTGTGATTGGGGATGGGTGAGAGGTCTTGGTGTGATGGGGGATGGGTCAGGAGGTCTTGGTGTGATGGGCGGATGGGTCAGGGGGTCTTGGTGTGATGGGGGGATGGGTGAGGGCGTGTTGGTGTAATGGGGGATGGGTGAGGAGTCTTGGTGTGATGGGGGATGGGTGAGAGGGTCTTGGTGTGATGGGGGATGGGTGAGAGGGTCTTGGTGTGATGGGGGATGGGTGAGGGGGTCTTGGTGTGATGGGGGATGGGTGAGGGGTTGTTGGTCTAATGGGGATGGGTGAGGGAGTCTTGGTGTGATGGAGAATGGGTGAGGGGGTCTTGGTGTGATGGGGGATGGGTGACGGGGTCTTGGTGTGATGGGGATGGGTGAGGCGGTCTTGGTATGATGGGGGATGGGTGAGGGGGTCTTGGGGTGATGGGGTGGGTGAGGGTTTGTTGTTATAATGGGGGATGGGTGAGGGGGTCTTGGTGTAATGGGGGTTGGGTGAGGGGGTCTTGGTGTGATGGGGATGGGTGAGGGGGTCTTGGTGTAATGGGGGATGGGTGAGGGGTCTTGGTGTGATGGGGGATGGGTGAGAGGGTCTTGGTGTGATGGGGGATGGGTGAGGGGGTGTTGGTGTAATGGGGGATGGGTGAGGGGGTCTTGGGGTGATGGGGGATGGGTGAGGGGTCTTGGTGTAATGGGGGATGGGTGAGGGGTCTTGGTGTGATGGGGATGGGTGAGGGGGTCTTCGTGTGAATGGGGGATGGGTCAGGGGGTCTTGGTGTGATGGGGGGATGGGTCAGGGGGTCTTGGTGTGTTTGGGGATGGGTGAGAGGTCTTGGTGTGATGGGGAATGGGTGAGGGGGTCTTGGTGTGATGGGGGATGGGTCAGGAGGTCTTGGTGTGATGTGGGGATGGGTCAGGGGGTCTTGGTGTGATGGGGGATGGCTGCGGGGGTCTTGGTGTGATTGGGGATGGGTGAGAGGTCTTGGTGTGATGGGGGGATGGGTGAGGGGGTATTGGTGTGATGGGGGATGGGTCAGGGGGTCTTGGTGTGATGGGGGGAAGGGTCAGGGGGTCTTGGTCTGATGGGGGAATGGGTGAGGGTGAGGGTGTGATGGGGGGATGGGTCAAGGGGTCTTGGTGTGAGGGGGGATGGGTCAGGGGGTCTTGGTGTGATGGGGGGATGGGTGAGAGGTCTTGGTGTGATAGGGGGATGGGTGAGGGTGACGGTGAGATGGGGGGATGGGTGAGGGTGACGGTGAGATGGGGGGATGGGTCAGGGTGTCTTGGTGTGATGGGGGGATGGGTGAGGGTGACGGTGTGATGGGGGGATGGGTTAGGGGGTCTTGGTGTGATGGGGGGATGGGTGAGAGGTGACGGTGTGATGGGGGGATGGGTCAGGGGGTCTTGGTGTGATGGGGGGATGGGTGAGGGTGACGGTGTGATGGGGGGATGGGTCAGGGGGTCTTGGTGTGATGGGGGGATGGGTGAGGGTGACGGTGTGATGGGGGGATGGGTCAGGGGGTCTTGGTGTGATGGTGGGATGGGTGAGGGTGACGGTGTGATGGGGGATGGGTCAAGGGGTCTTGGTGTGATGGGGGATGGCTGAGGGGGTCTTGGTGTGATTGGGGATGGGTGAGGTGTTCTTGGTGTGATGGGGGATGGGTGAGAGGTCTTGGTGTGATGGGGGGATGGGTGAGGGTGACGGTGAGATGGAGGGATGGGTGAGGGTGACGGTGTGATGGGGGGATGGGTGAGGGTGACGGTGAGATGGAGGGATGGGTGAGGGGTCTTGGTGTGATGGGGATGGGTGAGGGGGTCTTGGTGTAATGGGGGATGGGTGAGGGGTCTTGGTGTGATGGGGGATGGGTGAGGGGGTCTTGGTGTGATGGGGGATGGGTGAGGGGGGTGTTGGTGTAATGGGGGATGGGTGAGGGGGTCTTGGGGTGATGGGGGATGGGTGAGGGGTCTTGGTGTAATGGGGGATGGGTGAGGGGTCTTGGTGTGATGGGAATGGGTGAGGGGGTCTTGGTGTGATGGGGGGATGGGTCAGGGGGTCTTGGTGTGATGGGGGATGGGTGAGGGTGAGGGTGTGATGGGGGATGGGTGAGGGGGTCTTGGTGTGATGGCGGGATGGGTCAGGGGGTCTTGGTGTGATTGGGGATGGGTGAGAGGTCTTGGTGTGATGGGGGGATGTGTCAGGGGTTCTTGGTGTGATTGGGGATGGGTGAGAGGTCTTGGTGTGATGGGGGGATGTGTCAGGGGGTCTTGGTGTGATGGGGGATGGGTCAGGGGGTCTTGGTGTGATGGGGGGATGGGTCAGGGGGTCTTGGTGTGATGGGGGATGGGTGAGGGTGAGGGTGTGATGGGGGATGGGTCAAGGGGTCTTGGTGTGAGGGGGGATGGGTCAGGGGGTCTTGGTGTGATGGGGGGATGGGTGAGGGTGACGGTGAAATGGAGGGATGGGTGACGGTGACGGTGAGATGGGTGAGGGGGTCTTGGTGTGATGGGGGGATGGGTGAGGGGGTCTTGGTGTGATGGGGGATGGGTGAGCGTGACGGTGTGATGGGGGGATGGGTCAGGGGGTCTTGGTGTGATGGGGGGATGGGTGAGGGTGATGGTGTGATGGGGGGATGGGTGAGGGGGTCTTGGTGTGATGGGGGATGGGTGAGAGGTCTTGGTGTGATGGGGGGATGGGTGAGGGTGACGGTGAGATGGGGGGATGGGTGAGCGTGACGGTGTGATGGGGGGATTGGTCAGGGGGTCTTGGTGTGATGGGGGGATGGGTGAGGGTGACGGTGTGATGGGGGGATGGGTCAGGGGGTCTTGGTGTGATGGTGGGATGGGTGAGGGTGACGGTGTGATGGGGGATGGGTCAGGGGGTCTTGGTGTGATGGGGGATGGGTGAGGGTGACGGTGTGATGGGGGGATGGGTCAAGGGGTCTTGGTGTGATGGGGGATGGCTGAGGGGGTCTTGGTGTGATTGGGGATGGGTGAGGTGGTCTTGGTGTGATGGGGGATGGGTGAGAGGTCTTGGTGTGATGGGGGGATGGGTGAGGGTGACGGTGAGATGGAGGGATGGGTGAGGGTGACGGTGAGATGGGGGGATGGGTTTGGGTGACGTTGAGATGGGGGGATGGGTCAGGGGGTCTTGGTGTGATGGGGGATGGGTGAGGGTGACGGTGTGATGGGGGGATGGGTCAGGGGGTCTTGGTGTGATGGGGGGATGGGTGAGGGTGACGGTGTGATGGGGGGATGGGTGAGAGGTCTTGGTGTGATGGGGGATGGCTGAGGGGGTCTTGGTGTGATGGGGATGGGTGAGGGGGTCTTGGTGTGATGGGGATGGGTGAGAGGTCTTGGTGTGATGGGGGAATGGGTCAGGGGGTCTTGGTGTGATGGGGGGATGGGTGAGGGGGTCTTGGTGTGATGGGGGATGGGTGAGAGGTCTTGGTGTGATGGGGGATGGGTCAGCGGATCTTGGTGTGATGGGGGGATGGGTCAGGGGGTCTTGGTGTGATGGGGGGATGGGTGAGGGTGACGGTGAGATGGAGGGATGGGTAAATGGGCCAAACGATCCTACAAACAACATTGGAAGTAAAAGCCATTTGAAAATTTCCATTGCCGGTGAACCCCCACTCCCCTTTCCATTTAGATCCCGATCTTACGATTGGGCCGAATTCCCTGAGCCATCCTGCTGGACTCACACATCATCTCAGATAATGGAGCAGTCCATGCCCACATGCAACAAGACCTGGACGACGTTCAGGCTTGGGCTGATAAGTTGCAAGTAACATTTGCGCCACAGAAGTGCCAGGCAATGACTATCTCCAATAAGCGAGAGTATAACCACCGCCCCTTGACATTCAACGGCACTACCATCGCCGAATCCCTCACCATCAACATCCTGGGGGTCACCATTGACCAGAAACTTAACTGGACCAGCCACATAAATACTGTGGCAACAAGAGCAGGTCAGAGGCTGGGTATTCTGCAGCGAGTGTCTCACCTCCTGACTCCCCAAAGCCTTTCCACCATCTACAAGGCACATGTCAGGAGTGTGATGGAATATTCTCCACTTGCCTGGATGAGTGCAGCTCCAACAACACTCAAGAAGCTCGACACCATCCAGGACAAAGCAGCCCACTTGATTGGCACCCCATCCACCACCTTAAATATTCACTCCCTCCATCACCGGCACACCGTGGCTGCAGTGTGTACCATATACAAGATGAACTGCAGCAACTCACCAAGGCTTCTTCAGCAGCACCTCCCAAACCCACAACCTCTTCCACCTAAAAGGACAAGGGCAGCAGACACATGGGAACACCACCACCTCCAAGTTCCCCTCCAAGTCACACACCATCCTGACTTGGAAATATATCGGCCGTTCCTTCATCGTCGCTGCAGCGGTTCAAGCAGGCGGCTCACCACCACCTTCTCAAGGGCAACTAGGGATGGGAATAAATGCTGGTCTCGCCAGCAACGCCCACATCCCAGGAACCAGTAAAGAAAAACTCCAGTGGGATTTGGGCAGGAGCGCTTGGGCAAAGGTCGCGACCTCATTTGGGAAATCCTGTTGGCCTTGTGAGTCTCCACCTGCCCCAGGGCCGCAGCAGGGATTCCCAGGCCCTTTGGGCTGGTATACCATGTAAGGTGAGGCATACTGGCCTGCGAATGAGTACCAGTGGACCCCACTAAGGGGGCGGGGGAGTACAGACGAAGGAAGCACCCTGATTGCGAAAGGAGGCATTAAATCGGGTCAATGGAGGAGTCCCTGAGCTTCCCCCCTTCCCCTACCCAATCGGTTTCTAGCAGCATGCGGAGTGCGGATGCCGGGGATACACTTGGGGCGCACCCCCAGTGCCTGATGTAAACGAGATGCCCTCCAGCTGACCTTGGCTCCTGAAGGCCCCTCCGACGGCCTGCTCCTGACTTACAGCCAGACCTTCTCCTTGGGCTGGCTGCAGTTCATGCTGTTTCAGGGTGTGTTCTTGCTGCTGTAGTAATGGTAGCTGCTGCCACCACCTGGTACTCTGGTGGTACTGCTGGATGGTAAACAAGTCACAAACTACAGCAACATATTAAGGGATAGATATAGGAGGAGGGATTGAGAGGGAGCAAGCAGGGTAGGAGAAGAACTTACCCTATATGGCAGCATGATGTTGGATTTAAGGACATCTTGAATGGGGAAATGCTCCCCACAGCCCAAGTTTCCTGTTCGCAATGTCACTGCAGCAGAAGGTTTGTTCCCACCCTGTTCCTTACCAGTGGTCCGAGATTATTGACCCCAAGGCAAAGAGCGGTAACAGTACGGAGATCTCCCTCTGTCATGTATCACTAAGATTTTGGGCAGTGCATTGGGATAGGCTTCCTCTTTGTAGGAATAATTTAAAACCCCATTGTGTTGGAATAATCCAAGTTATTAAACTAATTAATAACTGGGGCTCTTTTCTCTAGAAAAGAGAAGACTGAGGGATGACCTGATAGAGGTCTTTAAGATTATGAAGGGGTTTGATAGGGCAGACCTAGAGAAGATGTTTCCACTTGTTGAGGAGACCAAAATGTATAAATATAAGATAGTCACTAATAAATCCAATAGGGAATTCAGGAGAAACTTCTTCACCCAGAGAGTGGTGAGAATGTGGAACTCGCTACCACAGGGAGTTGTTGAGGTGAAAAGCATAGATGTATTTAAGAGGAAGCTAGATAAACACATGAGGGAGAAAGGAATAGAAGGAATAGGTTAAAATGAAGAGGAATGGGAGGAGGCTGGTGTGGAGCACCAGCATGGACCAGTTGGGCCGAATGGCCTGTTTCTGTGCGATATGTTCTATGTAATTCTCTGTAAGTAATTCTGGGATATTGTATATTCAGTGACAAAGCATCAACATACTACTACTATTGAATTCCCGCCCATCTGCTCAGCAGTGACGATGGCGCTGAATCGGTTTCAGAGCTCTGGGATTGGCCCAATGTTCGACCTTTACTCCTCAGCTACTCGCACTACGCTTAGGATGCCAACCAAGGCAAGGTCCCAGGGCGATGGTGCTTGAAGCCTCGAGTGAGAGCTGGGTGAGTCGTCAGGACCACCCTTCTGGGTGGGGTTGTTTGCCATGCGGAGGTGCTACCGTTAGGGCTCGCCCCAACGCAAATTGGAAATAACTTTGCAGATGAAACACAAAGTTGCTTTCAAGATCACTTGTCATGTCTGCTCCACCTGATCAAAAACACAAGTCAAAAAGCAGAGATGAGATTATCCACACTCTCAAGGCCCAACAAAAGTCATAAGTCAGAAGAGATCAGGCAAATCATAGGCGTTAGCTGTGGCTCAGTGGTACAGCACTCGCCGCTAAAGCCAGAAGGTTGTGGGTTCAGACCCCACTCCAGGTACTTGGCCACATAATCCAGGCTGACACTCCAGTGAGGTACTGAGGGAGTGCTGCACTGTCGGAGGGCCAGTACTGAGGTAGCGCTGCACTGTCGGAGGGGCAGTACTGAGGGAGTGCTGCACTGTCGGAGGGGCAGTACTGAGGGAGCGCCGCACTGTCGGAGGGGCAATACTGAGGGAGCGCTGCACTGTCGGAGGGGCAGTACTGTGGGAGCACCGCACTGTCGGAGGGGTAGTACTGAGGGAGCGCTGCACTGTTGGAGGGGCAGTACTGAGGGAGCGCTGCACTGTCGGAGGGGTAGTACTGAGGGAGCACTGCACTGTCTGAGGGGCAGTACTGAGGGTGTGCTGCACTGTCTGAAGGGCAGTACTGAGGGTGTGCTGCACTGTCGCAGGGGCAGTACTGAGGGAGCGCTGCACTGTCGGAGGGGCAGTACTGAGGGAGCGCAGCACTGTCGGAGGGGCAGTACTGAGTGATGGTCGGAGGGACAGTACTGAGGGAGCGCCACACTGTCAGAGGGGCGGTACTCAGCGAGTGCCACACTGACGGAGGGGCAGTACTGAGGGAGCGCTGCACTGTCGGAGGTGCCGTCTTTCGGATGAAGATTCTAAGCTTAGGCCTGACTTGCCCTTTCAGGTTGATGTAAAAGATCCCGTGGCACTATTTGAAGAACAGTAGGGGAGATGTCCTGGCTAATACTTATCCCTCAACCACCCCCACTGAAACAGATTATGGAGTCATTTAGATGATTGTGTGACCTAGTTGTGTGCAAATTGGCTGCCGCGTTTCCTACATTACAACAGTGACTACACTTCATTGACTATAAAGTACTTAGGGATGTCCTGAGGTTGTAAAAGGCGCTATATAAGTCTTTCTTTCTAAGTCTGAGTGAGATGTGATCATTTTTCTAATATCGTGTATTACAGATGGACCAGTGGGTACATATTGGTATGCGTTGCGCCCATTTTTCAGGCGTGTAACGGGCAGAAAAAGTACCAATTTAGCAGTGGGACTGCCTGTGCCCAATCTGCGTAGGCTTTGGGCCCACAGCTAAATTTGTGGGGCCCATTTTTTACGCATCCCAGAAGGACACCTAAAATGTTACGCACCTTAAATATGTAAACTAGGGGCCTAACGCCTGTTGAAGGCCCCATCTCCAAAAGGAGTGACTGATGGGATTTTTCCTATGGAGCCAGAAGCAGCAGCAGTGCTCCTCTGACAACAAAATCCCCCCTAGCCCGTTCTGACCCCCTCCTGGGACTTACCTGAGGGCCACTGCTGGCGAGGCAGGTGACCCGAAATAGTTTCCCCCCTTCAAGTGAGCTGCCTGTTTCAGTTGACTTCCAGAAGGCATTTAATAAAGTCCCTCCTAAGAGACTGTTAGCAAAAGTTAAAGCTCATGGAATTGAAGGCAAATTATTGGTTAGGAAACTGGCTGAGCGGCAGGAGACAGAGAGTAGGGATAAAGGGCAGGTACTCTAATTGGCAGGATAAGACTAGTGGAGTCCCGCAGGGATATGTGTTGGGGCCACAACTATTCACTGTATTTATTAATGACTTAAGACGATGGGATAGAATGCCACATATCCAAGTTTACCGATGACACAAAGAGAGGTGGCATTGTAGGCAGTGTAGATGAAAGCATAAAATTACAAAGAGGTATTAATAGATTAAGTGAATGGGCAAAACTGTGGCAAATGGATTTCAATATAGGCAAGTGTGAGGTCATCCACTTTGGACCTAAAAAGGATAGAGCAGGGTACTTTCTAAATGGTGAAAAACTAGGACCAGTGGCAGTCCAAAGAGACTTGGGGGTCCAGGTACATCGATCATTAAAATATCATGAACAGGTACAGAAAATAATCAAAAAGGCTAATGGAATGCTGGCCTTTATATCTAGAGGACTAGAATACAAGTGGGTAGAAGTTCTGCTGCAGCTGTACAAAACCCTGGTTAAACCACACCTGGAGCACTGTGAGCAGTTCTGGGCACCACACCTTAGCAAGGATACATATACATAGATACATAGAAGATAGGAGCAGGAGTAGGCCATCCGGCCCTTCGAGCCTGCTCCGCCATTTAATGAGATCATGGCTGATCCTCCAATTCAGTATCCCGTCCCCGCCTTCTCTCCATAACCCTTAACCCCTTTTGCCTGTAGAAATATATCTAATTCCCTCTTAAATATATTTAATGAGCTGGCGTACACTGCCCTCTGTGGCAATGAGTTCCACAGGTTCACCACCCTCTGAGTGAAGAAATTCCCCCTCATTTCTGTCCTAAATGGTTTAGCCCTTATCCTTAAATTATGTCCTCTAGTTCTGTTCTCACCCGCCAAGGGAAACATTCCTTCTGCATCTAGTCTGTCTAGACCTGTCAGAATTTTATACACTTCTATGAGGTCCCCTCTCAATCTTCTAAACTCCAGTGTGTACATCCCTAAACTACATAGTCTCTCCTCATAGGTCAATCCCGCCATTCCTGGTATCAGCCTGGTGAATCGCCGCTGCACCCCCTCCATGGCAAGAACATCTTTCCTCAGATGAGGCGACCAAAACTGTACACAGTACTCGAGGTGTGGTCTCACCAGTGCCCTGTACAGCTGCAGCAAGGATATATTGGCCTTGGAGGGAGTGCAGCGTAGGTTTACCAGAATGATACCTGGACTCCAAGGTAAAATTCGGTTGATTTGCGCCACCCATTAGCGCCCTAAGAGGCGTGGCCGCTGCAGCACTTAGCGCCACGATATTCACTCATAGCGCCCCAAGAGGGAGGCGAAGTTAGCACCCCAAGAAGGAGGCGAAGTTAGCACCCCAAAGGGGGCGCGACCCAATTTTGCCCCCCAAGGGTTAAATTACGAGGAGAGATTACACAAATTAGGGTTGTATTCCCTGGAATTTAGAAGGTTAAGAGGTGATTTGATTGAAGTTTTTAAGATATTAAAGGGAACAGATAGGGTGGATAGAGGGAAACTATTTCCGCTGGTTGGGGAGTCTAGGACTAGGGGAAAAAAGCTTAAAAATTAGAGCCAGACCTTTCAGGAGTGAAGTTAGAAAAAACTTTTACGCGCAAAGGTTGGTAGAAGTCTGGAACTCTCTTCCACAAACAGCAGTTGATGCTAGATCAATTGTTAATGTTAAATCTGAGATTGATAGATTTTTGTTAACCAAAGGTATTAAGGGATATGGGCCAAAGGCAGGAATATGGAGTTAGGTCACAGATCAGCCATGATCTCATTGAATGGAAGAACAGACTCAAGGGGTTAAATGGCCTCCTCCTATTCCTTCTGTTCCTATGCCTGTGGAGGCCAACCAGCACCAGCAGTTCACCCCAATTATTCACATGAGGCCCAAGGACCAATTTTTGTGTGCTATCTCCGCAGCTCCGTGTCTGGTCCCGAAAACAAGCCCAGACATAATTTTACCGCACAACGTTCTCATAAAGTTGGTGCAAAGGTTGTCACTCATTCCCAGCATTGCTGCCTTGTCACTGTAGACGGTCTTCACCATCTAGTTATTCTTCTCTCTGCTGCTCATTGACTAACATTCAGCTCTTTTGTTGTTGGCCAGCGATGTTTGCAGTGGAAATTACAGTGGAGAAGGACAATGTAACAGGGGAGACTAAGGTCTTGTCCACCACTAGTGTGTCTCCCAAAAACCTCAAGCAACAAGGTGTCAAGGTCTATGAGGATGACCTCAAGGTGATCCATGAGGTGCGCAAAGGTGATGGAGCAGTAGAAAATGGAGTTCATCTTCTGAGCACCACGGAAGTTGACGAGCTGATACAGAAGGCCGACAAGGTGACAGACTTCAACAAAGCGATGGTTCCTGAGGGGAAAGGACCTAATGAGGCCGATAATCAGTCCCCGGGAAAGCTAAAGCCAGATGGGATAGCCGGAGAAAATCTTAAAATCCTTCGGAAAACCCCAGGAGATGGCGCAGAACCCAGCAAAGACCAGCCGGTGACCATGATTTTCATGGGATACCAGGATGTAGAGGATGAGAACGAGACCAAGAAGGTCCTAGGGTACGACGGAACAGGTAAAGCGGAGCTGGTGATGATTGAGGATGGTGACAGCAAGAATGAGAGGGTAGTAGCGGGTCAAGCCCCCCCGAATGGCACGGCTGCAGAGCCTGTGGCCCAGGCCACCGAAGAGAAGCCAGACGGAAAGGAGAAAGAGGCTGTCGATGAAGCGAAGGATCTCAAGGATAAGCAGCGTTGCCAGTGTTGCATTGTGATGTGATTACGTCCTGTCTTGCTCTTATTGTACAGTTGGAATGTTATATGTTCATAGTCTTCAGATGCACCGTATGTCTTCTAACATAACACATGCTTTTAATTGGGGATGCAAGGATTGCAGCCAATCCATCCTGACTTAGCAAAGACCTGCATTTTTATAGGAATTCAGACAGAGCCGAAAAAAAACAGCTGAAAGCAGATTGGCTGAAGGGTACCCTAAACATCTTCTATTGAGTACAGTTGAGCTCCATTGCGGCTATTTTGATGATGTCATGATGACGTTGTAATGTCCAAGTAGATTCACCCACAAACAGTGGGGTCTGTATAAACAACCCGACAATCAGCAGCGAGAGAAAATAAAATAGCAATTAACCCTTTAAAGTCGAATTGTCCGGGCTGTGGTGTGGGGAGCGGAGTTTCCCCATTGACCGGGCTGTGGGGTGGGGAGATGTGTTTCCCCATTGACCGGGCTGTGGGGTGGGGAGATGAGTTTCCCCATTGACCGGGCTGTGGGGTGGAGAGATGAGTTTCCCCATTGACCGGGCTGTGGGGTGGAGAGATGAGTTTCCCCATTGACCGGGCTGTGGGGTGGAGAGATGAGTTTCCCCATTGACCGGGCTGTAGGGTGGGGAGCAGAGTTTCCCCATTGACCGGAGTGTGGAGTGGGGAGCGGAGTTTCCCCATTGACAGGGCTGTGGGGTGGGGAGCGGAGTTTCCCTATTGACCGGGCTGTGGGGTGGGGAGATGAATTTCCCCATTGACTGGGATGTGGGGTGGAGAGCAGAGTTTCCCCATTGACCGGGCTGTGGGGTGGAGAGATGAGTTTCCCCATTGACCGGGCTGTGGGGTGGAGAGATGAGTTTCCCCATTGACCGGGCTGCGGGGTGGGGAGATGAGTTTCCCCATTGACCGGGCTGTGGGGCGGGGAGAAGAATTTCCGATTTGACTGGGCTGTGGGGTGGGGAGATGAGTTTCCCCATTGGCTGGGCTGTGGGGTGGGGAGATGAGTTTCCCCATTGACCGGGCTGTGGGGTGGGGAGATGAGTTTCCCCATTGACCGGGCTGTGGGGTGGGGAGCGGAGTTTCCCCATTGACTGGGATGTGGGGTGGAGAGCAGAGTTTCTCCATTGACCGGGCTGTGGGGTGGAGAGATGAGTTTCCCCATTGACCGGGCTGTGGGGTGGAGCGATGAGTTTCCCCATTGACCGGGCTGTGGGGTGGAGAGCAGAGTTTCCCCATTGACCGGGCTGTGGGGTGGGGAGATGAGTTTCCCCATTGACTGGGCTGTGGGGTGGGGAGGTGAGTTTCCCCATTGACCGGGCTGTGGGGTGGGGAGCGGAGTTTCCCCATTGACCGGGGCTGTGGGGTGGGGAGATGATTTTCCCCATTGACTGGGCTGTGGGGTGGGGAGATGAGTTTCCCCATTGACTGGGCTGTGGGGTGGGGAGTGGAGTTTCCCTATTGACTGGGCTGTGGGGTGGGGAGATGAGTTTCCCCATTGACCGGGCTGTGGGGTGGGGAGATGAGTTTCCCCATTGACTGGGCTGTGGGTTGGGGAGATGAGTTTCCCCATTCACCGGGCTGTGGGGTGGGGAGCGGAGTTTCCCCATTGACCGGGCTGTGGGGTGGGTAGATGAGATTCCCCATTGACTGTGCTGTGGGGTGGGGAGATGAGTTTCCCCATTGACCGGGCTGTGGGGCGGGGAGAAGAATTTCCGATTTGACTGGGCTGTGGGGTGGGGAGATGAGTTTCCCCATTGACCGGGCTGTGGGGTGGGGAAATGAGTTTCCCCATTGGCTGGGCTGTGGGGTGGGGAGATGAGTTTCCCCATTGACCGGGCTGTGGGGTGGGGAGATGAGTTTCCCCATTGACCGGGCTGTGGGGTGGGGAGCGGAGTTTCACCATTGACCGGGCTGTGGGGTAGGGAGCGGATTTCCCCATTGACCGGGCTGTGGGGTGGGGAGATGAGTTTCCCCATTGACCGGGCTGTGCGGCGGGGAGATGAGTTTCCCCATTTGACTGGGCTGTGGGGTGGGGAGCGGAGTTTCCCCATTAACCGGACTGTGGGGTGGGGAGATGAGTTTCCCCATTGACTGGGCTGTGGGGTGGGGAGCGGAGTTTTCACATTGACCGGGCTGTGGGGTGGGGAGATGAGTTTCCCCATTGACTGGGCTGTGGGCTGGGGAGATGAGTTTCTCCATTGACTGAGCTGTGGGGTGGGGAATGGAGTTTCCCCATTGACCAGGCTGTGGGGTGGGGAGCGGAGTTTCTGCATTAACCGGGCTGTGGGGTGGGGAGATGAGTGTCTCCATTGACCGGGCTGTGGGATGGGGAGATTAGTTTCCCCATTGACCAGGCTGTGGGGTGGGGAGCGGAGTTTCCCCATTGACCAGTCTGTGGGTTGGGGAGATGAGTATCCCCATTGACCGGGCTGTTGGGTGGGGAGATGAGTTTCCCCATTGACTGGGCCTGTGGGGTGGGGAGATGAGTTTCCCCATTGACCGGACTTTGGGGAGGGGAGAGGAGTTTCCCCAGTGACCGGGCTGTGGGGTGGGGAGATGAGTTTCCCCATTGACTGGGCCGTGGGGTGGGGAGCGGAGTTTCCCCATTGACTGGGCTGTGGGGTGGAGAATGGAGTTTCCCCATTGACAGGGCTGTGGGGGGGGGGAGATGAGTTTCTCCATTGACCAGGCTGTGGGGTGGGGAGCAGAGTTTCCCCATTGACCGGGCTGTGGGGTGGGGAGCGGAGTTTCCCCATTGACTGGGCTGTGGGCTGGGGAGATGAGTTTCCCCATTGACCGGGCTGTGGGGTGGGGAGATGAGTTTCCCCATTGAACGGGCTGTGTGGTGGGGAGCGGAGTTTCCCCATTGACCGGGCTGTGGGGTGGGGAGATGAGTTTCCCCATTGTCCGGGCTGTGGGGTGGGGAGATGAGTTTCCCCATTGACCGGGCTGTGGGGTGGGGAGATGAGTTTGCCCATTGACTGAGCTGGGGGGTGGGGAGATGAGTTTCCCCATTGACTGGGCTGTGGGGTGGGGAGATGAGTTTCCCCATTGACTGGGCTGTGGGGTGGGGAGTGGAGTTTCCCCATTGACCGGGCTGTGGGTTGGGGAGATGAGTTTCCCCATTGACCGGGCTGTGGGGTGGGGAGATGAGTTTGCCCATTGACCGGGCTGTGGGGTGGGGAGATGAGTTTGCCCATTGACTGGGCTGTGGGGTGGGGAGGTGAGTTTCCCCATTGACCGGGCTGTGGTGTGGGGAGCGGATTTTCTCCATTGACCAGGCTGTGGGGTGGGGAGCGGAGTTTCTCCATTGACTGGGCTGTGGGCTGGGGAGATGAGTTTCCGCATTGACCGGGCTGTGGGGTGGGGAGATGAGTTTCCCCATTGACCGGGCTGTGGGGTGGGGAGATGAGTTTCCCCATTGACTGGGCTGTGGGTTGGGGAGATGAGTTTCCCCATTCACCGGGCTGTGGGGTGGGGAGCGGAGTTTCCCCATTGACCGGGCTGTGGGGTGGGGAGCGGAGTTTCCGCATTGACCGGGCTGTGGGCCGGGGAGATGAGTTTCAACATTGACTGGGCTGTGGGGTGGGGAGATAAGTTTTACAATTGACTGGGATGTGGGGTGGGGAGATGAGTTTTCCCATTGACTGGGCTGTGGCGTGGGGAGCCGAGTTTCCCCATTGACTGGGCTGTGGGGTGGGGAGATGAGTTTCCCCATTGTCCGGGCTGTGGGGTGGGGAGATGAGTTTCCCCATTGACCGGGCTGTGGGGTGGGGAGATGAGTTTCCCCATTGACCGGGCTGTGGGGTGGGGAGATGAGTTTGCCCATTGACTGAGCTGGGGGGTGGGGAGATGAGTTTCCCCATTGACTGGGCTGTGGGGTGGGGAGATGAGTTTCCCCATTGACTGGGCTGTGGGGTGGGGAGTGGAGTTTCCCCATTGACCGGGCTGTGGGGTGGGGAGATGAGTTTCCCCATTGACCGGGCTGTGGGGTGGGGAGATGAGTTTGCCCATTGACCGGGCTGTGGGGGGGGGGATGAGTTTGTCCATTGACTGGGCTGTGGGGTGGGGAGGTGAGTTTCCCCATTGACCGGGCTGTGGGGTGGGGAGCGGAGTTTCCGCATTGACCGGGCTGTGGGCTGGGGAGATGAGTTTCAACATTGACTGGGCTGTGGGGTGGGGAGATGAGTTTTACAATTGACTGGGATGTGGGGTGGGGAGATGAGTTTTCCCATTGACTGGGCTGTGGCGTGGGGAGCCGAGTTTCCCCATTGACTGGGCTGTGGGGTGGGGAGATGAGTTTCCCCATTGACCGGGCTGTGGGGTGGGGAGTGGAGTTTCCTCATTGACTGGGCTGTGCAATGGGGAGATGAGTAACCCCATTGACTGGGCTGTGGAGTGGGGAGCGGAGTTTCCCCATTGACCGGGCTGTGGGGTGGGGAGCGGAGTTTCCCCATTGACCGGGCTGTGGGGTGGGGAGATGAGTTTCCCCATTGACCGGGCTGTGGGGTGGGGAGATGAGTTTCCCCATTGACTGGGCTGTGGGGTGGGGAGCCGAGTTTCCCCATTGACTGGGCTGTGGGGTGGGGAGATGAGTTTCCCCATTGACTGGGCTGTGGGGTGGGGAGCGGAGTTTCCCCACTGACCGGGCTGTGGGGTGGGGACAGGAGTTTCCCCATTGACTGGGCTGTGGGGTGGGGAGCGGTGTTTCCCCATTGACCAGGCTCTGGGGTGGGGAGATGAGTTTCCCCATTGACTAGGCTGTGGGGAGGGGAGCGGTATTTCCCCATTGACCGGGCTGTGGGGTGGGGAGCGGAGTTTCCCCATTGTCCGGGCTGTGGGGTGGGGAGCGGAATTTCCCCATTGACCGGGCTGTGGGGTGGGGAGCGGAGTTTCCCCATTGACCGGGCTGTGGGGTGGGGAGATGAGTTTCCCCATTGACCGGGATGTGGGGTGGGGAGATGAGTTTTCCCATTGACTGGGCTGTGGCGTGGGGAGCCGAGTTTCCCCATTGACTGGGCTGTGGGGTGGGGAGATGAGTTTCCGCATTGACTCGGCTGTGGTGTGGGGAGCGGTGTTTCCCCATTGACCAGGCTCTGGGGTGGGGAGATGAGTTTCCCCATTGACTGGGCTGTGGGGAGGGGAGCGGAGTTTTCCCATTGACCAGGCTGTGGGGTGGGGAGCGGAGTTTACCCATTGACCGGGCTGTGGGGTGGGGAGCGGAGTTTCCCCATTGACTGGGCTGTGCGGTGGGGAGATGAGTCTCCCCATTGACTGGGCTGTGGAGTGGGGAGATGAGTTTCCCCATTGACCGGGCTGTGGGTTGGGGAACGGAGTTTCCCCATTGTCCGGGCTGTGGGATGGGGAGCGGAATTTCCCCATTGACCGGGCTGTGGGGTGGGGAGCGGAGTTTCCCCATTGACCGGGCTGTGGGGTGGGGAGATGAGTTTCCCCATTGACTGGGCTGTGGGGTGGGGAGATGAGTTTCCCCATTGACCGGGCTGTGGAGTGGGGAGATGAGTTTCCCCATTGACCGGGCTGTGGGGTGTGGAGCGGAGTTTCCCCATTGACCGGGCTGTGGGGTGGGGAGATGAGTTTCCCCATTGACTGGGCTGTGGGGTGGGGAGATGAGTTTCCCCATTGACTGGGCTGTGGGGTGTGGAGCGGAGTTTCCCCATTGACCGGGCTGTGGGGTGGGGAGATGAGTTTCCCCATTGACCGGGCTGTGGGGTGGGGATATGAGTTTCCCCATTGACCGGCCTGTGGGAGGGGAGCGGAGTTCCCCCATTGACCGGGCTGTGGGGTGGGGAGATGAGTTTCCCCATTGACCGGGCTGTGGGGTGGGGAGCGGAGTTTCCCCATTGACCGGGCTGTGGGGTGGGGAGATGAGTTTTCCCATTGACCAGGCTGTGGGGTGGGGAGATGAGTTTCCCCATTGACCGGACTGTGGGGTGGGGAGCGTAGTTTCCCACACGGTGGCATAGTGGTTAGCACTGGTGCCTCACAGCGCCAGGGACCCGGGTTCGAATCTGGCCTCGGGTGACTGTCTGTGTGGAGTTTGCACATTCTCCCCGTGTCTGCGTGGGTTTCCTCCGGGTGCTCCGGTTTCCTCCCACAGTCCAAAAATGTGCAGGTTAGGTGGATTTGGCTATGATAAATTGACCCTTAGTGTTAGGGGGGGATTAAATATGTGGGATTATAGGGATAGGATGGGATATGATAGGGGGAATTAAATACGTGGGGTTACATGGATAGGGTGGGATATGTGTCGGTGCAGGCTCGATGGGGATTCTGTGTAAGAAAGCAGGGATAGGGTACTGGATTTGGATGATCAGCCATGATCGTATTGAATGGTGGAGCAGGCTCGACGGGCCGAATGGCCTACTCCTGCTCCTAGTTTCTATGTTTCTATGTTTCTATGACCGGGCTGTGGGGTGGGGAGATGAGTTTCCCCATTGACCGGGCTGGGGGGTGGGGAGATCAGTTTCTCCATTGATCGGGCTGTGGGGTGGGGAGATGAGTTTCCCCATTGACTGGGCTGTGGGGTGGGGAGATGAGTTTCCCCATTGACCAGGCTGTGGGGTGGGGAGCGGAGTTTCCCCATTGACTGGGCTGTGGTGTGGGGAGTGGATTTTACCCATTGACCGGGCTGTGGGGTGGGGAGATGAGTTTCCCCATTGACCAGGCTGTGGGGTGGGGAGCGGAGTTTACCCATTCACTGGGCTGTGGTGTGGGGAGTGGATTTTACCCATTGACCGGGCTGTGGGGTGGGAAGCGGAGTTTCCCCATTGACTGGGCTGTGGGGTGGGGAACGGAGTTTCCCCATTGACCGGGCTGTGGTGTTGGGAGATGAGTTACCCCATTGACCGGGCTGTGGGGTGGGGAGATGAGTAACCCCATTGACCCGGCTGTGTGGTGGGGAGATGAGTTTCCCCATTGACCGGGCTGTGGGGTGGGGAGCGGAGTTTCCCCATTGACTGGGCTGTGGGGTGGGGAGTGGAGTTTCCCCATTGACCGGGCTGTGGGGTGGGGAGATGTGTTTCCCCATTGACCGTGCTGTGGGGTGGGGAGCGGAGTTTCCCCATTGACCGGGCTGTGGGGTGGGGAGATGTGTTTCCCCATTGACCAGGATGTGGGGTGGGGAGATGAGTTTCCCCATTGACTGGGCTGTGGGGTGGGGAGCGGAGTTTCCCCAGTGACCGGGCTGTGGGGTGGGGAGATGTGTTACCCCATTGACCGGGCTGTGGGGTGGGGAGCGGGGTTTCCTCATTGACCGGGCTGTGGGGTGGGGAGTGGATTTTCCCCATTGACCGGGCTGTGGGGTGGGGAGCGGAGTTTCCCCATTGACTGGGCTGTGGGGTGGGGAGCGGAGTTTCCCCATTGACCGTGCTTTGGTGTGGCGAGATGTGTTTCCCCATTGACCGGGCTGTGGGGTGGGGAGCGGAGTTTCCCCATTGACTGGGCTGTGGGGTGGGGAGCGGAGTTTCCCCATTGACCGGGCTGTGGGGTGGGGAGCGGAGTTTCCCCATTGACCAGGCTGTGGGGTGGGGAGTGGATTTTACCCATTGACCAGGCTGTGGGGTGGGGAGCGGAGTTTCCCCATTGACCGGGCTGTGGGGTGGGGAGCGGTGTTTTCCCATTGACCGGGCTGTGGGGTGGGGAGCGGAGTTTCCCCATTGACCGGGCTGTGGAGTGGGGAGATGTGTTACCCCATTGACCGGGCTGTGGGGTGGGGAGCGGAGTTTCCCCATTGACCGGGCTGTGGGGTGGGGAGCGGTGTTTTCCCATTGACTGGGCTGTGGGGTGGGGAGCGGAGTTTCCCCATTGACCGGGCTGTGGGGTGGGGAGCGGAGTTTCCCCATTGACCGGGCTGTGGGGTGGGGAGCGGAGTTTCCCCATTGACCGGGCTGTGGGGTGGGGAGCGGAGTTTCCCCATTGACCGGGCTGTGGGGTTGGGAGCGGAGTTTCCCCATTGACCAGGCTGTGGGGTGGGGAGCGGAGTTTCCCCATTGACCGGGCTGTGGGGTGGGGAGATGTGTTACCCCATTGACCGGGCTGTGGGGTGGGGAGCGAAGTTTCCCCATTGACCGGGCTGTGGGGTGGGGAGCGGTGTTTTCCCATTGACTGGGCTGTGTGGTGGGGAGCGGAGTTTCCCCATTAACTGGGCTGTGTGGTGGGGAGCGGAGTTTCCCCATTGACCGGGCTGTGGGGTGGGGAGTGGAGTTTCCCCATTGACCGGGCTGTGGTGTGGGGAGCGGAGTTTCCCCATTGACCGGGCTGTGGGGTGGGGAGCGGAGTTTCCCCTTTGACTGGGCTGTGGGGTGGGGAGCGGAGTTTCCCCATTGACCGGGCTGTGGGGTGGGGAGCGGAGTTTCCCCATTGACCGGGCTGTGGGGTGGGGAGCGGAGTTTCCCCATTGACTGGGCTGTGGGGTGGGGAGCGGTGTTTTCCCATTGACTGGGCCGTGGGGTGGGGAGCGGAGTTTCCCCATTGACCGGGCTGTGGGGTGGGGAGCGGAGTTTCCCCATTGACCGGGCTGTGGGGTGGGGAGCGGAGTTTCCCCATTGACCGGGCTGTGGGGTGGGGAGATGTGTTACCCCATTGACCGGGCTGTAAGGTGGGGAGCGGAGTTTCCCCATTGACCGGGCTGTGGGGTGGGGAGATGTGTTACCCCATTGACCGGGCTGTTCGGTGGGGAGCGGAGTTTCCCCATTGACCGGGCTGTGGGGTGGGAGCGGAGTTTCCCCATTGACTGGGCTGTGGGGTGGGGAGCGGAGTTTCCCCATTGACCGGGCTGTGGGGTGGGGAGCGGAGTTTCCCCATTGACCGGGCTGTGGGGTGGGGAACGAAGTTTCCCCATTGACCGGGCTGTGGGGTGGGGAGATGAGTTTCCCCATTGACCAGGCTGTGGGGTGGGGAGCGGAGTTTACCCATTCACTGGACTGTGGTGTGGGGAGTGGATTTTACCCGTTGACCGGGCTGTGGGGTGGGAAGCGGAGTTTCCCCATTGACTGGGCTGTGGGGTGGGGAGCGGAGTTTCCCCATTGACCGGGCTGTGGTGTGGGGAGATGAGTTACCCCATTGACCGGGCTGTGGGGTGGGGAGATGAGTAACCCCATTGACCGGGCTGTGGGGTGGGGAGATGAGTTTCCCCATTGACCGGGCTGTGGGGTGGGGAGCGGAGTTTCCCCATTGACTGGGCTGTGGGGTGGGGAGCGGAGTTTCCCCATTGACTGGGCTGTGGGGTGGGGAGTGAATTTTCCCCATTGACCAGGCTGTGGGGTGGGGAGCGGAGTTTCCCCATTGACTGGGCTGTGGGCTGGGGAGATGAGTTTCCCCATTGACCGGGCTGTGGGGTGGGGAGAGGAGTTTCCCCATTGACCGGGCTGTGGGGTGAGAGCGGAGTTTCCCCATTGACCGGGCTGTGGGGTGGGGAGCGGAGTTTCCCCATTGACTGGGCTGTGGGGTGGGGAGCGGAGTTTCCCCATTGACCGGGCTGTGGGGTGGGGAGATGTGTTTCCCCATTGACCGTGCTGTGGGGTGGGGAGCGGAGTTTCCCCATTGACCGGGCTGTGGGGTGGGGAGATGTGTTTCCCCATTGACCAGGATGTGGGGTGGGGAGATGAGTTTCCCCTTTGACTGGGCTGTGGGGTGGGGAGCGGAGTTTCCCCATTGACCGGGCTGTGGGGTGGGGAGATGTGTTACCCCATTGACCGGGCTGTGGGGTGGGGAGCGGAGTTTCCCCATTGACCGGGCTGTGGGGTGGGGAGTGGATTTTCCCCATTGACCAGACTGTGGGGTGGGGAGCAGAGTTTCCCCATTGACTGGGCTGTGGGGTGGGGAGCGCAGTTTCCCCATTGACCGTGCTTTGGTGTGGGGAGATGTGTTTCCCCATTGACCGGGCTGTGGGGTGGGGAGCGGAGTTTCCCCATTGACTGGGCTGTGGGGTGGGGAGCGGAGTTTCCCCATTGACCGGGCTGTGGGGTGGGGAGCGGAGTTTCCCCATTGACCAGGCTGTGGGGTGGGGAGTGGATTTTACCCATTGACCAGGCTGTGGGGTGGGGAGCGGAGTTTCCCCATTGAGCGGGCTGTGGGGTGGGGAGCGGTGTTTTCCCATTGACCGGGCTGTGGGGTGGGGAGCGGAGTTTCCCCATTGACCGGGCTGTGGGGTGGGGAGATGTGTTACCCCATTGACCGGGCTGTGGGGTGGGGAGCGGAGTTTCCCCATTGACCGTGCTTTGGTGTGGGGAGATGTGTTTCCCCATTGACCGGGCTGTGGGGTGGGGAGCGGAGTTTTCCCATTGACCGGGCTGTGGGGTGGGGAGCGGAGTTTCCCCATTGACTGGGCTGTGGGGTGGGGAGCGGAGTTTCCCCATTGACCGGGCTGTGGGGTGGGGAGCGGAGTTTCCCCATTGACCGGGCTGTGGGGTGGGGAGCGGAGTTTCCCCATTGACCGGGCTGTGGGGTGGGGAGCGGAGTTTCCCCATTGACCGGGCTGTGGGGTGGGGAGCGGAGTTTCCCCATTGACCAGGCTGTGGGGTGGGGAGCGGAGTTTCCCCATTGACCGGGCTGTGGTGTGGGGAGATGTGTTACCCCATTGACCGGGCTGTGGGGTGGGGAGCGGAGTTTCCCCATTGACCGGGCTGTGGGGTGGGGAGCGGTGTTTTCCCATTGACCGGGCTGTGGGGTGGGGAGCGGAGTTTCCCCATTGACCGGGCTGTGGTGTGGGGAGATGTGTTACCACATTGACCGGGCTGTGGGGTGGGGAGCGGTGTTTCCCCATTGACCGGGCTGTGGGGTGGGGAGCGGAGTTTCCCCATTGACTGGGCTGTGGGGTGGGGAGCGGAGTGTCCCCATTGACCGGGCTGTGGGGTGGGGAGTGGACTTTCCCCATTGACCGGGCTGTGGGGTGGGGAGATGTGTTACCCCATTGACCGGGCTGTGGGGTGGGGAGCAGAGTTTCCCCATTGACCGGGCTGTGGGGTGGGGAGCGGTGTTTTCCCATTGACTGGGCTGTGGGGTGGGGAGATGAGTTTCCCCATTGACCGGGCTGTGGGGTGGGGAGCGGAGTTTCCCCATTGACCGGGCTGTGGGGTGGGGAGCGGAGTTTCCCCATTGACCGGGCTGTGGGGTGGGGAGCGGAGTTTCCCCATTGACCGGGCTGTGGGGTGGGGAGCGGAGTTTCCCCATTGACCGGGCTGTGGGGTGGGGAGCGGAGTTTCCCCATTGACCGGGCTGTGGGGTGGGGAGCGGAGATTCCCCATTGACCGGGCTGTGGGGTGGGGAGCGGAGTTTCCACATTGACCGGGCTGTCGGGTGGGTAGCGGAGTTTCCCCATTGACCGGGCTGTGGGGTGGGGAGATGTGTTACCCCATTGACCGGGCTGTGGGGTGGGGAGCGGAGTTTCACCATTGACCGGGCTGTGGGGTGGGGAGATGTGTTACCCCATTGACCGGGCTGTTCGGTGGGGAGCGGAGTTTCCCCATTGACCGGGCTGTGGGGTGGGGAGCGGAGTTTCCCCATTGACTGGGCTGTGGGGTGGGGAGCGGAGTTTCCCCATTGACCGGGCTGTGGGGTGGGGAGTGGAGTTTCCCCATTGACCGGGCTGTGGGGTGGGGAGATGTGTTACCCCATTGACCGGGCTGTGGGGTGGGGAGATGTGTTACCCCATTGACCGGGCTGTGGGGTGGGGAGCGGAGTTTCCCCATTGACCGGGCTGTGGGGTGGGGAGCGGAGTTTCCCCATTGACTGGGCTGTGGGGTGGGGAGCGGAGTTTCCCCATTGACCGGGCTGTGGGGTGGGGAGCAGTGTTTCCCCATTGACCGGGCTGTGGGGTGGGGAGCAGAGTTTCCCCATTGACCGGGCTGTGGGGTGGGGAGCGGAGTTTCCCCATTGACCGGGCTGTGGGGTGGGGAGCGGAGTTTCCCCATTGACCGGGCTGTGGGGTGGGGAGATGTGTTACCCCATTGACCGGGCTGTGGGATGGGGAGCGGAGTTTCCCCATTGACTGGGCTGTGGGGTGGGGAGATGTGTTACCCCATTGACCGGGCTGTTCGGTGGGGAGCGGAGTTTCCCCATTGACCGGGCTGTGGGGTGGGGAGCGGAGTTTCCCCATTGACTGGGCTGTGGGGTGGGGAGCGAAGTTTCCCCATTGACCGGGCTGTGGGGTGGGGAGCGGAGTTTCCCCATTGACCGGGCTGTGGGGTGGGGAGCGGTGTTTTCCCATTGACCGGGCTGTGGGGTGGGGAGCGGAGTTTCCCCATTGACCGGGCTGTGGTGTGGGGAGATGTGTTACCACATTGACCGGGCTGTGGGGTGGGGAGCGGTGTTTCCCCATTGACTGGGCTGTGGGGTGGGGAGCGGAGTGTCCCCATTGACCGGGCTGTGGGGTGGGGAGTGGACTTTCCCCATTGACCGGGCTGTGGGGTGGGGAGATGTGTTACCCCATTGACCGGGCTGTGGGGTGGGGAGCGGAGTTTCACCATTGACCGGGCTGTGGGGTGGGGAGATGTGTTACCCCATTGACCGGGCTGTTCGGTGGGGAGCGGAGTTTCCCCATTGACCGGGCTGTGGGGTGGGGAGCGGAGTTTCCCCATTGACTGGGCTGTGGGGTGGGGAGCGGAGTTTCCCCATTGACCGGGCTGTGGGGTGGGGAGCGGAGTTTCCCCATTGACCGGGCTGTGGGGTGGGGAGCGGAGTTTCCCCATTGACCGGGCTGTGGGGTGGGGAGATGTGTTACCCCATTGACCGGGCTGTGGGTGGGGAGATGTGTTACCCCATTGACCGGGCTGTGGGGTGGGGAGCGGAGTTTCCCCATTGACCGGGCTGTGGGGTGGGGAGCGGAGTTTCCCCATTGACTGGGCTGTGGGGTGGGGAGCGGAGTTTCCCCATTGACCGGGCTGTGGGGTGGGGAGCAGTGTTTCCCCATTGACCGGGCTGTGGGGTGGGGAGCAGAGTTTCCCCATTGACCGGGCTGTGGGGTGGGGAGCGGAGTTTCCCCATTGACCGGGCTGTGGGGTGGGGAGCGGAGTTTCCCCATTGACCGGGCTGTGGAGTGGGGAGATGTGTTACCCCATTGACCGGGCTGTGGGATGGGGAGCGGAGTTTCCCCATTGACTGGGCTGTGGGGTGGGGAGATGTGTTACCCCATTGACCGGGCTGTTCGGTGGGGAGCGGAGTTTCCCCATTGACCGGGCTGTGGGGTGGGGAGCGGAGTTTCCCCATTGACTGGGCTGTGGGGTGGGGAGCGAAGTTTCCCCATTGACCGGGCTGTGGGGTGGGGAGCGGAGTTTCCCCATTGACCGGGCTGTGGGGTGGGGAGCGGAGGTTCCCCATTGACCGGGCTGTGGGGTGGGGAGCGGAGTTTCCCCATTGACCGGGCTGTGGGGTGTGGAGATGTGTTACCCCATTGACCGGGCTGTGGGGTGGGGAGCGGAGTTTCCCCATTGACCGGGCTGTGGGGTGGGGAGCGGAGTTTCCCCATTGACCGGTCTGTGGGGTGGGGAGCGGAGTTTCCCCATTGACCGGGCTGTGGGGTGGGGAGCGGAGTTTCCCCATTGACCGGGCTGTGGGGTGGGGAGCGGAGTTTCCCCATTGACCGGGCTGTGGGGTGGGGAGCGGAGTTTCCCCATTGACCGGGCTGTGGGGTGGGGAGCGGAGTTTCCCCATTGACCGGGCTGTGGGGTGGGGAGCGGAGTTTCCCCATTGACCGGGCTGTGGGGTGGGGAGATGTGTTACCCCATTGACCGGGCTGTGGGGTGTGGAGCGGAGTTTCCCCATTGACTGGGCTGTGGGGTGGGGAGCGGAGTTTCCCCATTGACCGGGCTGTGGGGTGGGGAGCGGAGTTTCCCCATTGACTGGGCTGTGGGGTGGGGAGCGGAGTTTCCCCATTGACCGGGCTGTGGGGTGGAGAGATGAATTTCCCCATTGACCGGGCTGTGGGGTGGGGAGCGGAGTTTCCCCATTGACCGGGCTGTGGGGTGGGGAGATGTGTTACCCCATTGACCGGGCTGTTCGGTGGGGAGCGGAGTTTCCCCATTGACCGGGCTGTGGGGTGGGGAGCGGAGTTTCCCCATTGACTGGGCTGTGGGGTGGGGAGCGGAGTTTCCCCATTGACCGGGCTGTGGGGTGGGGAGCGGAGTTTCCCCATTGACCGGGCTGTGGGGTGGGGAGCGGAGTTTCCCCATTGACCGGGCTGTGGGGTGGGGAGATGTGTTACCCCATTGACCGGGCTGTGGGGTGGGGAGATGTGTTACCCCATTGACCGGGCTGTGGGGTGGGGAGCAGAGTTTCCCCATTGACCGGGCTGTGGGGTGGGGAGCGGAGTTTCCCCATTGACTGGGCTGTGGGGTGGGGAGCGGAGTTTCCCCATTGACCGGGCTGTGGGGTGGGGAGCGGTGTTTCCCCATTGACCGGGCTGTGGGGTGGGGAGCGGAGTTTCCCCATTGACCGGGCTGTGGGGTGGGGAGCGGAGTTTCCCCATTGACCGGGCTGTGGGGTGGGGAGCGGAGTTTCCCCATTGACCGGGCTGTGGGGTGGGGAGATGTGTTACCCCATTGACCGGGCTGTGGGGTGGGGAGCGGAGTTTCCCCATTGACCGGGCTGTGGGGTGGGGAGCGGAGTTTCCCCATTGACCGGGCTGTGGGGTGTGGAGATGTGTTACCCCATTGACCGGGCTGTGGGGTGGGGAGCGGAGTTTCCCCATTGACCGGGCTGTGGGGTGGGGAGATGTGTTACCCCATTGACCGGGCTGTGGGGTGGGGAGCGGAGTTTCCCCATTGACCGGGCTGTGGGGTGGGGAGCGGAGTTTCCCCATTGACTGGGCTGTGGGGTGGGGAGCGGAGTTTCCCCATTGACCGGGCTGTGGGGTGCGGAGTGGAGTTTCCCCATTGACCGGGCTGTGGGGTGGGGAGCGGAGTTTCCCCATTGACCGGGCTGTGGGGTGAGGAGCGGAGTTTCCCCATTGACCGGGCTGTGGGGTGGGGAGCGGAGTTTCCCCATTGACCGGGCTGTGGGGTGGGGAGCGGAGTTTCCCCATTGACCGGGCTGTGGGGTGGGGAGCGGAGTTTCCCCATTGACCGGGCTGTGGGGTGGGGAGATGAGTTTCCCCATTGACCGGGCTGTGGGGTGGAGAGATAAATTTCCCCATTGACCGGGCTGTGGGGTGGGGAGCGGAGTTTCCCCATTGACTGGGCTGTGGGGTGGGGAGCGGAGTTTCCCCATTGACCGGGCTGTGGGGTTGCGAGCGGAGTTTCCCCATTGACCGGGCTGTGGGGTGGGGAGCGGAGTTTCCCCATTCACCGGGCTGTGGGGTGGGGAGCGGTGTTTTCCCATTGACTGGGCTGTGGGGTGGGGAGATGTGTTACCCCATTGACCGGGCTGTGGGGTGGGGAGCGGTGTTTTCCCATTGACTGGGCTGTGGGGTGGGGAGCGGAGTTTCCCCATTGACTGGGCTGTGGGGTGGGGAGATGTGTTACCCCATTGACCGGGCTGTGGGGTGGGGAGCGGTGTTTTCCCATTGACTGGGCTGTGGGGTGGGGAGCGGAGTTTCCCCATTGACCGGGCTGTGGGGTGGGGAGATGTGTTACCCCATTGACCGGGCTGTGGGGTGGGGAGCGGTGTTTTCCCATTGACCGGGCTGTGGGGTGGGGAGCGGAGTTTCCCCATTGACTGGGCTGTGGGGTGGGGAGCGGAGTTTCCCCATTGACCGGGCTGTGGGGTGGGGAGCAGAGTTTCCCCATTGACTGGGCTGTGGGGTGGGGAGCGGAGTTTCCCCATTGACTGGGCTGTGGGGTGGGGAGCGGAGTTTCCCCATTGACCGGGCTGTGGGGTGGGGAGCGGAGTTTCCCCATTGACCGGGCTGTGGGGTGGGGAGCGGAGTTTCCCCATTGACCAGGCTGTGGGGTGGGGAGCGGAGTTTCCCCATTGACCGGGCTGTGTGGTGGGGAGCGGAGTTTCCCCATTGACCGGGCTGTGGGGTGGGGAGCGGTGTTTCCCCATTGACCGGGCTGTGGGGTGGGGAGCGGTGTTTCCCCATTGACCGGGCTGTGGGGTGGGGAGCGGAATTTCCCCATTGACAGTTGCTCTTCCACGTTCGGGGCAATTGTTTTGGCATCAAACCCTGGCCATGTGCTGCTTAGTGACGCGACCCTGTCAGTCCGCACAGTGGAGGCTGTCAATTGGCTGAAAAGACGGTCTTTAAAGGTAGGCCGCAGCAGACCCTTTTTTTCTGAGTGCCTCTCACCAAAGGTGAACGGTTGGAAGCAAGGACTAAAGATGAGTTAACAACAGTTTCAACTTTTTGTAAAAAAAAGAGGGTCGAATAGAGTCTCCAAGTTAGAAAAATTAAAGCTCAAAATTAGGAAATGACCGAATAACAATGGAGATGGAACCGGAGAGAAAGGGATGTGCAGGTAAAATTTATTTATTTTGTTTAAATCACGGTTTAGGTGTGTCTTTTAGTAGTCTGGGGTCAGTATTACACTAACAAAGCTATACCTGTCATCTGAGTATCGTCATTACTGGAAATAGAATTTTTATTTCAGTATGACGATTCCTGAACTGAAAACAGACTACGTCAGCCCAGGGAGACACGAGTTTCTCGGAACCTGCCAGTAATATAAGGGTTAAAAATAAAAGTGCAAAACTCAAAGCGTCATTCTACTTCCGCCTCATTCTTCAGTCACCTGGACAGTCACCAGTCAGCAGAAACTGTACACACATCCATGATGTTTGGCTATCGCTTCTATACACTGATTCCCTCCTGCCATCCAAGTCATATCAACCTGAATTATTTTGGTCCTTTATTAAACCACAGTGCCATCAAGTTCAATCTTTCTACTTCACGGTAATATATGATGCCTTAAATCATCTGAATAAGCAAAAATAAGCTAACGTAAACACTGTTGTTTGGTCCTTTTGAATCACAACTAGTTTGTCAAAGGGGTCGTGATATCCTACAGAAAATCTATTGCTGGACAAATTCGATAGGGTCAGTTGAGGAATATGCAACGTCGCAGGGTCATGAGGGGGAAGCCTTTCTGTCACGGGATGGACTTCATGACGAGCACCGCTTTGACAACCCCTGAAACGAGGTTAATTTTGCTATCGTAATTTTAGTGTGTGTCCTGCAAGACTACACAACCTCCTTAATCTTGTTGCTCGAGCCACGATTTTAGTGACAGGTTAAATTACAGCGGTAATTCCTTTACATACAGGAATCTCTCGACCTGATCCCCTCAGAATTTAAAGAGATCTGGTTAGTCCATTTCTCTAGAGTATGCATTGACTAGTCTTTAATCGAGCACGGAATTCACCTCTTAAACGTGCAAGTTCGTTCAACAGACCACAGAATTTCCATTATCATTGAAGGACTCCTTTAATATGTATATACTATCAACGCTAAATCATCTTTTATTTTCCTCCATTGAGATTTCCTGTATTACCCATGTCAAAATGGCAGCTGAGTTATCTTAGTAAGCCTGCAAAATCCTCTGTACTGTTTGGATTTTCTGAATCATTGCATCCCTAATTTGAATACACTTTTCTACGTCACAATTAAGTCTTGAGCCAGATCAACGTATCTTACACACTGCCAGTCGCCGTGCACTACTCTCAATATCTATGTATGACGTTATACAATGGGACCATTTTATTTTTTTTTCTGTGCATGTTCTATATAGCTCCAAGCCAATTGCAGCACATTATTGTGAAAGTAGTTAACTGATGTTGTTCTTTTTATTACCCTACTGCAACCTGTCTGGAAATCTTTGCATCAATACTCTAGTGTCCAATGTCATGTACTGTACCCGCCAATCGGATCCAATCTGAATCCACCGTTCATTCAGATTTGAGAGTCAGGCCCGAGACTCAAAACCTTAGTGATTCCGAATTCGCTGTGAATCGACTCCAGACTGAGTCTGCCTTGTGCCCAAGCTTGAATAACAAAAGAGGCAACATATGAAGTCGCATATCTAATTGTTCTTGAGCTGAGTCCACTTTGTGTGCGTGTGTCTGTCTGTGCGTGTGAGAGAGAACTCAGAACTAATTGGAACTCACTTCATTTCTCTCATGTCGATGGTCACATTTCACTGATTCCATAGTGATTCCAGGCATACCAAAGACCCAAACAAATTCCGTCACTATGAAGGTTGTTTTATTGTTCTGATTAATGGCAACTTTATCAAAAATGGAAGTAAACAAGACAATCAAATTTCCCTTAAAATAGTTTCCCCATTTTGTTGCATTCCATGAACTATAATTGAAAATTCCCAGCCTTTCTATTGGAGGAATCGAGATATATATATATATCTATATACACACATATATCTATTTTTAAACACAATGCCTCGGGAATGGCATTAGCCCATGTTTAGATGTTACTGGCCTGAGTGATAGGCCGAACACCATGGACACGATAGGCTCCATAGTACATCATACCACCGAGCATGTTCATTAGATTAATAAAGTAGTCCCATTTTATTCAAACACATTCCCAGGGGCCTGTGGCACTAGTGTTCTCACATAAATTCCTAGGGGTAGCACATGTGTAAGCATGACGCGCACTTCATACAAGTGCCATGCGCCATGTCTGTAGTGTGCTGCTGGATTGCTGAGACTTGGGGCTACAGCTCTCTGTACCAGAGAGCCAAAAATCATTCTGAGTGCAGATTCCCTTCATGTATAGGAAGTTAGGCTTTGTAACTAGTCGGTGTTAGTTGTTTCGCGCTGGTATGAGCTGTGTTGTAAGAGATGGAAACCCTTAGCAATTTCTTCTATATTACACCCCATTCCAAAATCCTATAGCATATCGATGGGTTCTTTAGGGGCTTTTAAACACATTGTCCAAAAGACTATTTTACAACATCCAACCAGATAAAAAGATTCCTATTATTAAACCATTTCGGAGCGTGCACAATGAGTGCTTTGGATTACAAGTTGCAAATGTTTGTTTAACTTTATGTTTTAAAATGGAGGCTTTGTTTTTTTAAATATCAGTTCCCATTGAAAACTTTAGTAAAAGAAAATGTAATGCATATATTTTTGTTATGACATCTTATAATTACTCTTGGTTTGTGGTGTGCGCATTACACCCACACCCACACACCTCAGTATGGCTGTCTGAGGTGTCCGAATGCTTATTTGGTAAAACATAGTCTCTGGACTCATACAGGACGAATTATACATGCTGTATGATGTTTGCTCTATATTACAGAATCTAAACAAATCCTATGGGATAAGTTCAACACCTACAGAATGTTTTTTTGTGAGGGACGTTGTTTGAGGTATGCATTACAGTCCACTCCCCTTAGAAGCATGTGGCAACAAAACAGAGAGGTAGATCTTTATTGAAATCCTTGCTGGCCCATTAATGCAAACAGATACATTCTCCTTAAATCTCACCTTCACAAACGGAGCAATCTACTAACTTTCAACAACTAAAGGAGACTTTATTTGATAACTGGAATGGAGGGTTTTAACAAGAAGCTCTAAGGGGTTGACTATCTGCACACCGACGTGAATCGACGCCTCTGTTTAGTCCCATCGATGATCGACAGGGCAAGCAAGAGCGTTGGTATCCACCAAATATGAGGAAAAAATATAAACAGTTGGTATTTCATTAGAAGATTGGACTGTAAAACACATAGAAGGAAAGTTAAAAAGTTAAGTTAAGCAGCTTGAAGCTGCTCTTACCACATGCCCCTAAGTGGAGCCGACTGTATTTAATTGTTTGGAAAAATGTGAAATTTAATATGCAAAAATGTATAGCAATCAAAAATAAAATCTAGATGTGGTTAAGCAGAATGTCATTAATGTGATTAAGTCCCAGGAATTAGAATGTGAATGTAAATCAAGGTACAACTGATACTGGGTTGAGAAAATGTTCTGCAATTTCCGTGGTAGTATTCGGCTCTGATTATCTCTATTGCCGTTGGCTTTCCAGTTAAATTTGTCTCCACTTCGGCAAATGCTTTTGTGTTTAAAGATCTTTCTTTTGCTGTTTTGCGTGAGTTAGATGTTCTCAGTTTCTTCTGCTCTCCTGAGGTTAGGGATTTGCAGGTTCTTCTACATTCCAGGTATTTAGTAGCTTCCACTTAATTGGCTTCTCTGGATTGGTTCACTTTAACTTCTAGTGATTTCCCCGGATCACTCGCTCTCCTTTCCGTTGATTTTCCTGGATCACTCGCTCTCTATTCCGTTGATTTTCCTGGATCACTCGCTCTCTATTCCGTTGATTTTCCTGGATCACTCGCTCTCTATTCCCGTTGATTTTCCTGGATCACTCGGCCTCTATTCCCGTTGATTTTCCTGGATCACTCGCTCTCTATTCCCGTTGATTTTCCTGGATCACTCGCCCTCTATTCCGTTGATTTTCCTGGATCACTCGCTCTCTATTCCCGTTGATTTTTCTGGATCACTTGCCCTCTATTTCTAAGTTTCAGCCTTGGCTCAGTTGGTAGCACACTCGCCTTTGAGTCAGAAGGTTGTGGGTTGAAGTCACACTCCAGAGACCTGAGCACTAAAATCAAGGCTGACACTCCAGTGCTGTACTGAGGGAGCCCGGTACTGTTGGAGGATGAGACGGTTCAACTAAGGCCCCATCTGCTCTCTCAGGTGGATGTAAAGGATTCTATGGTAGTATTTCGTTAAGAAGAGCAGGGGAGTGATCCCTGGTTGTCCTGGCCAATATTTATCACTAAAACAGATTATCTGGTCATTATCACATTGCTGTTTGTGGGAGCTTGCTGTGCACAAATTGGCCGCTGTGTTTCCTACATTACAACAGTGACTGTACTCCATGTAAGGCACTTTGTGAGGTCCTGAAAGGGTGCTATATAAATGCAAGTCTTTCTTTTTTTAATAGTTTCTGCTTCGATCGGTTTTCCTGTGTAATTTGTTCTTTGTTTCTACTGGTTTTCCTCAGTTGATGGTTTTTAATTACCTGGTTTTATTTATCGCTGTTGTGCTGGTTTCTTATGTTAGTTACTCTCTCGTCCTCTCTCTCTCTTAGTTTGCCTGGGTTGTATCATTTTCATTGTCTTCTTTAAGATGAATCATCCTTATTTCTGCTGGTTTGCCCGAATCCCACCTTTAAGTGTTTTTATTTCCCTGGCCATGCTGTGCAAGTCAGGTAATCTATATCCTAGTAAGAATTTGGATACTGTTATAGCCCAGGGTGATAACTTTAAAGCAGGTGTGAAATCTACATCGTAGTGTGAAGATATTGAGAAAAATCACCTGTTAGATGGTCAGTTAAGATAGAATTTCCAATAGTTTGGGTGATTCTGTTATTTTTGAAGTTCGCTGTGTTTAATTATTTATTTTGAATTACACGCTACCTGCTGTATTTTAACCATAATAATCCAAAGACGTTAATCTGAGGGAGCACGGCCAGGATATCGAATATAGTCCAAAGATGTGCGGGTTAGGTTGATTTGGCTATGATAAATTGACCCTTAGTGTTAGGGGGATTAAATACGTGGGGTTACCGGGATAGGGTGGGATATGTGTCGGTGCAGGCTCGATGGGCCGGAATGGCCTCTATCTGCATTGTGGGGATTCTGTGATTCTGTGATAATGGCAGTTCTCTTACATAGAAACATAGAAACATAGAATCTAGGAGCAGGAGTAGGCCATTCGGCCCATCGAGCCTGCTCCACCATTCAATACGATCATGGCTGATCATCCAAATCCAGTACCCTGTCCCTGCTTTAATCCCCACAGTACACATATCCCACCCTACCCCCGTAACCCCACATATTTAATTCCCCCTAACATATCCCATCCTATCCTCATAACCCCACATATTTAATCCCCCCCTAACACTAAGGGTCAATTTATCATAGCCAAATCAACCTAACCCACACATTTTTGGACTGTGGGAGGAAACCGGAGCATCTAACGAATAAATCTTAGCTGCCCCAGGGCTAATATCTCAAGACAGGGGAAATGGTTTGGTCGTAAAGTTGAGTCCTAACGTTGCTGGAGAGGAGAAATTTGCAAAACATGTTTGTTCCTTTAAGTCTCTTTCATGATTGCTTCTGATATCTTGGTGAGCTCACATCAGGACAGTGTGATTGATATTTCTGTCGATGTTCCTGCAGTACACTTTCATGTCTGTTTACCTCCCAGGTGTGGGTGGTTTTCGTCAGTTTTATGTTTCTATTTCTATTGACCTTGGCTGGTTTCTTTGGCCATTCACAAAAGGTGAGGAACGCCCGACTGACGAGCTTATCCGAAGGAAAGTTCTAACAGGAATTCGTCGGGTTCCATCCGCCTTCACTAAGTTGCTTCATGTTTATCATCCCTGCTTAACATCATACAATGAAACTGCCATCCTCCATTTAAATCGGAAATGAGGAGGAATTTCTTCTCCCAGAGGGTCGTGAATCTTTGGAATTCTCTTCCCCAGAGAGCTGTGGAGGCTGGGTCATTGAATATATTTAAGGTGGAGATAGATTTTTGAACGATAAGGGAGTCCAGGGTTATGGGGAGTGGGCAGGGAAGTGGCGTTGAGGCCAAGACCAGATCGGCCTTGATCTTATTGAATGGCGGAGCAGGCTGGAGGGGCCAAATGGCCGACTCCTGCTCCTATTTCTTATGTCCTTATGTTCTTAATGGTCCATCACACTATGGGGCTGGCTTTCTTCATCAGAATGGATGGCGGATGCTCCTGTTTAAGTGACAGGGGAAGTGCCATTCTGAGGCCTCCCTCATCTCTTCCCTCCCTTTACTCTGTGTCCAAGAAGATAGAAACCAACCCACATTGAAACTGGGCATCCTGGGTTGACAAGTGACCAGGTAAGTCATTTAAAAGAGCCCTCCCTGCAAAACAGCTATTGTTGCTTGTTTGAGAGAAGAAGACCTTAAAGGGATGTGCCCACCCACCAGTACCACAGGGCATGGTTGAGGCCAAGAGTATAGATGCATTTAAGGGGAGGCTAGGTTAGCACATAAGGGAGATGGGAATAGAGGGTTATGCTGCTAGAGTTAGACGAGGAAGGATGGGAGGAGGCTCGAGTGGAGCATAAATGCTGGCATGGACTGGCTGGGCCTGTTTCTGTGCTGTATGTTCTGTGTAATACCCAGGCCCTTTGACAGATCTTTAATGTGTATGGAGACTCCAGTTCTCAATCTCCGCTGTGAAGGCCTGACCGACCGTTATGTTGGATAGTTCTTCAGAAGCACCCCAATCACAGCAAACCGTGGTTTACGTGGCACTACCAGAAAGAGGGCATGCCAGTGTGATCGGGAGCCAGCAAAGCCACATTGGCAAGACCCACCAAAATGCCACCAGCCATATTTGCAGCCATTGTTGCACTCACCTGTCGCTGGCTGCAGCGAATGGCCCAGGTTGCTAGACATAGACATAGCCATGAGAACATTTGATGCTAACATGCACCATGGGGCGGGTACCGTGACAGACCCCATAAGCTCCTCAAACCTACTCCTGGGGCTTCCTTTACCTGTCACCGGTTTCCTCCCCTGCCACTTCAGCCTTGGCAGAGGCTGCTGAGGAGTTGGGAATCCTTCAGACTCTTTCTGAAGGGTTTCGGAGGTTTTGCTCCCCCCTCAACCATTGTCTTTATTTGTCCCCGTCCCTGACATGCAATTTCCCACTTCCACCTCTAGTGGGTGCCTTGCACTTGAGCTGCTCTGCACTTGATCTGTGTTTAATGATGCAAATGAGCTGATCTAGGGAATTTGAGAGCTCTTCAAACATTAACATGCGGCTGGGTTTAGAGCCCATTTCTTGATCTTTAGATAGAGGTCAGATGAGGAAATCAGGCTTGTACATTTCCTGATGTATAACAACTGGCATCTTCGTTGATTAACAATTTAATGATGTTCCTTTAAATCCAACCTTTGCTAAGTTAGATCAGAAAATGGATGAGATTTGTTGTTTTCAGATACATTCTCATCTGCTGTAAGAACCCAACTCATTTAGTTGGGACTTTAATTTCTCAGAATTTCAAAAAGTTCACCAAACTAGACTTACTCGACCCCTGTAGGGTGGTCGAAGACATGTTTCAAGCATTGATCTCCGAGAGGGAGCTGCTGAGAGGAGACCAGGAACGCTCTCAAAACCAAGGGACAGGAAATGAGAGGGAGAGCGAGAGAGTCACCCGAAGCACTCACATGCCTCCTGGTGGCTGGTTATAAAATAAATATTTGCATTTATATAGCGCCTTTCACGACCTCAGGACGTCCCAAAGCACTTTACAGCCAATGAAGTATTTTTGAAGTGTAGTCACTGCTGTAATGTGGGAAACGCAGCCACCAACTTGCGCACAGCAAGCTCCCACAAACAACAATGAGATAATGTTGAGATAATCTGTTTTCTAGTGATGTTGTTTGAGGGATAAATATTGGTTCAGGACACTGGGGAGAAACTCCCCTGCTCTTCTTCGAAATAATACCATGGGATCTGAGAGGACAGACGGGGCCTCAGTTTAACGTCTCACCCGAAAGTTGGCACCTCCGACAGTGTAGCACTCCCTCAGTACTGCACTGAAGTGTCAGTGTGGATTATGGGCTCAAGTGGGGTTTGAACCTACAACCTTGTAACCCAATGGTGAGCGAGCTACTGCTGAGCCAAGCTGGTGCTTAACACACAGATCAACGGATATTATTAAAATCTACATTCAGTGAATGGATATTTGAATGTCACAAAACTACATTAGATTTGCCACTAATCTGTGCCAACATTAAATATAATGTAACGGAGTTTGAAATGTTCAGTTGAGGAATATTTTTGGTTGCCACAAATCAGTAGTTCACTAACTCCTAACAGGCCATCATAAAACCTTGAGCCAGTTTATGTTGTCCTGTCAAACAGCCTTTGAGTTAGAAGTCCTAGGTTATAATTTAAAACCCATTGAGGGTTATTTTGGAGAAAGGGTGAAAGCTGGCGCTAACTGGGTGCTGTGCTAACAATACTCGCCTGTTTGAACGTCTGGATTTACCGCGCAATTTTGGTTCTAATTGCTGATTACCATAATTTGAATTTGCCCGGAGGCTAAAACAGACACCTGTAGGCTTAGCACACAACTGCTGATTAGAAGCAATTTTCGTGGAGCAGTAAATGTGGGCTCCTCGCACCCACTCCCACTGAAGGTGTGGAGAGCTCTGGCTGGCACACAGCGGCAGGTTTCAGGATGTCTCAGGGACCGCGGGAGAGGGCGCACGGGTTCTCGGACACGGCACTGGAGGTCCTGGTGGAGGAGGTCCAGAGGAGGAGGGATGTCCTGTACCCACAGGGGGGAAGGAGCCCACCTCGCCCTCCTCGCCCTCCTGTCCCTCTCTCCTGCAGCAGCTGGTGCTGCTCTGCCTGGCCTCATGTCCTCCTCCCGTTCCTCCTGCAGACCAAGGGCGACCCTGAGCAAGATGCCCCTGACCAAGCGCTCCCTTTCTCCTGGTGACTCCCTTAAGGTTTTCTTCGGCAGCACCTCCCAAACCCGAGACCTCTACCACCTAGAAGGACAAGGGCAGCAGGCGCATGGGAACACCACCACCTCCAAGTTCACCTCCAAGTTACACACCATCCTGACTTAGAAATATATCGCCGATCCTGCATCGTCGCTTGGTCAAAATCCTGGAACTCCCTCCCTAACAGCACTGTGGGAGCACCATCACCACACGGACTGCAGCGGTTCAAGGTGGCGGCTCACCACCACCTTCTCAAGGGCAACTAGGGATGGGCAATAAATGCCAGCCTTGCCAGCGACACCCACATCCCATTAAAAAAACTGAATAAAAAAAAGTCCAATAAGGTGGAGTAGCACAGCACTTAATCTTTTTAGGTGAAGTCCTCAGAGAATTTCCAGAATAAATTTTGATAGAATGTTGGTGAAGTCTTGACAAAGTGTCCCAGAAAGTCTCTCGATGTGTTTCAAAAGTTCTCTTCAAACCTCCAGCAGCAAGTGAACAGTGAAAGTTGATATCCCTTTAAGTAGCACTCAAAATCCCCAGCAACACTAGTTTACTCCCAATCAGCTGGTCGCTGTTCGGAGAGGGCGTTAGGACCAAGCCGTAGCCTCCAAAATGCCGTGCAGCCTCGTTAATGAGCGTTAGCAGGCAATTGAAGTGGCAATCAGCCCCTTAACGATCCTTCGGGCGGCCGTTCCTAGTGCGCGCTTGAACTCCTTTACCAAGATGATGTCTTGCGCTAAATGCGGGCTAAACCGGTGTTTCAGCTCAAGACCCCACCTTGGCCACCTTGGAGGTTCTTTAGCACCTAAAGGAACCGTCGAAAATCACCCCCATTGTCTTGGAAGTTGTTGGTAGGTACTCCCTATGTTCTGTTATATTTATGGGTGGTGGGATCACAAGATGAGGAAAGCCCTTCCCTCATAGGCAAGAGAATCAGCAATGGAATCACTCCAGGTGACCTCTTCATGGCCAGTTTAAGAGCTTGTGGCTCGCTCGGGAATGGTGAATGACCGAGAACAATCTTACAAGGAGGGAGAATGCATTTACATCAGGTCAGTGAAGACTACCAGCCTGGACCCCTATGCATGAAGTAAATACTAAATTTAGTGAAGACTTGCAGCTCCTATTACATAACTTAATGCTTGATTGGCAGGTGGAAGTAGTCCATGACTTGCCTTCACTTACCTGTGTAGTTCATTAGCACGGCCTTTGGTCTAATCATTTCTCTACTAATATTAATTTCTACAGTAGGAATATGTTGATCATTTTATTACGATGTGCTCTGTCTGCTGTGGGCATGTCTTACATTCTTCAAGGTTCACTTGCCTGCAGTAAGGGAGCCCCATATCTTTATCCAAGGTCAGCGCTGTCCCAGAACATTTCCCTGCACATATATATTGTCCTGTATTCATGCATCAGTCAGCTGTTGATGAACATTATCTCCAGATGGCCTCCTGATTATCCTTCAATAGCACCACAGTGCAGATGGTCCATTTCTCCTGAGCTGTGTTGGGGCCTCTGCACATGGGAGAATAAGTCTGGGTCAGCACCAAGACTGTTCCCACTGGGTACTGTGGTCCATATATTGAGTTCACTATCAGTAGGAAGCAGGCATGTTGCCCCCAATGTCAAGGATTCTACCCATGTAGGTAACTGGAGAGTCTTGACTGGCCAGAAGTCAGTGGAGAGTTGGAGACATCCCTCACTGGAAAGGAAGACTCGAGTTATTTTTTGCAGTGGCAAGAGCTACATATGAACATACAAAAATGACGCGCAGGAAAAGACCAGCTGGGTCCATCAAGCCTGCCCCACAACCATGATGGCCGGAGCATCATGACCAGACACTACCCAACCGCGCCCCCTCCCCCACTCCGCAACCATGGGAGAGCTCCTGGGACAGGCAAAATAACAGTGACAAACCCAGGGCCAATAAGGGAAAAAATACTCTGGAAAATTCCTCTCCCACCCCCTCAGGCGATGGAGGTCACATGGACCAAGTTTTAACTCTAAAACCACTGACCTTCGATATGATGTGATCTCTGTCCCAGTCAAGAACTGGTCCAGCTCCCTCGTGAAAGCGTGCAAGTATGAGTTTGAATGCGCAGCAATATTAAGGTAAACTTTGCATTGATCTTCACGATGATGTTTGGAGGGGGAACCAAGAGGAAGCTATGGTTACCATTAACGCCCCCATCAATAGGCTACAAGAAATGTCAAAGAAAGACTTGAACTTATAAAGCACCTCATCACATTTCTCTCTCAAACATAAAATGAACTACTTTGAAAAGCACTGCTGTTATGTGTCAAAACCTGCAGCTGTTTTCCACAACAGGATCTCAGAAACAGTGATGGATTGGCGATGTATATTGATGAAGCAATGCTGACCAGGGCACTGTGAGAACTAGCTGCTCTTCTTCCAATAGTGCCAAGGAGTTATTAATGTCCACTGGAGCCACTGAAAAAGGCAAGGGCTTCGGTTTAACGTCGCACAGAAAGGATGGCACTTGCTACGACGAATCACTCCCTCAGTGCTGCGCTAGAGAGTCAGCTTAGATTCCACATTCAAGTCCCAGAGTGGGGCTTAAACATACAAGCCTCTGACTCAGGGGTGAGCGAGCTAACCGCTGAGCCAATGTGCCTCAGGAATCAGCATTTATGCAGCTTCCTGCGCCCATCTGGTGTGACTCAGCAATTCGCTCAGACAAAGCGCGAAAAGCAAGGCAGTCATTAACCATTTAAATGGATCATCATGTATGACATGAATATAATTTTGCCGAGAAATTAAGCTGCTGAGTCATTCAAATGGAGAGTTTTATGATCCACGTGCTTGATGAATAATGCAAGGCTTTGAAATTCTAGAAAAAGTGCCACCCACACGTCCAATTTATTGTTAACGCTGCTTAAATATTGTTTACTGGCAGTACGCAGGTCACCTTCCAGAACAAGGTCAGGACCCAAAGTGGTAAAAGGGCATCGGAATGTACCATCATGCACCTGATAGCAAATATGACCATTAGGATTAGATTCAGACACAATGCGGGGGTGGAAGGTCATTTTCAACTTCCCCACCTGGGATGTAACCTGGCAGAGTCGATTGGCCGCCCATTTTTATGGGTTTTTATGACAGTCCCCAGCAGCTGTCTTAGTCTACACATTACCAGAGTCAATCAATTCAATTCTTAACTTCCACTGTGGGATTTGAACTCTCAGCCTCTGCCTTAATAGTTGGTTTGTAATGTGGGTGGGCAGCCCTCAGCTTATTGTTTCAGCCCCTCTTACATCACCAATATGAATAGTTTTGCATTATCAGTGTTTACTCATCTGAAATAGAAATCAGCATTCAGAACATTAGCATTTTTCATCCATCACTAAATTAATATTTTTATTCATTCTTGGGATATAGGCATTGCTAGCATTTTTTGCCCATCCCTAGTTACCCTTGAGAAGGTGGTGGTGAGCTGTCTTCTTGAACCGCTGCAGTCCGTGTGGTGAAGGTGCTCCCAAAGTGATGTTAGGGAGGGAGTTCCAGGATATTGACCCAGCGAAGATGAAGGAATGGTGATATACTTCCAAATCAGGATGTTCTGTGACTTGGAGAGGAACCTGGAAGTGGTGGTGTTCCCATCAGTGTTCCCTTTAATTTTTTTTGGGTGCATGGCCCCTTTAACGGGCTGCGTGGCCCATTCAAATTCCCGTGTATGCGCGGTTTTTCATGTTGTATAGCTGGCAAGCGGCCTGCGCGGGAGCTCCGGACAGCCGTGCGGCTTACAGGGAACATTGGTTCCCATGCACCTGCTGCCCTTGTCCCTCTAGGTGGTAGAGGTCGCAGGTTTGGGAGGTGCTGCCAAAGAAGTCTTGACGAGTTGCTGCAGTGAATCTTGTAGATGGTACACACTGCAGCCACAACAGTTGCCACAATCACCGCAATTGTGAACTCATCCTCCATATCCAACCCCAGATCTCTCAGTTTGTACAGAATAGTTCCCCTCTGTTACTACAGATCACTATAGTTGTGTAGTCACAGCACAACAAAATCAATTGACAGCCTCACTTTCTCACACAGCTTCATGCAGCTTAAAGTGATTTTTCACAAGGTTCAAGTCATGATCTTCCAGCAACTCATCGACACGATCCACATCCTCTAAAGGGCAGTTACTGCTGTCCTCACATGCAGCACTTCCACTATATACTCTTGGATTTCCCCCTTCCCCTCTGAAAGGAGAAGCTTCCAAGTGATCCACTGGAGGCTGAAACAGCCTTGCAGGTACATTTCCCTCCCCTACTCCATACTCACCTCCATAAAAGGTAGATAATAATGGAAAGTTACTAAGCTCATGGACTTGAGCCACTCCCCCAATGGAACAGGACCGCAGAGACCAACCAACACAATCGGAAACCTGTAGACGATTGGAAAAGGATCAGCAACTGGCCAAGGAGAGACCTCAACCCTACTTGTGTACAATACGCACAACTAACTATAAGCTATTTTTTTGTATTTATGAATGCTCTGTGACTTGCTGTACACCCTGACTCATCCAGATATGTAAATTGTACGTATATTTAATGGTGCATTCACATTATGATGGTGGCATTGCTTTCACTCGGCACTGACACTGCAGCTGTCGTGTAATTGCAGCCTGAATATCGTTTCAGGGCCTAACTTGACTCTGGAGTGGAGTATGAGATGCCTTCACACAGAATTTACATTCCAAACTTCGTATCCGTGTGAAGCAAGAAAGATTTACATTTATACAGCGTCTTTCACAACCTCAGGACATCCCAAAGCGCTTTACAGCCAATGAAGTACTTTTGAAGTATAGTCACTGTTGTAATGTAGGAAACACTGCAGCCAATTTGTGCACAGCAAGCTCCCACAAACCGCAATAAGATAAATGACCAGATAATCTGTAGTAGTGATGTTGGTTGAGGGATAAATATTGGCCAGGACACCGGGAGAACTCCCCTGCTCTTTGGATAGTGTCATGGGATCTTTTACATCCACCAGAGAGGGCAGACAGGACCTTGATTTAACGTCTCATCTGAAAGACGGCACCTCCGACAATGCAGCCCTCTGTCAGTACTGCACTAGAGTGTCAGCCTATATTTTGTGCTCAAGACTCTGGAGTGGGACTGTGAACCCACGACCTTCTGACTCAGAGGCGAGAGAGTGCTACCCACTGAGCCAAGGCTGACACATTGCAAATGAAACATCTGCTCCACACCAAAACTAAACTTGTGGAGTGTAAACAGTCCATAAAGGTGCTGTGATCTTAACTGTACTGTGACTCTTCTAGTGCGGTGCGATGTGGGTGGGTGCGAGCGCCAATTGGCTTTCTATGTACCATTTCTAACAATCCAACAGAATCCACCCCGTGACTGGGATCACTCTCCTTATTCCCCAGCAAAATCCCTTCTTCCCAGCACATTTCTGACCTCAGCCCCCCAAATCAAAGTGACCCTGCACAATGTGTTCAGTATCAATTACTCAAAAACAGCCTGAAATGAGCCTGAAACTAGTGTCTTCTCCCACAGCACTTCCCGCAAGAATAGGAATAGACTGGATGTTGGCCGGTTCTTCTTTGCCCAGAGAGTAGTGAGCCTCTGGAATACATTGCCAGCTGGTGTGGTGGGTGCTGACTCTCTGTAGCCTTTAAGAAGGAGTTGGACCGGTTCCTGACTGGGGCTGAGATCGCATCATAGAGAAGGTCAGTGTCTTTATAGACAACACTCAGTCCGTGTGGTCTCCTGGACTGGTTTCAATCGCCTGAAGGGGTGGGAGAGGAATTTTCCAGAGTATTTTTTCCCTTATTGGCCCTGTTTTTATTTTCTAGTTTATCACCTCTCCCAGGGGATTACATGGATTTGGGGGTTAGGAAATGTTTAGTTATGATGCTCCAGCCATCATGAGTGTTGGGGCAAGCTTGATGGACCAGCTGGTCTTTTCTCCTGTCATTTTGGTATGTTTGTACATATCACTTGGTGACTGTCATGCTCTCCTGTCCATTCTGGCGCTTATTCTCGGTGCTTTTCCTACATTACAACAGTGACTACACTCCAAAAGTACTTCATTGGCTGTAAAGCGCTTTGAGGCGTCCGGTGGTTGTGAAAGGCGCTATATAAATGCAAGTCTTTCTTTCTTTCTTTTATCTCTATGGTGCCAGCCAGGAGCCTGATAGCCCACTGCCAGCGAGAGGTTCCTGGGATTGAGGTGGCTCTCGAACTCTGCGAGCAAGGCCGCCCCACATGGACCTGCTTGAGGCTGGTGTCCTACCACTGGTGGATGAGCAGTCCAGCACTCGCCTGCTCTCGGGTTCCTGAGCAGTCATTGGAGGGGAAGGCAGGCTGCTGTGACCACATTGCCGTCGGCAACTGACAGCAGCATCTGGCCGACCCCTGCTCCTGGCCTCCATGCCACTTGTGCCTTCTAATCTAATCACACCCCATTTCAGCAATGGCAATGCGTAAGCGGGTGAGTATCTCTGGCCTTACTTGGCCAACCTCATCAGCAAGTCCGCCCATTGAGGAAGTGACATTACAGTCCAGAGCCTGAACTGCAGCAGTTTGAGCACTCATGAGAGATGCCAAGACTGGCAACATGGCCTCTACCAGCAGGGGTTGCAATGCAGGTGGCCTTGAAGCAGCTGTTAATTCCAAGGCTGACTGAATGTTTTCAATACTTTGCATCAGTAGGGGCTGATTAACATGCAGGCCCATGGGGCCCATGTCCAGGGGCCCAGCCAAACATGGGCCCTCAGTAAACCTCAATGCATACAACGGCTGGCACAGATTCATTTAAGTGCCGTATATTGTGATATGATTGCTTTATTATGAATGCAATGCGTAAACATTCTATCTCTTCATGTATTTTACTACATATTTGTGTTTTAATGTATTGGGCGGGTGGCAGTTTGTGCCCAAGGTTCCAAGGATTTCTGAATCTGTCTCTGGGCATCAGTGTCCCACACATGCCAGTTATAGACTCCTCCGAACTCGCTGCCATGTATTGGAAGCTGCTGGGTACAATCGGCATCAATCGTTTGTACCCCGAGCGCATCCTTCTTTACAGCATTAGGCCCCAGAGATCTACGTCAGGATTCTCCTCTCGGGGGCAGAGATGCACCTGGCCTTCCCGACCCACCCTAACCTTTCCCTGGTTCAGGGTTCATCCTGTATGTGCGGCAGGCTCCCCGAGGGATTCCTGCTGACGAGGGAGCCCACCAGTGCGAGGGTGGACTCTCCCATCGGTACCGCAGCACGGATACCGCGGAGGGTCGTTAACTCTGATTGGACATATTCCTGGAGGTTTCATCACATGACCTCCCACCTCCAACCCTCCCGCCCGGTCAAACAGCCTTTCTTCCCATCGACAATATTTTTTATAACTAATAAATGAAAGTGTTCAAAAAGATGAAAAATCACACAATCACGCACCCGATTGAACTACTTCCCTCTACCGCACATCAGCCAAGAGACTTCCACTCGGGTCATTAAGAGAAAGACTTGCATTTATATAGCGCCTTTCACATCCTCGGGATGTCCCAATGCAATTCACAGCCAATGATGTACTTTTGAAGTGCAGTCACTGTTGTAATGTAGGAAATGCGGCAGCCAATGTGCGCACATCAAGCTCCCTTAAACAGCAATGTGATAATGACCAGATAATCTGTTTTAGTGATGTTAGTTGAGGGATAAATCTTGGCCAGGACACCGGGGAGAACTCCCCTGCTCTTCTTCTAAATAGTGCCCATGGGATCTTTTACATCCACCTGCGAGAGCAGACGGGGCCTCAGTTTAACATCTCTTCTGAAAGACGGCACCTCCGACAGTGCAGCACTCCCTCAGCACTGCACTGGAGTGTCAGCCTAGATTATGTGCTTAAGTCTCTGGAGTGGGGCTTGAATCCATGACTATCACCTATAACATTGTGAGAGAGATCAATGCTGATATAAACATCCGTTTATCTTAGAATCATACAGCACAGAAGGAGGCTATTTAGCCCATCATGCCTGTGACAGCATTGATCACAAGCAATACAGATGAAGAAACCAAATTAACTGTAAATGTGATCTATGATTAGAAAGAGATTGATGCAAAAGTTGGTAGGTACCTGGCAAAACAGTTCCCTCACGCATTCTTTTGGCCTTACCAGCTCCAGATCTGCTCAAAACCGGTGGAATGGGAGTACTGAGGGAGTGCTGCACTGAGGTGTTTAAGGCCTGCATTATAATGCCCATTATCTGGAATCTAAGTTATGAGGAACTGTTAGGTTTAGGGACTGATTGAACATAGGAACATAGGGACCGGAGTAGGCCATTCAGTCCCTCGAGCCTGTTCCGCCATTCAATGAGATCATGGCTGATCTGCGACCTAACTCCATATACCCGCCTTTGGCCCATATCCCCTAATACCTTTGCTTAACAGAAAGCTATCAATCTCAGATTTAAAATTAACAATTGACCCAGCATCAATTGCCATTTGCAGAAGAGAGTTCCAAACTTCTACCACCCTTTGTGTGTAGAAGTGTTTCCTAATGTCACTCCTGAAAGGTCTGGCTCTAATTGAGTGGATGCATAGAACACTAGATGAGACAATTGCTAGATACGCCACCCATTCATAGACTAGTTAATTGGAGCAGGCACTAAATCAAACAAGACAGAAAGAAACAATCAATGGGAGACCTTATCAAAAATGCAAACTACCTCCCCGAGTAACCCATGGGAACAGGAACCCGCCACACTGGGATTGGCTCCAATTCCTGCCACACTCGGAGCCCGGCCATAAAGCGGCTTTGTGGGGGAGGAGATTATTATCCTACTTGCAGTAACCGAGATGGGGCATTGGGCGGTTGGTTGCTCTCTCTGCCTCTTGGCCGGGCTCTCCTTACTCCGAGCCCAGCCACTGCTTCTCGGCGATGATGTTTGTCCAACAGACCCAGGCTGGAGATTTGAGTGCGGCCACCCAGGGATTAACAGCACTGACTGCACCAGCCAGGGTTGCTGCTTTGACCCGCGGGGCTCGAATGTCCATCCCTGCTTCTACAGTCTGAAGAACAGCCCAGGTAACAAAGCGCTCCTCGACCCGATTCTAGAGGGAATACTTGTGGGGATGGGGGAGGAATCCAACTTGTAGATCAGGACATGGTCCACGGACTTGTTGCTGTCTCATTCTGTGTAAAGGAATGATAAGAATTGTTAGTGGGCATCTGAAGCTTGAGTGAGACTGAATCCCTTCACTGAAGGGCATGGCAGAACTTCATTTCTTAAAATGGGTGGCAAGCCAGTTTATTCCTGTACTAACTCCTTGCTCCTTTTAAGGAGGTGTTTATCTCTGGATTGTCTTTGGAGAACTCCTGTTTAGTAGTTCTGCACTGAGCTTGCTGGAGAGTGTTGTATTTAAACCACCTAGAACATCAAGGTGGCTGGCTACCCTTCCACCTTACTGAAAGCAGATTCCCATGGTTGATGAAGATGAGGCTTGGGATAAGTGGAAGCTGGAGACAACATGGCCTGATAATTGGGCTTTGGTGTCTAATTCATCTGCTGTTTTAATGGGTGGGGCTATAGTGTGTGCTCTTGTAGCCAGAGGGACTGCAGTTGGGCAATGTATGATGTACTCTGCTTGTGGAGAGTTTAGTACCATGCAAATGTTGGCCACCTAGCAACTATTCCCCTCTTTTATGGTGGTAGAAGAGCAATCTATTGAAGACCACCTCACCAAGTGAAGTCTGCCTTAATCATTGAATTGATGTGAGCACTAACTGTCCTACAGTACTTGGGTGCTGTGGATGACTAGTTAACCTGAGTCACTGGTATTCGGATGGGTAGCTGTCACTGGGAATAGAGCTCTTTAGTTGGCTCCACTATTTATTGTGCAGAGATGCCGGTGTTGGACTGGGGTGGACAAAAGTGAGAAGTCGCACAACACCAGGTTATAGTCCAACAGCTTTATTTGAAATCACAAGCTTTCGGAGCGCTGCTCCTTCTTCAGGTGAAGTGAAGAAATACAAATGGGCACAGCATATATAGACAGAGAACAATGCCTGTGCAGAGAACAATGCCAGACGACTACAGTTAATCTTTCTAACTGCCCTTTATCACACCTCGGCAGAGAGACAATCACGGCAATCAAAGGTGTGGATCGTGTCCAAACAGGTCAGTCAGGAAGACATTACATCAAAGACGAGAGCAAAATACAACAAAGACAAAGAGGTGGGGTCACAGGGGGTCTAATGTGGCAGATGCTGCAGTCTGTATGGAAAACCAAAAACTTTAAACTTTTTACTTTTTTTACTGGAAATCACAGCAGGTCCGGCCGCATCTGTGAACAAGCCAACGACGACTCGATTCTGGATGACTCTACGTCAGGTGGGGTTACATGTAGCGTGACATGAACCCAAGATCCCGGTTGAGGCTGTCCTCATGGGTGCGGAACTTGGCTATCAGTTTCTGCTCGATGATTTTGCATTGTCGTGTGTCTCAAAGGCCGCCTTGGAATGCCTCTTGGAAGCTGAGGCATGATACATTGCAGGGCTTCCCTCTATCCACGTCAGATGTTTCTTCCTCCATCAAGGAGGTTGGTCAGGCATGATTGTCCCTTCTGAATGCATGTTGGCTATTATTTGGAAACTATTTATTGACGGGGATTCTCTAACTAGCTAGTCACAATTCTACAAGGCGTGGATAGTTTTATCAGTGCTTTGTGCTGAAAGGATCTGATTTTGCAGCTAAAACTCTTCAGTGGTTCCCTGCCCACTGTGCACTGGTTTGATGGGTAAGTTTATAAATTTTGCCAGCCTGTAACTCTGCTCTACAGACCCCCTATTTGAAAAGACGTGTTTGGCTGGACTCCTTTAGCAAGGAGTCTACTCTGACTCCTAGGGGTCACCCGTGACTAGTTTCACATTTGTGGGAAATGTGTTGTTTATTTGTCCATCCCATGTGCAATACTGTCTTACATTCTGCCTGCTATTAATCTGCCCATGTGCTTGCTTTGTCCAACTGACTAACTCCGGAGCCCCTCCCTCAGATGCCACTGCCCCTCCTAGTTTATCAAGTTTAACAACATTGCATTGAGTTTCAGTCCAGGTCCATTATGTAAATGGAGAAAAGCAGTGGCCCCAAAATCAAGCCCCGAGTACTTTCGACCACCCCAACAACCCAATCTAAGGAGCATTGGTTTCTTTCTCGCATTCAGCCAGTTTCGTACCCATTCCCAGGGTTTACACAATCACATTTCGAGTGAGACTCTGAATAATGCCTCTTGGAAGCTGAGGCACGATACATTGCAGGGCTTCCCTCCGTCCACGTCAGATGTTTCTTCCTCCATCAAGGAGGTTGGTCAGGCATGATTGTCCCTTCTGAATGCATGTTGGCTATTATTTGGAAACTCCAAGTTTACTCTTGATAGGAGCAGTGGAATTGAATTGTAATTCTCTTGAGACTCAGTCCCTCAAGTCTCTGGTCTGAGACCTCTGATTCTCCACTAATGAGAAGCCCCTGACCATCAATGGGAGCAGTGGAATTGAATTGTAATTCTCTTGCAGTGTGCACAGCGGATGGTCAGTTCATCATAGTGATCTCCAAGACCCTGACCCTTCCTGCCCTCAACCTGTCCTCTCTGTATGTGAAAGATGGACAAGAAGCGGAGTGCAGGCCTAAACTAACCAATGCCCAACTTGTGACCTTCCGCTTCCCGATTACCTCTTGTGGCTCGACCAAGCGGGTGAGTATTGATGGGCCGAGCATTCTCCACGTGAATGAACCAGCTCCCTATTAACCAGTGTTCTCACTGCAGGAGGAGAATGGAACCTTGGCGTATGAAATGGATGTGTTGGGTAAGAGGATGATTCTGACTAGGAAACTGGGCTCAATAACCCTGGACAGCACCTTCAGGTAGGAGGATGGTGGGGAGATGTTAGGGTTGGAGGAATTTGTTGCTGGATGAAGCTCCACCTGCTATTGTCTCTCTGCAGCCTGCATGTCCAGTGCAACTACAAGGGGAGGAAAGAGACTGGCTTACAAATCAATGTCACGGTTTACACGGCCCCTCCACCACCTCCTGCTTCTGATGATGGGATTCTGAAACTGGAACTGAGAATTGCAAAAGGTACAATGGCCCTGGGTAATGGTGCAAAAGGTACAATGGCCCTTGGGTCAGAGCGATCATAACATGATCGATTTCTCACTCGAAATGGAGAGCGAAGAAATTGACTCAGAGACTAAGGTCCTGAATTTAAACAAGGGGAATTATGATGCCATTAGACGGGAACTGAGTAGGTCTGATTGGACAACGTTCCTGGGAGGACTGGAGGTAGATAAACAATGGCAAGCATTTAAAGATAGAATGACAAAATTGCAAAAATTGTTTATACCAATCTGGCATAAAAGGAAATCTAAAAAGGTGACTCAACCGTGGATAACAGGGGAAATTAGAGACAGCATAAAATCCAAAGATAGGGCGTATAAAATAGCCAAAAAAAGCGCCAGAGCGGAAGATTGGGAACAGTTTAAGATAGAGCAAAGGAGGACAAAGGGCTTAATCAAGAGGGGCAAAATAGCTTACGAAAGCAAGCTGGCGGAAAATATAAAAACTAACTCCAAAAGCTTTTATAAGTATATCAAGAGGAAAAGACTGGTGAAAACCAAAGTTGGTCCATTGCAGTCAGATACGGGGGAATATATAACGGGAAATAAGGAAATGGCAGACCAACTAAATGCATACTTTGGGTCAGTCTTTACGAAGGAAGACACAAAAAACCTCCCTGGGATATCGGGAAAAATAGGGACATTGGCAAAGGAGGAACTGACGCAAATCAATATCTCTAAGGATATGGTGTTAAGGAAGCTAAAGGGATTGAAGGCGGACAAATCCCCAGGGCCTGATAACATGCATCCTAGGGTACTGAAGGAGGTGGCCCTAGAGATAGCGGATGCACTAAGTATGATTTTTCAGAATTCATTAGACTCGGGAACAGTGCCCATGGATTGGAGGGTAGCTAACGTTACCCCACTATTCAAAAAGGGGGGTAGGGAAAAAGCAGGTAATTACAGACCTGTAAGCCTTACATCAGTTGTGGGCAAAATGCTGGAGTCCATCATTAAGGATGAAATAGCGGAGCACTTAGCAAATGGGGACAGGATAGGACAGAGTCAACATGGATTTACAAAGGGTAAATCGTGCTTGACTAATCTATTGGAATTTTTTGAGGGAGTAACTGGTAAAATAGATGGGGGAGAGCCAGTAGATGTGGTGTACCTGGACTTCCAAAAGGCCTTCGACAAGGTCCCACATAAAAGATTAGCATGGAAAATTGAAGCTCATGGGATAAAGGGGAAAGTATTGACGTGGATAGAGAACTGGCTGTCAGATAGAAAACAGAGAGTTGGAATAAACGGCTCATTTTCTGAATGGCAGGCAGTAACAAGTGGGGTACCACAGGGATCTGTCCTGGGTCCCCAGCTGTTCACAATTTACATTAATGACCTGGATCAGGGAGTCGGATGCAGCATTTCCAAATTTGCAGACGACACTAAACTAGGAGGGGGGGTGGGCTCAGAGGAGGAGACCAGGAAGCTCCAGAGCGATTTGGACAGACTGGGTGATTGGGCAGATAAATGGCAGATGCACTATAATGTGGACAAGTGCGAAGTTATCCACCTTGGGTGCAGGAACGGGAGGGCAAATTATTATTTAAATGGCAATAAATTGGGAGAGGGGGAAGTACAGAGAGACCTGGGTGTTCTTGTACACCAGTCACTGAAGGCGAGCATGCAGGTGCAACAGGCGGTCAAGAAGGCAAACGGTATGCTGGCCTTTATAGCAAAAGGGTTGGAATACAGGAACAGGGATACCTTGCTGCAGCTGTACAGGGCACTGGTGAGAACACACCTCGAGTACTGTGTACAGTTTTGGTCGCCTCATCTGAGGAAAGATGTTCTTGCCATGGAGGGGGTGCAGCGGCGATTCACCAGGCTGATACCAGGAATGGCGGGATTGACCTATGAGGAGAGACTATGTAGTTTAGGGATGTACACACGAGTTTAGAAGATTGAGAGGGGACCTCATAGAAGTGTATAAAATTCTGACAGGTCTAGACAGACTAGATGCAGAAGGAATGTTTCCCTTGGCGGGTGAGAACAGAACTAGAGGACATAATTTAAGGATAAGGGCTAAACCATTTAGGACAGAAATGAGGGGGAATTTCTTCACTCAGAGGGTGGTGAACCTGTGGAACTCATTGCCACAGAGGGCAGTGTACACCAGCTCATTAAATATATTTAAGAGGGAATTAGATATATTTCTACAGGCAAAAGGGGTTAAGGGTTACGGAGAGAAGGCGGGGACGGGATACTGAATTGGAGGATCAGCCATGATCTCATTAAATGGCGGAGCAGGCTCGAAGGGCCGGATGGCCTACTCCTGCTCCTATCTTCTATGTATCTATGTATCTATGTAGAAGCACTGGGAATGTATCACTGCAGGGAGTGACTGGTTCTTGTGTCTGCCTTTCAGGTGGTAACTACAGATCCTGGTATGTGGATAGTGACTACCCCATTCGGAGTATCCTTCAGGACCCAGTGTTTGTGGAGGTTCGTGTCCAGGACCGCACGGACCCAATGATTGTCCTGAGGTTGCATGACTGCTGGGCGACTCCTGTTCCAGCCCCAAACCACAAGGTGCAATGGAGTCTACTGGTGGATGGGTAAGGAAAGGCTGAATTTAAGAGCTGGCCTCCCATGAGGATTGGGTTAAGGTTTTATAAGTTCCCATTACAGTACAGGAATATAGTGAGCCACATGAATCTTCACCTTTGGAGCAATGAGCGGGCTGGGAGAGAACTAGTAAATTGAACCTCGGTTAGTATAGGTGGTCACCTTGTTCAATTCTAACTAAGTAACTATTAAAAATCCCTTATCAGTGGATCAAAGACCTCGTGCTCCCACTGACTGACCCTCCTGTTGCAGATGCCCTTATGAGGGTGATGACTACCAGACCCTCCTACACTCGGTGGATGTGTTTTCCAGCCTGCAGTTTCCAACCCATCACAAGCGGTTTGAAGTGAAGACTTTTTTTTTCCTGGATGGAGACTCTACCCAGCCGCTCACTGGACAGGTAACCAAACTGCTGGAAGGAGTCGGAGCGAATCAAACCCTTTACTGGCTTAACCGCCTGGTTCATCTGTCTACATGAAGCTCACTCAACTCCTTTCCCTTCTAGCTTTACTTGCACTGCAGTGCTGAGGTTTGCTCCCCCTCTGCTCAGGATGACTGTACATCCAAATGTGGCCTAAGTGAGTTCCTTCACAGATTTTAATTTTTCCAGATGTCCAGTCAACAAGAACACTTTTTTTCCTGCTACGATGTAACCTGGTTGGAAATTGATGGGAGCACTAACTAATCAATATGCTACTCCAATAGAGAGACGCAGGAGTACAGATGAGGGAACATTGGTGAGTGCTCCTGGTCCCATTATTTTCCAGGAAGGTGAGAGTCGTCTGTCTAAGAAACTGCTTGAAGAGAATGGTAAGTGGAGGCTCTTCAATAGGCCACTGTGAACCCTTCCGAATATAATATCTTGTGTCTCCCAATAGATGCTGCTGGGTCTCCTTCTCGGTTTCTGCGTGGAGCAGCCATTGGCTTCATGGTGGTGGCTCTGTCCCTGTTGGTGGTGATGGCTGCAGTGTACAGGATGAAGAAACCAAGAGCTGTCTCATCCCAATGTAGTGAGATTGAACTGTAGACCCTGAACAAATAAACCAGATGGACAACAAATGTGACTTTGGGTGTTAGTTTGTACCTGGGAGATTTAAGTAACATGACCACTTTCACAGTTAGCACTGTAGGGGGTGGTGTTTTTGTGTCAGCTTCACCTCTGTCTTCTGAGCGGTTCGAATCGCTCCCACTCCCTTGGTTCTAGACCCTGGACTTATTTGGGGGTTGTGATACATAGGTGCAGCAGACAACTGAGTTTGATGAAAGAACTTCAATCTTTATTAAAAGGTAAAACACAAATAATAACACTCTTATCACTGTAAAGGTGGGGAACACTTCGGTACAAGCGAGGGAAATAACATTGGAAGAATACTTCACCCCTCCCAGTCCCACTTCACTAGCTAGGTTGGACTCCAGAGAACCAGGGATAATGCTCACCAAACTAATCCTTGACAGTTGAGAGTTAGGGTTTAGAGTCTTTTGAGTAAAGGTTTCGTAAGGCCCTTGTTGCCGCGAGGTGTCCGATGGTCACTGAGGCGGTCGCTCTGGTTTCTTCTTGTGTGTCGGCCTGCTTCTGGAGCTGTTGGCCTTCTTTGTTGAACTGTTTCTGTTGAACTCTGCCTCTGTTTAAACTCTCTTCTTCGGAGCTGTGGAACTGCCTTCTTGCAGAACTGTAACTGTCTTCTTGCAGAACAGGCTTTCAATTGAACTCCAAACTGCAGAACTGCCTTCTGTTGAACTTGAACTGTTGTTACTGGAGAACTCGAACTTGTAACTGCTTGATGGGCCTTGAATTATACTAAATTGAAGTGGCCTTATCTACCCCAAATCAAATCCCGGTCATTGTAAGGCCTCGTTAACAGTAACGACTTTACTAGCATGTTAACTGGTTTTTGTAAATGTGTAAAGTGGTTTCAGGATAGCTCCATCCTGTCGATCTGTTGTTCAATCGGAGTTTGAATTGTCCTCATGTTTTGGGTTTCTTGACTGGGTCTTGGACTTCTATAGAGTATTTGCTTTATGCATGTCTTTAATGGGTTCTGTAAACAGTTTTGATGGGGCCTGTTGTTTTGGGTGGGACTGTCTTCTCCTAGGGTCTATTGTCAAAATGTTAATGCTTGCTGGGGCTTTGAGTGAGGTCATCCCGGTTCCCCAGACAATGCAATTAACTGCAATACCCAAAACTGCTGTTACAGAGGTCGAGCCCAACTTCCTTCACAGTCTTTTCACCCTTTACAGGCCCAGACATGTTTTTAAAATGCTAAAACTTGGTTTTTGGTCTTACAGTCTCTTAGGTTAGGCCCAAATGCAATATTATCACTCTGAGGTAGTTCCAAAGTCCTTTTTCCTTAGGTTTTGGGGATCTGTAAATTTTGGAAACCTTACAGCACTGGACATGAGACTGAGATTTAAGGACTTGTTGGAAGGATAAGTAGCAATATTAACCTCAGTAATGTTGGGAATGACTGCCATTCTTGTTGAAGGAACTTCAGATGTAATTCAGACTAAAATTCATGAACTTTTAGCATTGATCCTCTGGGGCTACAGTGACCATCTTTTGAATTGTTTTTCAGCATCCCAGTAAGTTCACCTTTTCTGTAACTGTGACTCTCCTGTGATGTTGATTTACTGCGGCGAGTCACTGGAGCACAGTAACAATTAGTTGCTAACATGGCATGTTCTTGTGTTTTAAATGTACACAAGCAAATGGCTGTGGTTTCATGTAAAGAGTGGAGCTCTGGGTCACATGACTGGGTGCCTTGGACTGTGTGCTTTTCCTGATGTCAAAGGACGGTCACTTCTGGCTTTAAGCTGGCCTGCTCTAGAATAGCTGGAGCTGTGACCTCTCCAGGTACTCTGGGGCATTTGGTAACTTGTGCAAATCCTATAGCCCTGGAAGTGAAGAGGCTTGAGTCATTAACAGAACTGAGCATGTGATTTCAGTATCTGACTCGGTTTAATCAAGTCTTTGTTGCCCCGGATTCTTTAGAGTGGCACATGACTCTTTGCTACAGGGTCACCCAATATCTTTGCATTAATTGTAAAGGGAACCTAGAAGCAAGGAGTCAAAGCATGGATTCAGTGCTTTGGTTATGATGTGCCTTAACAATCTCATCTCTTCTTCATATACCATTCCTGAATCACAACTTGAGCAAACATCTGTGGCAAGAAGCCAATACAGAGCCTGCTGCCCTATTTAACTGGAGAGTTTGTTACTGTTGGATTGTCTTCAGCCAGACATTGTTTGTTTTGTAAAGCTCTAGTGCATTTGTTCATGAAAAGCTAGGAGCTTCTATTTATCTAGCCTGCCTGGTTTCTCCAAGCTTCATGGTGCAAAGCATTGCCTCCTAGAATGTTTACCTGGCTTAATGGATCTTTGTTGCAACTATCTGACTAGCAACTCTTACAGTCTTGGGTGTAAGAAGATTTAGTGATGCCTGTTAGCAGCATGCTAACATATGACATTGGCCCAGAAATTAAAGACGGAGCCTTCGTGCGGGGGTAAGGCTTCCCCACGATATCTCACTGCGCGCCTGCCTTTTCATTCCGAGCTCGCACGAACTTGATTTTCTAGACAGCAGCTGTGCAGTGCTTCCGTATCCCACAGGCGCAGTTAATTCGTGCGAGCTGTGGGATCACGTGATTCAGTTAGAGCCAATGGCAGCACACCATCTTTCATTCATAGTTTTCACAGCAAGTGCTGTGAAAGCTATGAATCTATACCCCCTCAAAAGAACAGCTAAACCTCAATTAAATTTAAAAAAAAACCATCACATTAATAAAATAAGTATAGTTAAATAAATTAACCACTTTAAACAAAAAATTAAATTTTTGAAATTTTTTAAATCTTTTAAAAAGTTATAAAAATAAACTTACCTTTCTTTAAAGTCACTGAAAAAGATATACCTGTTGAAAAAAATTCAAAATAATACTTAATTAACTACTTACCTTGTTAAAAGAGGGTCTTTCTTTAAGTGCAAAATCTCCCATGCTTACCTGCGCGTTCAAAGCACTAAGTGCACTGCATGCGCGCAGCCTGTAGCGCGCACGTGGTTCACTTAGGAACCGCCCCCTTTTGAAATCACCAAGTGCCGGTTTTCAGTGCATGCGCAGTGCATACAGAAAACCGGCAATTGGAGACAGAATACGCGAGAGTACACAGTGCGTACTCTCGCATAGAGACACTAATTTTTGGGCCATTGTTTTTTGGGAATTTTTAGGAACTGGGAGACTTGTAGCTATCTGTAGTTCTACATTAATAAAACTAACCACAATAGCTTCAGATCCTGAATCCTGTGAAGCTCAGCTTTTGCAGTTTCTCTCATATGGAAGCTAATGATTTTGTGGGGCTGTGGATAGACCCTAGGTTTCTTCTTCCCTAGAAACAGGCCATTTGGCCCACCTGCTCAGTGTTTATACTCAATCTCCACCCAGTCTAATTGCATCTTCCCATCCTGTCCCTTGTATCAAGCCTCCACTGGAATGCATTGCTAGTAGCTTCACCCATTCCCTGTGGCAGCAAGTTCCACATTCTTGCCACCCTGTGTAAGAAATTCCTCTTAAATTCTATTTGATCAGAATCATTTATGCCCCCTCATTCTGGGCAACCAGGTACACATGGAGAAATTATTGAACCCTTTGTAGGTCTTTAAATTCAGGTCTTCTCTCTCTTCAGAAAGAAGAGCCCCAGCCTGCTTGATCGGAGTTGCATCCTCAATTCTGGAAACATTCTGCACGTTCTCCAGTGTTTCAATATAATACAATTCTGTAGACTAGAACTGTGCACAGTACTCTAGTGTGGCCTAACCGAGGTTCTATATAAATTTAACATTACCTCCCTGCTTTTGTATTCTGTTCCTCTAGAAATTAACCCCAGTACTTTAGTTAGCACTCTTTATGGCCTTATCAACTTGTTAGTGCGACCATCTATATTCCCAGATCTCTCTGCTCCTCTACCCTGTTTAGTTTCCTACCTTCCAAGGAATAAGTGGCCTCCTATTTATAGCTTGCTAGTTTATCCACCCAAATACTTCTCCCTTACTAGTTTAAAATCCTTTCTACAGGCCCATTTGTTCTGATATAGACAGAAACAAACTTTATTTATTGGATGTGGGTGTTGCTGGTAAGGCCAGCATTTATTGTCCATCCATTCCTAATTGCCCTTGAGAAGATTTCAGAGGGTAGTTAAGAGTCAACCACACTGCTGTGGGTCTGGAGTCATGTAGGCCAAACTGGCAGATATCTGATTTATGACAATCCAATAGTTTCATGGTCACCATGACTGATACTAGCTTTTTATTTGATTAATTGAATTTAAATTCCACAGCTGCTGTGGTGGGATTTGAACTCACATCTCTGCATAATTAGTCCAGATCTCTGGAGTACTAGACCAGTAACATAACCACTATGCTACTGTACCCAATTAGAAGGGACCCTAGAAGAAACAGTATCTTGGTACTGATCTATACCTCTCGACATAATTATTCAAATACTCTCCTGGCTGGCCTTGCATCCTCTGCAAACTTGAGCTCTTCCAATACTCTGCTGTCCATAGCCGAACTTGCACCAATTCATCTTCACCCATCACCCCTGTGCTCGCTGACCTACATGGATTTTGATCCAGCAATACCTGGTTTTCTGTGCCTTCAGCTGCCTGGGCCCTAATCTCTAGAATTCCCTCCCTAAATCCATCTGCCTCTCAAGAGAACTAACTTCTTTAATCAAATTTCACCTGTCCTAATATCCTTAGGCTTTGGTATCAAATTGTGTAAATGTCCCTATGAAGCACTATATAAATGCAAGTGATTGATGTTGAGCAATATGCCCTTTAGCTTTACTGACAGAGACATGGGATAAACCAGATTGTTATTGGTTAATTCCAGACATAGGGCCATAGAGTGAAATATGTAACATAGAAATTAATCATTTCTACTTCTTGAACTCTTCCTTAAACGAGACCCCCACTCCACCCCCTTCAAATGATCCCTGAACCAGTCTTGACACATCATGTTTGCCTTTATAACCCATTATCTGCAAAGGTCACAACTAAACTACACAAACTTCCAGTTCTTCCCCCACAAGTGGAAGCATCCATCTACCCCAAACCCCTTCAGACTTGTATTGGGTCACCCTCAGCCTGTATTGGGTCACCCTCAGTCTTTTTTCTAGAGAAAAGTGCCACAGCCTATTTACTGGATAGTTATAACCTCAGTTCTGGTGGTATCCTTGTAAATCTCTTTTGCACCTTCTCCAGTAGAGACCAGAACTGTGCTCCGAGTGTGGTCTAACCAAGGTTCTATAAATAACATTCTTTGCTTTTCACAATTCTATTCTGGAAAATAACCCCAGAACTTTGTCTGCATGTTTTATGACCTTGTTAACCTATGTTGCTACTATGATTTGTAAATCTGTACCCCAAATCTTTGCTCCTCTTCTATCCCCCCTTCCCCCTTCATAGCTAACTAATTTGGGTGGGTGGGGAGGGTTCACCTGAAAAGGGACTAGACACCAAATAGGTGGACAACAGATCAATCCATTAAGAAATCACCCTAGTAGTACCTACCTTCCATCCATCCCCTTGGACCCTTCTGATTTATAACTTGGCTTTGTAGATACAAATTGATTAATTTAACCAATAAATGAACACTTAAATGATGCAGAATGTGAACATTATAGGAGCTTGTGGCTGCATGCGCACCAGGTGCCGGCCTGACTGCAACTAATGGGCATATTGGTGTTGGGAATGCTTAGAGACTCTACCACACTAGGTAATGTCTTCAAGATAATGGCCCAGATTCTGCTGTAGTGGGGTATCTCAGTGTGCCCTGTTAATGCCTGCGTAGGGTCAAAAAAAATTGCTGAAGTTAGGGAAGTGTGGTGAGGGTAACAAGGCCCTTGAACAACAGGTGTATCATCTTAACCAATGAGATTAAAGGATTGACAAAGAACTGAAGGAGGATGAATTAGAGTGGGTGAATGTAATGTTAAATCAGGTACAGAAAAGGGGATTAAGAGGCAAAGCAAGATATTTTTGAAATCTGGAACAATTCCCAACCTGAAAGAATGAGACTCCATGCTTAATTGTTCACTTTCTGGGCCAGAGAGGTTGATTGGCAGTCATTAACAATCATGTCATTAAAAGGGTACTTACACTTATCACTAGACTCAACTCTGGCAAATTTAGTGGGCAATGTACAAATGCAGCCACTTCATTAAAATCACAGGGAGGTTAAGGGCAAGCTGCAGTTTGTGAAACTAATTGCAGAAAGACACAAATCAAAATCAGCAACTGGTGGGGATGAAATTCACAGGGTCTCTCTTCCTCGCCACAAGTTGCTGGCTGATTTGTAAGTCGTGCACACAACTTACTTTTTCAGCAAAATCTGGGACATTGGAACCCAAGTTCTTTGTACAACATTGACCGAGCTGCTAAAATAATTCCTTCATATTCACAACTTCCATACACTCAGCTTCCAGGCTATGGTTCTCACCCTCCTCCCCATGTAGAACAGGAGCCAGAGGTCAGACTTGAGAATGTGCATTAGTGAGCTCCACATGGACATGTGCCTGTTATTTTCTACTATCACACTTGCCTTCAATAGCAGCAAGACACACATCCTCCATATATTAAACTGTTAAGGTGGCTGGCTGTTGTATGTCTGGGATTGATGTGATAAATCATAGCAGCCAAGGCCCTAGACAGATCTGGCACAATATCCTGCATGTGTTCTGCCATGTAGGCAGTGATCATGCCAGCCATGTTCCCCACTGCAGGGTACTGCTTCAATGTGACCAGCCTGACATTGGTATTGGGTCTAATGAGATCAGTGAAGCTGTGGCTCAGTTCTTGCCATCAAGCCCCAACCCAATCCAAAGAGAAATACTGTTCCACTAAAGGTCTGCTAGACCTACAGGCAGGAGCCTGAGCATCTGTAGAAAAAGTAGTCAACTGTTCGCTTGAGGTGGCATGCCAAACAATTAGCACATACTGCATATAAAAGCATTGTCAGCATGCAGTCCATTATAGGCATGTGGGAACAGGAGAAGGCCATTTCACCCCTCAAAGCCTGTTCAGTCATTCAGTGAGATTGTGGCTGATCTGGGACCAATGTTCCCTCGAATTTCTCTCTATACTGAGCACGCCAACAGTTCTTACACCAACAACCACTTAAAAGCATATATACAGTAATGCCATATTGCCACCCCACCATCTCAAATCATGAGACAATCAGACAAGGTTTGATACAGGTTTAACATAACTTCTGCTTTTGAATTCTATTACACTAGAAAGTGAGCCCCAGTGCTTTATTTGCACTTATGGCTTTTTTAACTTGCGTTGCTACTTTTAATGACTTGTGAATCTACACCCCGAGATCCCTCTGCACCTCTACCCCATTTAGACTCTTATTTTCCAAGGAGCAGGTCACCTCCTTATTGCTCCTACCAAAATGCACCACCTCACTAATCTATATTGAAATTAATCTGTTATTTACATGCTCATTCTGCAAGTTTGTTTATGGTAGAATTAAAAGCTTTTAGTCAGTCATATAAAACTCCATTTAAAAGAATTACTTGTCAGAAGTGACTGGGATAAAAATTGTATAATAACTCAGTTACACATTATGCATCGATAAACAATCCAAAAGCCCAAGGTAAGCTGAAAGAGGCATATCTACTCAAACAATTAGTATTATTTAAAGTTTTCAATTTTGTATTAGCCCATCCCTCACATCACTATAGCAGTGGCTGCACAAGCAGCAGCTTTCCTATGGTGCAGACGTGCTGTACATCCACATAACTTATAATACAACCAGACAACCAACAAATAAAGTGCTGTAGTTCACAGTATTAAAAAACCACAAACAAAACCAGGTATCCATATTGCCAACTTCAATCATTTCCATTAACAAACAAACAAACATTGGGCTGTATTTTGTGACCTCTACGGATGCGTATGAGGTGTGTACGCGCCCGTAGGGGCCGCGCAAGCTCCAGGTTTAGGCGTGCGAAGTGCATGCGCTGAAACCCAGAACTTGCGAGCGGTCAAGAATATTCTTGACAGATCCTTCAGATTCCCGGGAGATGGGCCTCTGCGGGTGGAGAGTTGTGCCATTTGCCCAACTTCTGCCCGCTGAATGCCTGTGAAATTTTGATGCCTGGTTATGCCTGCTTCTACCATAGATCATAAAAATCATAGAAAGTTACAACACGAAAGGAAGCCATTTCGACCCATTGTGTCCGCGCCGGCCAACAAAGCTATCCAGCCTAATCCCACTTCCCAGCTCTTGGTCCGTAGCCCTGCAGGTTACAGCATCCCAAGTGCACATCAAGTACTTTTTAAAATGTGGTTAGGGTTCCTGCCTCTACCACCCTTTCAGGCAGTGAGTTCCAGACCCCCACAACCCTCTGGGTGAAGAAATTTCCCTTTAACTTCCCTCTAAACCTCCTACCAATTACTTTAAATCTGTGCCCCCTGGTTCTTACCAGCATAAGAGCTTTAAATAAAAGTAAAACATTTTTTATCACTCATTTATACATTAAAAACCCTGTCCAATAAGAAATTTGTTTTTAGCCCGGTTAACAAATTCTCAAGTTAAATTTGTTTAAAATATTTGACATTAATTTTAAATATGTAATTTTTTTATTTCATGTCAGGTATTCAAGCAATCCCCATTCATACTTTAGGAGTTCTGCACATATGGAACTATGGATGGGCTGGCCCACGTGATCCCAGGGGTGCTTGCGAACCGCATGCGTACCTGGGCCTCTGCCTGCCTGTACCCGGAGAGTCCCAGGATCGCAATCCTCCATACCTCCTGGGCCACCAGGTAAATGCGTAGATTTTTTTTTATAAAACAGGTCTGAGGTGTCTGCCCACGGGAAGCCTCCGATGGGCCAATGTCTTCTTGAACCAACACACCCGCCCCCCCACAACATGTCAGAAATGCAGTACTTATCAAGTGCAGAAAAACATAGTGAGTCACCAAATTAAAAACAAAACAGCAGGAAGCGCTATGATTTAACAGAAATAAACATTCGTCTTTCTTCCTGGACAGGAGAACCAATTCGACTGACTTGAAAATGTTTAATATGTTGACAAAGATGTTAATTTTGCTTCTCATGTTTTTCCCCCCAAAACATTCTCCACAATATTAATCTCTGCTCTTATCACAAAAGGTGTTGAATTATTTTAGGTACTTCCCAATTAAGTAGTAGGAAACAAACTTCATTGTATTCAATTTTTAATCTCCTATTTCAAACATTTATACCAAATTGGAAATATGAATGAAAGAAATAAAGTTAAGGCACATCATACCAAAGTGCTTGATTCCAGGTTCCCTTTACAATTAATGCAAAGATATTGGGTGACCCTGTAGCAAAGAGTCATGTACCACTCTAAAGAATCAGGGGCAACAAAGACAGATACTGAAATCACATGCTCAGTTCTGTTAATGACTCAAGCCTCTTCATTTCCAGGGCTATAGGATTTGCACAAGTTACCAAATGCCCTAGAGTACTGGGAGAGGTCACAGCTCCAGCTATTCTAGACCAGGCCAGCTTAAAGCCAGAAGTGACCGTCCTTTGACATCAGGAAAAGCACACAGTCCACGGCACCCAGTCATGTGACCCAGAGCCCAATATTTGCAAGGAACCACAGCCATTTGCTTGTGTGCATTTATAACAGGAGAACATGCCAGGTTAGCAACTAGCTGCAGGAATCACCACCACAGGAGAGAGTCACAGGTAGAGAAAAGGTGAACTTACTGGGATGCTGAAAAGCAATTCATAGAAGGTCACTGAGCCCAAGAGGATGAATGCTAAAAGTTAATGAATTACATCTGAAAGCAAATCCCAAATTCTTGCCAGCTTGCATTGCAAGTTCCTTCAAGAATGGCAGATGTTCCCATTACTGAAATTAATATTGCTACACGTCCTTAAATCCCAGGCCAACTATGTGAAAGTGGTCATGTTACTTAAATCTCCCAGTTACAAACTAACACCCAAAGTCACTTTTGTTGTCAATCTGGTTTATTTCAGTTCAGGTCTACAGTTCAATCTCACTACATTGGGACGAGACAGCTCTTGGTTTCTTCATCCTGTACACTGCAGCCATCACCACCAACAGGGACAGAGCCACCACCATGAAGCCAATGGCTGCTCGATGCAGAATCCGAGCAGGAGACCCAGCAGCATCTATTGGGAGACACAAGATATTATATTCAGAAGGGTTCACAGTGGCCTTTTCATAGAATAGTGTAGTACAGCACAGAAGGCGGCTATTTGGCCCATCGAATCTGCGGTGACTTTCAAAGAGCAATCCAGTTAGTCCCACTCCCCTGATCTCTCCTTTCCCACCCCCAGTATTTATCCAATTCCCTTTTGAAGGCTACTATTGAATCTGTATCCACCACCCTATCAGGCAGCGCATTCCAAATTCTAACACTTGTTGCGTTAAGTTTTTCATGTCACCTCTGGTTCTTTTGCCAATCTCCTTAAATCTGTGCTCACTCATTATTGACCCATCAGCATTTGGAAACAGTTTCACTATCTAAGCCCTTCATGATTTTAAGCACCTAACAAATCTCCTCTTAGCCTGCTCTGCTCAAAGGAGACCAACCCCAGCTTCTCAGACTCCACTTACCATTCTCTTCGAGCAGCTTCTCAGAGAGGCGATTCTCACCTTCCAGGAAAATGATGGGACCAGGAGCACTCACCAATGTTCCCTCATGGTCATCTGTACTCCTGCGTCTCTCTATTGGGAGAAGCACATTTAGTCTCAACCTACTTGTCACTTTCCAACCAGGTTCCAAGCGAGAAATATTCCTGCTGACTTGATACTGCAGCATGTTTAAAGACATTCAAGATCAGAAATAAAACTAGAGCAAGAGGTCATTCTTTGTTGACTGGAAAAGATTAAAATCAGTGAAGGAACTCACTTGGGCCACATTTGGATGTACAGTCATCCTGAGCAGAGGGGGAACAAACCTCAGCACTGCAGTGCAAGTAAACCTAGAAGGGAAAGGAGTTTAGTGTGAGCTTCATGTAGACAGATGAACCAGGCTGTTATACAAGGAGCCAGTAAAGGGTTTCATTGGCTCAGACTCCTGTTTGGTTACCTGTCCAGTGAGCGGCTGGGCAGAGTCTCCATCCAGGAAAACAATAGTCTTCACTTCAAACCGCTTGTGATGGGTTGGGAACTGCAGGTCGGAAAACACATCCATCGGGTGAAGGAGGGTCTGGTAGTCATCACCCTCATAGGGGCACCTGCAACAAGAGGGTCAGTCAGTGGGAGCACGAGGTCTTTGATCTAAAGAAAGGGACTTTGTGAGAAGGGTTAGATTTCAATTCATTCCTTCAATGAAAAGGGACAAAGTAACCTTCTACATCCACCACTGGCCTACAGTGGACCAATTAGTTCACCATTGCTCTAAAGCTGGGGTCACCCATTTGGCTTTCCTAGTGTAATAGTAACTGCTGCATGGAACAATGCTGAAGGAGGTCAAGAACAAAAAAGTTCAGGACCAATGTAGAGAAGCTTAGCCAATGCCAACAGAGTATTGATGCGGAGATGCCGGTGTTGGACTGGGGTGGACAAAAGTGAGGTCGCACAACACCAGGTTATAGTCCAACAGCTTTATTTGAAATCACAAGCTTTCGGAGCGCTGCTCCTTCATTAGGTGAAGTGAAGAAATACATATGGGCACAGGATAAATAGTCAGAGAACAATGCCAGACGACTACAGTTAATCTTTCTAACTGCCCTTTATCACACCTCGGCAGAGAGACAATCATGGCAATCAAAGGTGTGGATGGTGTCCAACCAGGTCAGTCAGGAAGACATTACATCAAAGACGATAGCAAAATACAACAAAGACAATGAGGTGGGGTCACAATGGGTCAAATGTGTCAGATGCTGGAGTCTGTATGGAACACAAAAAAATGTTTTACTCTTTTTTTTGCTGGAAATTACAGCAGGCCGCATCTGTGTAGAGAGAACAAGCCAGCAACGACTCGAGTCTGGATGACTCTACATCAGGTGGGGTTACATGTAGCATGACATGAACCCAAGATCCCGGTTGAGGCCGTCCTCATGGGTGCGCAACTTGGCCATCAGTTTCTGCTCGATGATCTTGCGTTGTCGTGTGTCTCGAAGGCCGCCTTGGAGAACGCTTACCCGAAGATCGGAGGCTGAATATCCTTGACTGCTGAAGTGTTCCCCGACTGGGAGTTAACACTCCTGCCTGGCGATTGTTGCGCGGTGTCCGTTCATACGTTGTCGCAGTGTCTGCATGGTCTCGCCGATGTACCATGCTCCGGGGCATCCTTTCCTGCAACGTATGAGGTAGACAACGTTGGCTGAGTCACATGAGTATGTACCATGTACCTGGTGGGTAGTGTCCTCACGTGTGATGATGGTACCTGTTGATGATCTGGCATGTTTTGCAGAGGTTGCCGTGGCAGGGTTGTGTGGTGTCGTGGTCGCTGTTCTCCTGAAAGCTGGTTAATTTGCTGCGAACAATGGTACTTTTGAGGTTAGGCGGCTGTTTGAAGGCGAGTAGTTGAGGCGTGGGGATGGCCTTAGCGAGGTGTTCATCGTCGATGACATGTTGAAGGCTGCGAAGAACATGGCGTAGTTTCTCCGCTCCGGGGAAGTACTGGACGACGTAGGGTACTCTGTTGGTTGTGTCCCGTGTTCGTCTTCTGGATACGTCGAGGGCATCCTGAAACCCATCGTACAGGGAACCCCCAGCTTCTGTCGCGACACTACAGACTTCTTACAGAAACTCGGCACCCATGGACCAGTTGAACCAGGAACACTCCTCGCCACGATGGACGTCTCGGCACTCTACACCAGTATCCCCCACGATGATGGCATCGCTGCGACAGCCTCAGTACTCAACACCAAAACAGCCAATCTCCAGACGCCATCCTACAACTCATCCGCTTCTTCCTTGACCACAATGTCTTCACCTTCGACAACCAGTTTTTTACCCAAACACACGGAACAGCCATGGGGACCAAATTCGCACCCCAATATGCCAACATCTTCATGCACAAGTTCGAGCAAGACTTCCTCACTGCATAGGACCTCCAACCAACGCTATACACCAGATACATCGACGACATTTTCTTCCTATGGACCCACGGCGAAGAATCACTGAAAAGACTACACGATAACATCAACAAGTTCCATCCCACCATCAAACTCACCATGGACTACTCCTCAGAATCGGTTTCATTCTTGGACACACGAATCTCCATCAAAGACGGACACCTCAGCACTTCACTCTACCGCAAGCCCACGGACAACCTCACGATGCTGCACTTCTCCAGCTTCCACCCTAACCACGTTAAAGAAGCCATCCCCTATGGACAAGCCCTGCGAATACACTGGATCTGCTCAGAAGGAGGAGGAACGCGATGGACACCTACGGACGCTGAAAGACGCCCTCGTAAGAACGGGATATAACGCTCGACTCGTCAATCGACAGTTCCGACGGGCCACAGCGAAAAATCGCATAGACCTCCTCAGAAGACGAACACGGGACACAACCAACAGAGTACCCTACGTTGTCCAGTACTTCCCCGGAGCGGAGAAACTACGCCATGTTCTTCGCAGACTTCAACATGTCATCGATGACGACGAACACCTCGCTAAGGCCATCCCCATGCCTCAACTACTCACCTTCAAACAGCCGCCTAACCTCAAAAGTACCATTGTTCGCAGCAAATTACCCAGCTTTCAGGAGAACAGCGACCACGACACCACACAACCCTGCCACGGCAACCTCTGCAAGACATGCCAGATCATCAAAACAGATACCATCATCACACGTGAGGACACTACCCACCAGGTACATGGTACATACTCATGTGACTCGGCCAACGTTGTCTACCTCATACGTTGCAGGAAAGTATGCCTCAGAGCATGGTACATCGGCGAGACCATGCAGACACTGCGACAACATATGAACGGACACTGCGCAACAATTGCCAGGCAGGAGTGTTACCTCCCAGTCGGGGAACACTTCAGCAGTCAAGGACATTCAGCCTCCGATCTTCGGGTAAGCGTTCTCCAAGGCGGCCTTCGAGACACACGACAACGCAAAATCATCGAGCAGAAACTGATAGCCAAGTTCCGCACCCATGAGGGCGGCCTCAACCGGGATCTTGGGTTCATGTCACGCTACATGTAACCCCACCTGATGTAGAGTCATCCAGACTCGAGTCATCGTTGGCTTGTTCTCTCTACACAGATGCGGCCTGCTGTAATTTCCAGCAAAAAAAAAGAGTAAAACATTTTTTTGTGTTCCATACAGACCCCAGCTGTCACATTTGACCCCCTGTGACCCCACCTCATTGTCTTTGTTGTATTTTGCTATCGTCTTTGATGTAATGTCTTCCTGACTGACCTGGTTGGACACCATCCACACCTTTGATTGCCGTGATTGTCTCTCTGCCGAGGTGTGATAAAGGGCAGTTAGAAAGATTAACTGTAGTCGTCTGGCATTGTTCTCTGACTATTTATCCTGTGCCCATATGTATTTCTTCACTTCACCTAATGAAGGAGCAGCGCTCCGAAAGCTTGTGATTTCAAATAAAGCTGTTGGACTCTAACCTGGTGTTGTGCGACTTCTCAACAGAGTATTGGATTGTATTAATAGAACTATTCAGTACAAATCAAAGGACACCATTCTGTCACTATGCAGGTCATTGCTAAGACTGTATCTAGAGTATTACGTCCAGTTTTGGTCCCCTCACATGGGTGATAGCAGCCTTAGAGAAGGTTCAGAGGAACAAGAGAATGATTCCTAGCTTAAAGAACATTAGCTACTCATCTATTCCTGAGCAGTGTAGACTTAGAGGAGGCCTGATAGAAGTCTATAAAGCACTGTATAGCATGCTTTTGTTTTAAAATGGATATATTCAATATAAAAACATTTACAACATTGTGATCATTCCATTGGATCAAAGTCATTCTGCCACCATATATTAATGTTAAACTTCCTTTCCCATAACATTAATCTATTGTACTTTAAAAATTGATCATAATACTGCCTTTAAATTGTACTTAGATTTATTCTCCTCCCTTTATAAAACAAACAGAGCATTCCTTCTTTGAAATCACAAAGATAGCATCCCTATTGAGATTCTTACAGTTTGACAGATTGGAGGAGGGAGAGGACATAGGAATAAGAGTTTAAACTATGCAAGAGTAGGCATAGACTGGATGTTGGGCAGTTCTTCCTGCCTCTCCCACCCCCCTCAAACTAGGGAGCCTCTGAATACATTGCCAGCTGGTGTGGTGGGTGCTGACTCTCGGCACACCTTCAAGAGGGAGCTGAACCAGTTCCTGATGGGGCAGAGATTAGATCATTTAGAAGACAGGAGTCTTGAAAATTAACATTTGGCCAAGTGTAGCCCATGTAATCGCCTGAACATGATTCGATCACCTGAGGCAATCGTAGGGACCACAGAATATTTCTTCCCTTATTGGCCCTGGGTTTTCTGTCTCTCCCAGGAGATTACATGGTTATTGGGATGAGAGGAGTAGGAACTGTCTAGTTACAATGCTACAGTCAGTGTGGGGCAGGCTTGATGGAACAGTTGGTCTTTCACTGCCCATCATTTACTATGAATTCTCAAAACCATTAGCTCTTAAATTCAGCCTTTCCTTACCCATCCACCAGTAGACTCCATTGCACCTTGTGGTTTGGGGCTGGGACAGGAGTCGCCCAGCAGTCATGCAACCTCAGGACAATCATTGGGTCCGTGCGGTCCTGGACACGAACCTTCACAAACACTGGGTCCTGAAGGATACTCCGAATGGGGTAGTCACTATCCACATACCAGGATCTGTAGTTACCACCTGAAAGGCAGACACAAGAACCAGTCACTCCCTGCAGTGATACATTCCCAGTGCTTCTATCACCATTACCCTGGGCCATTGTACCTTTTGCAATTCTCAGTTCCAGTTTGAGAATCCCATCATCAGAAGCAGGAGGTGGTGGAGGAGCCGTGTAAACCGTGACATTGATTTGTAAGCCAGTCTCTTTCCTCCTTGTATTTGCACTGGATATGCAGGCTGCAGAGAGACAATAGCAGGTGGAGCGTCATCCAGCAACACATCCCTCCAACCCCAACATCTCCCCACCATCCTCCTACCTGAAGGTGCTGTCCCGGGTTATTGAGCCCAGTTTCCCAGTCAGAATCATCCTCTTACCCAACACATCCATTTCATACGCCAAGGTTCCTGTCATAAATCGCAAGTAACAACTCAGGAAGTACTACTGGGCGGCCAGCTGGGGCGCCGTCCAGGGAGTATAAATACTCAGGCATGGGCCCACCTTGGGCAGAGACAATCTGGAAACAGGAAGCTAGTGATTGCTAACTAGACCTCCATGTTTTGTTACAAGTTGATTGAAGCCTTGCTTTATGTTCAAGTGCGTAGTGAGTCTTTATTACGTCAATTTAATCAACTTGATATCGTCTCCATGCTTTGGGTGATTCGGAACAACCAGCTGCAACTCGAACCACAGAAGGGAACTAGGGCAAGAAACTGATCCATCATGGAAAAACTCCTTAGACCCGCTCGTCTCGACCTGGACCCGAATGCACCTGCGGCAGCGAAGGTATGGAAGCATTGGTTTCGTACCTTTAGCAACTTTCTTGAAGAATGTGGGGCGGATGTCCCTAATAAGTTACGAATGCTTATCAACTACGTTTCTCCTCATGTGTATGATTATATTGAGGACTGTATAGACTATGACACTGCTATCGAAATCTTACAGCAGCTATATGTCAAGTCCCCAAATGAAATCTTTGCTCGACACCTACTGGCCACAACTCGGCAGCAGCCTGGGGAATCACTCGATGAATTTCTCCAGAAACTTCACAGGCTCAGCAAGGATTGTAACCTTAAAGCAGTTACAGCTGAACAGTATCAAGAGGAACTAATCCGCGATTCCTTTATCAATGGGATCGCGTCCCCTTTTATACGTCAGCGCCTGCTGGAAAATAAAACCCTCAATTTACGGGCTGATTATGACCAGGCGTGTTCCTTGGACTTGGCCAAGAAAAATGCAGACACTTATCTCCCACCACATGCACGGGCGGCGGCTATCTCCTTTAATGAGTCTTTCGGTAGGTCTCGGGTGGATGCCCCCACTGATGTCGACTCTACTCTAACAGACAACGACCCTACCCTAGAGGCCTTCGCTGATGACGACCCCGCCCTAGCAGCATCCTGGCAATCAGGAAGGAAGTGTTTCTTTTGTGGAGGGGCGTGCCATCACAGAAAATTTTGCCTGGCTCGTAATGTGACCTGCAATCATTGCAGCAAGAAAGGACACTTTTCCAAGGTATGCCAGTCACGGGCCTTTGCTAACAAGAAAGGCCGCTCCTCTAAAGCATACCGGTCGAGAGCTCCTGTTAGCTTCACAGCTGCTATCTATGGAGCTGCTCCTCCCCCAAGAACTACTGTTAAGGCTACAGTTGCCGAAGGGAAAATTGCCCCTCCTCCCATCACGGCTGTTTTTCCCCAAAGTTTGTCCCATGCAGCCACGAAGGTTTCAGTAAATGGGCACACTCTACGCGCGCTAATCGACTCCTGCAGCTCTGACAGCTTCATTAGTAAGTGGGCTGTCAACAGGTTAAAACTGCACATTTATCCCTCGGACAGGGAGATTGCAATGGCTCTGACGACTCTGACCACCAATTCTTCTGGCTTCTGTCTTGTCAACCTCATCCTCAACGGCCGCACGTATCTCTCCACCCGGCTCGGAGTACTCGAAAACTTATGCAGCGATGTGCTTCTGGGACAGGACTTCCAGAAGCAGCACAAGAAGATCACTTTTGTGTTTGGAGGGTCAAGGCCGGAGCTTACCATTTCTAAGGTGCCGTTTTGTGCGCTCTTGGCGGCCTTACTCGGTAAACCCTCCCTGTTTGCCAATCTTCCCCCCCACTGTAAACCCATAGCCACCAAATCGCGGCGCTTTAGCCAAGACGATCGAGCGTTTATTGAGGCGGAAATCTCTCGCCTTTTAGTCGACGGTATTATCGAGCCGTGTTCATCTCCCTGGCGGGCTCAGGTCGTCATTGTGAGGAATCCCTTAAAACAACATAAAAAACGTCTGTGTATCGATTATTCGCAGACTATTAATCAATATACCGATCTGGATGCCTACCCGCTGCCACGCATAGATGACATAGTCAACAACCTTGCCAAATACAAGGTATTCTCGACCTTCGATTTAAAAAGTGCGTACCATCAGGTGCCACTGCAAGACTCCGACAAGAAGTATATGGCCTTTGAGGCCAATGGTTGGCTTTTCCAGTTTCGCCGCCTTCCATTCGGGGTCACCAATGGGGTGGCCGTCTTCCAACGGGCCATGGATGGCCTAGTCCGGCAAGAGAACTTGACGGATACCTTTCCGTATTTAGACAATATCACAATTGCCGGCCATGATCAAAAGGAGCATGACGCCAATCTTCAGAGATTTTTTGACGTACTCCGCCATCGCCACTTAACGTTAAACGAATCCAAATCGGTGAAGTCGGTGCCATCGGTGAACATTCTTGGCTACTGGGTGGGCAATGGTGTTATTAAACCGGACCCAGAGCGACTTCGTCCACTTCAGGAGCTCCCTCCCCCGACGAACCTCGGCTCACTTCGTCGGGCACTTGGCATGTTTGCTTATTACGCAAAATGGATACCACACTTCTCCGATAAAATACAGCCCCTGCTCCATGCGAAGTCTTTTCCATTGGAAGCTACGGCTATTTCTGCCTTCAACCTCCTCAAACGACAGCTGGAGAAAGCCACGCTTCGCTCCATTGACGAAAATCTTCCTTTTGTGGTCCAATGCGATGCATCGGAGGTGGCGATCTCCGCTACCTTGAATCAAGGTGGCCGACCCGTGGCATTCCTATCCAGGACCTTGCAGGGTAGCGAGCTCCATTACCCCCCCCCGTCGAGAAGGAGGCTACGGCCATCATCGAGGCTGTACGCCAATGGGGTCATTTTCTTGCTCGGCGTCATTTTACGCTTATAACTGACCAGCGCTCTGTGGCCTTCATGTTGGATAACCGGAGGTGCATGAAAATCAAAAATAATAAAATTCAACTCTGGAGGATGGAGCTGGCTGCCTTTGGATATACTATCCGTTACCGACCCGGCAAACAGAACGTGGCCCCAGATACCTTCACACGGGCATTTTGCTCCTCAATGTCAACGTCGACTCTGGCGGATTTGCATATGGACTTATGCCATCCTGGTGTGACCCGCATGTTGCACTTTGTGCGCTCCAAAAATCTACCATTTTCAACCGAGGACGTAAAGAAAACATGCTCCTCCTGTAGGATTTGTGCAGAATTGAAACCACAATTCTTTCGCCCATCAGATGGCTTACTCATACATGCAATGCAGCCTATGCAGAGGCTCAGCATAGACTTTAAAGGGCCATTGCCTTCGTCGACAAGGAACACCTACCTACTTACGATGGTGGACGAGTATTCACGCTTTCCCTTCGCCTTCCCCTGCCCTAATATGCTTACCTCTACGGTAATTAAATGCCTCGATCAGGTCTTTTCCCTTTGCGGGACGGCCAATTTTATCCACACTGATCGGGGTCCCTCCTTTATGTCGAGTGAACTTAAAAGTTATCTCTCCCAACGGGGAATCGCCTCAAGTAGGACGACACCATATCACCCAATCAGTAACGGACAGGTTGAACGATACAATGCCATCATCTGGAACGCTGTCCGTCTGGCACTAAGGTCACGCAACCTACCGGACCAGCAGTGGGAAACGGTGCTCCCCGACGTGTTACACTCTATCAGGTCTCTTCTCTCCACATCTACTAATGTCACGCCTCATGAGCGATTCTTCAAATTCCGGCGTCGCTCTACACATGGGACGTCTCTACCGTCATGGTTGGTGGCTCCAGGCCCGGTGCTACTCCGGAGGTTCGTCCGGTCTGCCAAAAACGACCCTCTCATTGACGAGGTGGAGTTAACGGAGGTAAACCCCACGTATGCGCACGTACAGTACCCTGATGGCTGGGAGGCCACCGTCTCGCTCAGAGATCTGGCTCCCTGCCCAACCGGTCACACGGGCCCGAATGATGAAGGATCCCACGACGATGATATCAACACTCCGCACCCCTATGAAAATGACGCCCCGCTTGGGACATCGGGGGATCTGCCGGCAACGCTACCGGATCAACTCAGGGAGCTGGATGCTCCCCGTAGGATGGCCACCCGAAACCAGGACGCCGGACAATCTCCAGCCACGACCCGGGATGAGGCCAGCTCAGCACCTGTGGGGACCCGCACCCGGAGTCATGATATTCCCAGTCCTCCACAGGATGATCAAGACGACGCGGACTCTACTGACTTACCGGTACGGGCCAAGCGACCCAGGGACCAGGACACGGTCCGGGGAGACGTGCCTTCCGGTCACAAGCAGAGAGCTAAACGTCTACGGCTATTTCTGGTCCGCCTAGTCCGTTAAAGGAAGACTGGACTTCCAAACCTTTTAGGGAGGAAGAATGTCATAAATCGCAAGTAACAACTCAGGAAGTACTACTGGACGGCCAGCTGGGGCGCCGTCCAGGGAGTATAAATACTCAGGCATGGGCCCACCTTTGGCAGAGACAATCTGGAAACAGGAAGCTAGTGACTGCTAACTAGACCTCCATGTTTTGTTACAAGTTGATTAAAGCCTTGCTTTATGTTCAAGTGCGTAGTGAGTCTTTATTACGTCAGTTCCATTCTCCTCCTGCAGTGAGAACACTGGTTAATAAGGAGCTGGTTCATTCACGTGGAGAATGCTCAGCCCATCAATACTCACCCACTTGGTCGAGCCACAAGAGGTAATCGGGAAGCGGAAGGTCACAAGCTGGGCATTGGTTAGTTTAGGCCTGCACTCTGCTTCTTGTCCATCTTTCACATACAGAGACGGCAGGTTGAGGGCAGGAAGGGTCAGGGTCTTGGAGATCACTATGATGAACTGACCATCCGCTGTGCACACTGCAAGAGAATTACAATTCAATTCCACTGCTCCCATTGATGGTCAGGGGCTTCTCATTAGTGGAGAAATCAGAGGTCTCAGACCAGAGACTTGAGGGACTGAGTCTCAGAAGCCACAGACCAGCTCACAGCAGAAACAGGACTAGAATCCAAGGGGAAGCACAACCATTTAGTTTGATAGTGGAGTGAGCAAGGATGCATTTATATTAGCTGGGAACAGGTCTCAGCCAGTCAGCCCCTCAGGCCGGTTCCACCATTCAATGAGATCATGGCTGATCTATATCCCAGCTCCATATCCCTCGAACCATGGCTAGCATCGATCACAGATTTAAAAAAGTTAATTTTTAAAAATTCATTCACAGGATGTGGGCGTCACTGGTAAGGCTGGCATTTATTGCCACATCCCAATTGCCCTTTAAGGTGGTGGTGAGCTGCCTTCCATGTGGTGATGGTTCCCACAGTCACTTTGTCACAGTGGTTTGGTACAACTCAATAGCTTGTTAGACCATTTCAGAGGGCAGTTAAGCGTCAACCACATTGCTGTGGGTCGAGTCACATAGGCCAGACCAGGCAAAGACAGCAAATTTCATTCACTAAAAAGGAAATTAGTGAACCAGATGGGTTTTTTATGACAGGTAATTTGCCACCACACTAACGCTGCAAATATGCAGTCTCAGGGATAACTACCGCTACACCAGCAAAGACATGCTGATCTAGGCCGACTTAACCAACCCATCTCAAATCTAGAAAGCAATTTTGAACAATTGCCAAAACCCTTCAGTCTTAGATGGTGAAATTGATTTAATAGAGGACTTCATAGTAGAACATGAAGGATCAGACTAGGACAACCATCAGCTGCCTCAGAACCAGTCATGGTAGATGCTGCCACCTTCACCATAGATGGAAGATTAAAGCCTCCCCATCATGCGCCTGGAGCTCCTAATCAGACCCTGGCTAACATCATTGAGCACTGCCCTCAGAGGAAGTTCACAGGCAGTCTACAAGATATCCATGCTGGTACACTAGAAGCTTCAGCCTGGATAGTGCATTTTTTTTTGCTACCACCATTCAAGAGATGATCACAAGGTGGGAGCTACTTTGTACCGCTAGAGCGGCGAGGCGGCGGACCTGCGAGGGAACAGAGGCGGCGAGCGGCGGTACTTAAGGTGAGCCCCGAGGCGGCAGCGAGGCCTAGAGCGGCGAGGCGGCAGAGGCGGTGGACCTGCGAGGGAACAGAGGCGGCGAGCGGCGGTACTTAAGGTGAGCCCCGAGGCGGTTTACAAATCCAGGTTCTGGGAGAGGGAAGCAAAAAGTATTCGTAGTGTGACGTCACCAAAAAGCAGGTAAGTGATTGGTTGGTGAGTGTTTTCTTTCTCAATTTTTCTGAACTTAAATTTTGTGGTTTCTACGGTCTCTTTGTGTAGCGGGGACTACTGTTAAGCAAGGGCCCTTGAGAATATCACTTAATTCCAGTGTAATTGGTGGGATCCATTTAATTTTAATTAATTAATTAATTAAAGGGTAAGTCATGGCAGGACAGCTCGGTGCTGTGACATGCTCTTCCTGCACTATGTGGGAAATAAGGGACACTTCCTGTGTCCCTGACAACCATGTGTGCGGGAGCTGTATCCAGCTGCAGCTACTGACAGACCGCATTGCGGCGCTGGAACTGCGGATGGATGCATACTGGAGCATTCGCGATGCTGAGGACATCGTGGATAGCACGTTTAGGGAGTTGGTCACACCGCAGGTAAAGGGTGTACAGGCAGGAAGGGAATGGGTGACCACCAGGCAGAGTAATAGGCGCAGGCAGGTAGTGCAGGGGTCCCCTGTGGCCATCCCCCTCTCAAACAGATATACCGCTTTGGATATTGTTGAGGGAGATGGCTTATCAGGGGAAGACAGCAGCAGCCAACTTCTTAGCACCGTAGGTGGTTCTGCTGCACAAGATGGGAGGAAAAAGAGTGGGAGAGCAATAGTGATAGGGGATTCTATTGTAAGGGAAAATGATAGACGTTTCTGCGGCCGCAAACGAGACTCCAGGATGGTATGTTGCCTCCCTGGTGCAAGAGTCAAGGATGTCTCAGAGCGGCTACAGAGCATTTTGGAAAGGGAGGGTGAACAGCCAGTTGTCGTGGTGCATATAGGTACCAACGATATAGGTAAAAAACGGGATGAGGTCCTTAAAGCAGAATATAGGGAGTTAGGAGGTAAATTAAAAAATAGGACCTCAAAGGTAGTAATCTCAGGATTGCTACCAGTGCCACGTGCTAGTCAGAGTAGAAATAGAAGGATATTTCAAATAAATACGTGGCTAGAGGAATGGTGCAAGGGGGAGGGATTCAAATTCCTGGGGCATTGGAACCGGTTCTGGGGGAGGTGGGACCAGTACAAACCAGACGGTCTACACCTGGGCAGGGCCGGGACCGATGTCCTAGGGGGAATGTTTGCTAGTGCTCTGGGGGAGGGTTTAAACTAAAATGGCAGGGGTTTGGGAACCTGAGCAGGGAGACAGAGGAAAGGGAAACAAGGATAAAAGCAAAGGATAGGAAGGAGAAAAACAAAAGTGGCAGTCAGAGAAAACAACGGTTTAAATCAAACATGGCCACAATAAATACTAATTCTAATAGGTCTAAGAGTGTTAAAAAAAACAAGCCTGAAGGCTTTGTGTCTTAATGCAAGGAGCATTCGGAACAAGGTGGATGAATTAGCTGCGCAAATAGAGGTAAACGAATATGATTTGATTGGGATTACCGAAACATGGCTCCAGGGTGGCCAAGGCTGGGAACTCAACATCCAGGGGTACTCAATATTCAGGAAAGATAGGCAAAAAGGAAAGGGAGGTGGGGTAGCATTGCTGGTTAAAGAGGGGATTAACACAATTGAAAGGAAGGATATTAGCTCTGATGATGTGGAATCTGTATGGGTTGAACTGAGAAATAACAAGGGGCAGAAAACGTTAGTGGGATTGGTATATAGACCTCCAAGCAGTAATGCGGAGGTTGGGGATGGCATTAAAAGGGAAATTAGAGAAGCATGCAATAAGGGCACAGCAGTCATCATGGGTGACTTTAGTCTACATATAGATTGGGCTAACCAAATTAGTAACAATACCATGGAGGAGCAATTCCTGGAGTGTTTACGGGATGGTTTCCTGGACCAATATGTCAAGGAACCAACCAGAGATCAGGCCATCTTAGACTGGGTATTATGCAATGAGAAAGGATTAATTAGCAATCTTGTTGTGCGAGGCCCCTTGGGTCGGAGCGAACATAATATGATCGAATTCTTCATTAAGATGGAGAGTGAAGTAGTTGACTCAGAGACTAGGGTCCTGAATTTAAATAAAGGAAACTACAATGGTATGAGGTGCGAGTTGGGTAGGATTGATTGGGGAATGTCACTCAAAGGGTTGACGGTGGATAGGCAATGGCAAACATTTAAAGAGCGCATGGATGAACTACAGAATTTGTTCATCCCAGTTTGGCATAAGAATAAAACAAAAAGGGTGACTCAACCGTGGCTAACAAGGGAAATTAGAGATAGCATAAGATCCAAGGAGAGGGCATATAAATTGGCCAGAAAAAGCAGTAACCCTGAGGATTGGGAGCAGTTTAAGATTCAACAAAGGAGGACAAAGGGATTAATTAAGAAGGGGAAAATAGAATACGAGAGTAAGCTTGCAGGGAACATAAAAACTGACTGTAAAAGTTTTTATAGATATGTGAAGAGATAAAGATTAGTGAAATCAAGCATAGGTCCCTTGCAGTCAGAATCAGGGGAACTTATAATGGGGAACAAAGAAATGTCAGGCAATTAAATACATATTTTGGTTCTGTCTTCACAAAGGAGGACACAAATAACCTCCTAGAGATGTTGGGTAACATAGGGTCTGATGAAAGGGAGGAACTGAAAGAAATCAGTATTTGTAGGGAAATGGTGTTAGGGAAATTGAAGGGATTGAAGGCCAATAAATCCCCAAGGCCTGATAATCTACATCCTAGGGTACTTAAGGAAGTGGCCCTAGAAATAATAGATGCATTGCTGATCATCTTCCAACATTCGATGGAATCTGGAACAGTATCCGTGGATTGGAGGGTAGCTAATGTTACCTCACTATTTAAAAAAGGTGGGAGAGAGAAAACAGGGAATTACAGACCGGTAAGCCTGACATCGGTAGTGGGGAAAATGCTAGAGTCCATTATAAAAGATGTAATAGCAGAGCACTTGAAAAACAGTGACAGGATCAGACAAAGTCAACATGGATTTACAAAAGGTAAATCATGCTTGACTAATCTACTGGAATTTTTTGAGGATGTAACTGGTAAAATAGATAAGGGAGAACCAGTGGATGTGGTGTATTTGGACTTCCAAAAGGCTTTTGATAAGGTCCCGCATAAGAGATTAGCGTGTAAAGTTAAGGTACATGGGATTGGGGGCAAAGTATTGACTTGGATAGAGAACTGGTTGGCAGACAGAAAGCAAAGAGTTGGAATAAATGGGTCTTTTTCCAAGTGGCAGGCAGTAACTAGTGGGGTACCGCAGAGATTGGTCCTTGGACCCCAGCTATTCACAATATATATAAATGATCTAGACAAGGGAACTAGATGTAATATCACCAAGTTTGCAGACGACACAAAACTGGGTGGGCGTGTATACTGCGAGGAGGATGCCGAGAAATTCCAGTATGATTTGGACAGGTTGGGTGATTGAGCAGAAGCGTGGCAGATGCAATATAACGTGGATAAATGCGAGGTTATCCACTTTGGTGTCAAAAACAGAAAGGCAGATTATTATCTGAATGGCAATAGATTGGGAGAAGGGGAAGTGCAACGAGACCTGGGTGTCCTTGTGCACCAGTCGCTGAAGGTAAGCATGCAGGTGCAGCAGGTGGTTAAGAAGGCAAATGGTATGTTGGCCTTCATAGCGAGAGGGTTTGAGTACAGGAACAAGGATGACTTGCTGCAGTTGTACAGGGCCTTGGTGACACCACACCTTGAGTACTGTGTGCAGTTTTGGTCGCCTTATCTGAAGAAGGATGTTCTTGCCATGGAAGGAGTTTAGCGAAGATTCACATGGCTGATACCTGGGATGGCAGGAATGATGTATGAAGAGAGATTGGGTCGATTGGGCTTATACTCGCTGGAGTTTAGAAGAATGAGAGGGGATCTCATTGAAACTTATAAAATTCTGACAGGACAGGAGAAACTAGATGCAAGAAGGATGTTCCCGATGGCGGGGGAGTGCAGAACCAGGGGTCACAGTCTAAGGATAAGGGGTAAGCCATTTAGGACTGAGATGAGGAGGAATTTCTTCACCCAGAGAGTGGTGAACCTCTGGAATTCTCTGCCACAGAAGGTAGTAGAGGCCAATTCATTAAATATATTCAAGAAGGAGTTAGATATATTTAAGGCTAAAGGGATCAAGGGATATGGGGAGAAAGCAGGGACAGGGTACTGAATTTGGATGATCAGCTATGATCGCATTGAATGGCAGAGCAGGCTTGAGGGGCCGAATGGCCTGCTCCTATCTTCAATGAGTCTATGAGTCAGCAGCAAGCTCCAAACCAGATGGAAAACCAAACATTGGAGTCTAAAGATCTAGTGCCAGCCATCAATATTTATAAGCAACAGTCACCCCACCCCCCAACAACCCAAACACATGCATGAGGTGTGGCAGAGATTTACCATCAAAAAACCTTCCCTGCAAGAGCAGTTAAATTTCCACTACTGTGAGAGTGATTCAATTAGAGAATTCATCAAAATAAATTGTAGCCGACAGAAGATTCCATGTTCTCAACAACTACTAATCCAGTAACAGCTTGACCAACCAACCTGTAGTACAGAGGGACTGCAGACTCAACACAGCACATTACCAATTCTACTGAAAGGCCAACTTTACCACCAATGTTCCTTCACCAGGTGGATCAACCTTCAAGACCAAACTTGCTTCACCCTACCAACATTAGATGGTGAAGCACAGGTTTGAGATTTAATGCCATTATAGACCAGAAATGTACCATTAATAATGTCCAATAACCACCTGATCAAAGGATCAACACCTTTGCATAGCAATAGGGTCACTCATTGGAGAATTTCAGCAGGTTACTTTACCTCAACTGAATCAAAGTAGACACCATTTCCTAATTCCAGCAAGTATTCCCAAACCGAGCTATTTCCTTCCAACGCCCCGAACCTCAGCTATTGACATCTGCCTTCAATATGATGGAGGAACAACCATACACCAAGCGGAATCAGCTTCACTCAGGACTCCACGGGATGAGTTCGGTCAACAGACATGTCCACCATTCCCTAGTACACAGAGTGAGACAGCAACAAGTCCATGGATCATGTCCTGATCTACAAGTTGGATTCCTCCCCCATCCCCACAAGTATTCCCTCTAGAATCGGGTCGAGGAGCGCTTTGTTACCTGGGCTGTTCTTCAGACTGTAGAAGCAGGGATGGACATTCAAGTTCCGCGGGTCAAAGCAGCAACCCTGGCTGGTGCAGTCGGTGCTGGTAATCCCTGGGTGGCCGCACTCAAATCTCCAGCCTGGATCTGTTGGACAAACATCATCTCCGAGAAGCAGTGGCTGGGCTCGGAGTAAGGAGAGCCAGGCCAAGAGGCAGAGAGAGCAACCAACCGCCCAATGCCCCATCTCAGTTATTGCAAGTAGGATAATAATCTCCTCCCCCACAAAGCCGCTTTATGGCCGGGCTCCGAGTGTGGCAGGAATTGAAGCCAATCCCAGTGTGGCGGGTTCCTGTTCCCACGGGTTACTCGGGGAGGTAGTTTGCATTTTTGATAAGCTCTATCTGTCAGCCTGTCTCCGCTGGTTCCCAAGGCTCAGTCTTCCATTCCTGCTCCAAATCACATTGGAGGGTGAGGAGAGAGGTGCTGCTGGAGAGAGGGTGAAAGAGTGTGTGTAGTGAGACTCTCTCTGAGAGGAGGAGTTGCCTGCGCCTGCTACAGAGGTGCCTAGAGAAAGGAGAGGAGAGGAGAGGTCTTTCTGTGCCCAGGAGGAAGAGGGATAGAGCGGAATCCACCACCTGCACCACAACTGTTGCTGCTGCTATTGAGGTGCCAGTGGAGAGGAGAGAGTAAGACCAGGGGACCAGAGGAAACATCAGAGGGAAGCCAATCCCATCACTGCCTCCCCAACCTGGTCTCCACTGCAGGAGAGGGAGAGAGGGGAGAACAGTCCAAGCATCATCCAACATCCGCTTGGAAGGAGGGAGAGCCATTTTTGAGAAGGATCTATAGGTGGGTGTTAGGGTGCACTCTCCCAGAGACTTTGGGGGAAAAATTCAGTTGGTTGCGCCTCCCGTTAGTGCCTTAAGAGGACGCTAATGGGGCGCAAAGCAACTAGTGCCCGGGCGCGGCGATGTTTGCGCCGCTCGCAAAATTAACTAGACATTTTGCGGCGGTGCTAAACACTACCGCCACGATCTCCTGCACCAGCAGATCGTGACGTCAGTCGAGTGGCGCCCCCTGCCTTACCGCCTGCCGCTAGCAACGACAGGTTGAGGGGAGCATTTTGCAGTCAGGAAGGGACTGGGAGAGCGCTATTTAAAGGCGATCGCTTCCTGCCTTTTATTGTTGGTGACATTTTTGAACCATGCATTCTGAGAGAGAGAGAGAGAGAGAGAGAGAGACTTCTGGAGAGATTCAACGCTGTGTGAAGGAGTTTTGGGTACTGAGCAGCACTTTGCAGGTTCATTTTGATTTGCCCTTCCTTGTATCGATTTAGAAGAGACTGTGGGGGCTGCACTCTGAGCTCTTTTCCTGGGCCTCTCCATTGTTCTTTCCAGCAGATTTGATGTACAGGTCTCTCCAGGCCGAGATTCAAGGCTGCAATGAGCAGGATGTGGATGGAAAGCAAGATCAACCCTCCCCTTTAAGAACTGGCCGGCGCCATTGTGTCTGTGTTCCATTGCTGACTGACATTACATGAGCTTCGCCAGCGCTCTGAGGTAACGCCTCGCTCCTCGGCCTTTGCGCCTTAAGACAGGTGTGAAGCGCCTGATTTAGCGCCCCAATCACCTCCAGGGGCGATAAAAGTCAAGTTTGCAGTCGGAGGCGATAATTAGCGCCAGGAGCTAATCTTTGCGTCCGGCCGATAATTGCGCCCCAAATGGGGCGATACTGAATTTCTACCCCTTTGTATCTTAGGTGGGGGGAGGAAAGAAGAAGGAGAGAAGACCATCTAGGGGTGTGTGTGCGTCTCTTGCCAAAACTATCCACACACACCACTAGTAAACACCCCTCCCTATTGCTTGACCTGGGACAGCTGGAGCTGCCCAGGTGAAGTCCTCAATTGATTAAACATCGTTAAGACCTGGTGGTGGACTGAGCCTGGGCATCTCCAGCTTTATTTCCCAGGTGAAGATATCTTCTCTCCCCACCGGAAGACCAGAAGACCATAAAAGACTTTATTTATTTTTTTCCATCGGAGAGTGCACCCCTGCCATCACCCACCCACCATCTTGAGTGGAGACCCAGCCCCTGTGGCCTCCCTCCTTCCCACCCCCTTTCTCTCTCTCTTTGTCTCTCCCTGCCTCTTTCTTTAAAGAGGCACCTCGCATAACTCATTAATTGCCCATTGAGCAGAGGGGAGAAGGCCCCTCTCCCAATTCATTAACAGGGAGAGGTGTGCCTTCCCTTTAAACAGGTCCCTCTGCTCAGGGGAAAAACAAATAAAACACTAAGGCCATTAGCATCACCAGGCCTGTGACTTGGGGTGAGTGTAGCCTTTTTTAAGAACACCCCACGATGGCGAGCTCATCATCGCCGGGGCCGGCAAGGTCGTACGCGGGTGTGGCAGCCACGGCCACGGCTAATCCCGCTGCTTCTGCTGCCCCGTCACCATTCCACCTGATCACTAAGAAGCACGGGGTGAAGAGCTTCACTCACCCCAATATGACCATCGAGGCCTGCGTCCAAGCCATGGCCGGGGTTGTCGGCCCCTCGGCCATCGTAGCAGCCTCGAAAATGTACAGCAAGGCTGTGTTCTTCCTGCGGTCAGAGCGGGCGGTGGCCCTGGCCGTAACAAAGGGGCTCACCATGGGCGGGACCTTCCTGCCGGTGGATCCTCTCGAGGCCACCGCGCAGAGGATCCTAATCTCAAACGTCCCGCCCTTTGTTACTGGTGAGCTCCTCCTCCCCCACCTACGTCAACTGGGGGAGGTGAGGTCGGGGTTCACGCCGATCCCGCTCGGCTGCAGGGAGGCCGGCCTCCGGCATGTCCTCTCCTTCCGGCGCCAGCTTTTCATTCAGCTGGCGTGGGAGGAGGACACCGAGAGCGCGTTTGTTGTCTGCCACGAGGGGACTGCCTACCGCGTCTTTTGGACGTCGGACGGCGTGCGGTGCCACGCCTGCAAGGAGGTGGGGCACGTCAGGAAAAACTGCCCCGCCTCCAAGGCCGCCGGAACACCCAAGGCAGCCAAGGCTGGCGCCGCCGCCACTCCTCCCCCCGATTCCGTCCGCGTGTCCACGACACCTGATGCGCGGTCGACGTCGGAGGTCAACGTCACCACGGCCTCCGGTGGGGGGGAGGGCGAGCGTCCGGCCAGAAAGAAGGCGCGGGGGAAAAGTAAAAATATTTGGGCGGATCCCCTCGTGGAACAAGACGACCTGCCGGAGCTCACGCCCGCGCTTCTCGCGGACTTGGCGGCGGAGCTCCGGAGTGAGAGGGACCTTGTGCCCGAGCCTGTGACCGCAACCGCAATGACGGAAAAATCAAGACCTGCGGTCGGGCTCGGGCCCGGGGGACCCAAGGAGAAACCCGCTCGACTGGGTGGAGCGGAGGTGGGGGCCTCGGCAGACATGGAGGTTTCCCTGCCTCCGTGTCCCTCCAACCTGAAAAGGGGGCATGACTCCCTGAAGGAGGGGGAGGACCGCGAGGAACGGGGTCCCTCCTCGCAAGGGGAATCGTCGCTCGTCGCGGGTGCTGTGCCCCCCCCCCACCGTCACCACCAGTATTCGGCGGGAGTCACCTGTCCCTCGGGAGGGTACGACAGATGAGTGTGTCCAGCCTGTGCCTCCTGGGGATGGGGAAGAGACCCTGCTCGTGGGGGGGGCCGCGGAACTACCCGCGACGGCAACGTCAGGAAAACCGTCACTTCTCGCCATGTCGAGCGCCCTGGGGACTGGGGTGGGCGAGGCCGTCGAGGCTGAGCCTGCCCAAAACAGTCGGGACATCCCCCAGGTGCTGGTCGAGAATCTCGAGAACCTCAGCCAGGGTCCCCAGTCCGCTGGGTCGGAGGCTGGTGGCGATAAAGGGGAAGGCCCCCTGATTCCGTCTCCGACGCTGGCACTGGGGGTGTTGGGGGAACTGGAAATAATGTTCTCCCCGGTTTCCCCATGCACCCCGGTGCCTGGGGCGGAGGGGGGCCCTGAACCTCCGCCACTTCCTGACCCGGCGCCCCCGGAGGAGCCCAGGGAGAACTCCTCCGCCCCAATCCTGGGGATGGGATCGGGGCGGAGGCAGAGCCTGCCGATGACGACCCCCCGGAGGAGCACCGGGACCCGGCGGAGGGCACCGATGACGACCCCCCGGAGGAGCACCGGGACCCGGCGGAGGGCACCGATGACGACCCCCCGGAGGAGGACCGGGACCCGGCGGAGGGCACCGATGACGACATGGACTCCGTCGCCAGCGAGGCGGCGGATCTCCTCGTGCCCCTCTCCGAGTCCCCCCTCATCCCCGTTGTGGATCTCCGGGACTTTGTGGCCATGTGCCAGGGTCGCCACGATAAAATCCAGCTAGCCCTCGAAAGATGGTCGGATCTGGCGCTGCTCATCCTCTCCGTCCGCGCTGCCGTCAAAACCATGGGCGCGGACGAGGGCGTGAGCCCGGCCGAGCTGCGTCGGATCCAAAAGTTCCTCGCTGGGCTGATAAGGGAGTGGCGGTCGACTAGCGGCCGCGCTCCCTCCTCCCGTTAGGTTTAAGTAGCAGTTGCACTATGCTCTTGTCAGGAAGATAATCATAGCCAGCCTCAACATCAACGGCAGCAGAGATGCGCGCCGTAGATTTAATAACTTCTCGGTCCTCCGGGACGGGAGGTATGCGGTGTGCTTCCTGCAAGAAACCCACACCGTTCCGGAGGACGAGGCAACGTGACTCCTGGAGTGGCAAGGAGGGGTCAGCATGAGTCACCTCTAGAACTATTCCTGCGCGTGGCTATCTTGCTGGCCCCACATTTTCAGCCGGAGATCTTGGGGGTCAGGGAGCACGTGCCGGGACGCTTGCTCCAGGTCGCTGTTCGCCTGGGGGGCGTGCCGCTCCATTTAGTGAACGTGTACGCCCCCCGGGCCGGTGCGCAGAAAGTGCGCTTCTTCTGGGCTCCGTTGACGTCGGCGAGTGCGTCATCCTCGGGGGGTGGGATTTGAATTGTACCTCAAGGCGAGGGACCGCTCGGGTCGCCCGCGTTGCCTGGAGCGATGGAGAAGTTGAGGGACCTGGTCGGGTCCTTCGACTTGGTGGACGTCTGGCAAAATCTCCATCCCGACTCCAGCGCCTTCACTTGGGTGGGGTCTGGAGGAGGAAGGTCCAGAATCGACCGCCTCTACATTTCCTGGGCGTACGTCTCCTGCGTTCCGGCGGCTTCCATGCCGCCGGTACCGTGCACGGACCACCACCTGGTGTGGGCGGAGCTCGCTCCGTTGCGCGCGCAGGGGGGGTGTCTGCATACTGGCATTCTAACAACCTGCTGCTGGAGGACGAGCGGTTCCGGGATTCGTTTTGTCGGTTCTGGGCCGACTGGAGAAGGAAGCTGGGGGGCATCCCCTCCTTGAGGCTATGGTGGGCCATGGGCAAGGCTCACATCCATCTCTTCTGTCAGGAGTACGCGAGGGGGTTGACCAAGAGGCGGGAGGCCCGGGTCGGGCGGTTGGAGAGGGAGGTGCTCGACCTGGAGTCCCGTCTCGGTCAAGTAGTCGAGGACCCGGCCCTGCGGAAGGTGTACGAAGAGAAGGGCGCGCTGAAGGACCTGCAGCTCGTCGAATCCCGAGGCGCGTATGTGAGGTCGCGGATCCAGATCCTCCGGGACCTGGACCGCAGCTCCCCCTTCTACTCGCTGGAAAAAAGACGGGGGGTCCGTAAGCAGCTCTTGGGACTGCTGGCCGATGACGGATCTCTGGTCTCGGATCCGGAGGGAATCAGCGTGGAGACCGGGGCCTATTACTGGGCTCTGTTCTCTCCGGATCCGTCCAGCGAGGATGCGCGCAGAGTTTTGTGGGAGGAGCTGCCGAAGGTCGGCCCGGAGGGTGCCGAAAAATTGGACGCTCCGGAGGAGTTGGTGCAGCGCCTGTCCTGGGCCGGGGCCCGGCTCGTGGCCAAAGCCATCGAGTCGCTGAAAGCAGCACTGGGCCCCGACTCCACTAGGTGTATCGAGGAGGCTCAAGCACGTGGGGCGATCCCGTCCGAACTGACCCCCGTTCGGACGGAATTCCTCATCGGCGCGCGGCCCCGAAACCCCTCTCGGGAACCGGCGCCTCACAACTTGAGCCTTCTCGGGGAAAAACCCTCCGTGCCCTTTAGTTCTGCGCGGAGGGGTTTCCTGTACGGGCTGCTCCTGCACACTCTCCACTTTGCCATCTTCGCCTGCCGTCCGGACACGCCTTGGCATGCCATCTTGCCGTCCGGCGGAGGTGAAGGTCCCCAATGGAGGGCTCGCTACGCGGGAGTCCTCCCTTTATCTATTGGGGACTTGGCCTGGAGGGTGTTGCACGGAGCAGTCCTGTGCAATAAGATTTTAAACAGGTTCACGGACTCCCAGGCCGCTTGCTATTTTTGCGGCCGAGAGGAGTCCGTGTTTCATGTACTTGGAATGTGTGAGGTTGCAGCCCCTGTTCCATTATTTGAAGGGGCTGCTCCTCGATTTTTGGCTGCACTTCAGTCCCACGCTCCTGATCTACAGTCACCCGGTGCGGAGGGGAGAGGGCAGGTCAGAGGACCTCCTCGTAGGACTGCTCCTGGGCCTGGCCAAAGTGGCCATTAATAGGTCCAGGCAGCGGGCGGTCGAGGGGGTCGTTCGGCCCGACTGCCGGCCTCTCTTCCGCGGCTATGTTCATGCCCGGGTGGCCCTGGAGATGGAGCACGCGGTGTCCGCCGGCACACTTGAGGCCTTCCGAGACCGGTGGGTGCCGCGGGGACTGGAGTGCATCGTCACCTCGGCCAATGTGATTTTACCTTAATTTGATATGTTTTTAAATTTAATTTAAGTATTTTAAGTTCCTTTGCAGTTCATTTGTTTGTCCGGGAGAGCGGGAGGCTCCGATCGGCGATGCAGAGAGCCCTGCAGATGGAGAAGAATTTCAACCAGAGTCTGCTGGATCTGCACAAACTCTCCACTGGGAGCGCCGACCCTCATCTGTGTGAATTCCTGGAGACCCACTATCTGGATGAACAAGTGAAGACGATCAAGGAGCTTGGAGATCACATCACCAACGTATCGAGACTGAGTTCCCTGCCTTGTAGGCAATGATGGCTTGTGACTTTGTACAAAGAGCTGAGATTTGAGCTCTGTAATGTCATTTACTGTAAATAAAATTAAAAAAAAAATCACATCTTAGCAACTGACCCTCGGGCCCATTGCACTCACTTTCTCTGCTCTAGTGTCAGAAGTTGTGGCCTGGAGTCTCCCTGCAGGATTTGACCGTCTAATGTAGGCTGATATATAATGGCTGCACCATTCTCCACCGTGTAGTGTGGCACTACCACCAGGCTAAGGGAAACAGACCAAAGACAGGTCTAGTAGTCCAAACATCATGAGGTGCTGCGGACCATCAGCAGCAGCAGAATTGTATCCCACCACAATATGTAACCTGGTGGCCCTCACTGCTTGATCACCACCAATAACCCTGCTTCAATGCAAGTGTAGAAGAGTGAGCCAGGAGCAGCACCAGCAATACTGGAGAATGAGGTCCCAGCTTAGTGAAGCTATCATTCTACAGCGCCTTTCATGATCTCAGGATGTCCCAAAGCACTTTACAGCCGATGAAGTCGTTTTGAAGTGTAGTGGCTGTTGTAATGTAGGAATGTTGAATGTCCTAACTCATCCAGATATGTAAAATCTATGCATATATTACATGTATATATAAAAACCTGCCTGCTGAACTCCTAAAGCAGCAAGGTGTGGACACAGCTATGTGGACAACCAAGCAACTAACAGGAGGAGAAGCCTCTCAAAACATCTCCATCCTCAGCCATGGTGGAGCCCAGCAGTGAATGCAGGAAACAAGGCTCAGATGTTTGCAAATGTCTTCGGTCAAAAGTGGCAAATGGATGATCGCACCTGGACTCCTCCCGAGGTCCCCATCATCGTAGATATCAGTGTCCAGCCACTTCATTTCAGTCCATGTGATCTCGATCTCTCTCTCTCGCTCTCTCGCTCTCTCGATCTCTCTCTACCCCTTAAAACCTACTGCTCAAGAATTTGATCACCTGTCCTAATATCTCCTTTTGGGATTTGGTGTCAAATTCTGTAAATGCTCCTGTGAAGCACCTTGGGCCGTTTTGCTATGTTAAAGCTGCTGTATAAATGCAAGTTATTGACGGTGGGCAATGTGTCCTTTAACTTTGCTCTATGACTCGGATTGATAGACATTTGGGATACACCGGATGTTATTGGTTCATTAAAACGGAATGAAACACATGGAATATTTAGGAATTAATCATATTTCTACTTCTTGAACTTTTCCTTAACCTCCCCCACCCAAAAAAAATCCCTAAACTAACCTTGAACCATTTTTGACACCAAAATTGCCTTTTATAAACAGCAATTATTTGCAGAGGTCACAGCTAAACTACACAAACTCCCAGTTGTTTCCCCACAAGTGGAAACATCTGTCGACCCCATTGAACCCCTTCATAAAACCTCTAGGAAGTCACCCTCAGCCTTTTCTATTCAGAGAAAAGAGCCCCAGCCTATTTCCTGGATAGTTATAACCGCTCCGTTCAGGTATCCTTGTAAATCTTTTGCACCTTCTCCAGTGCCTCTATACCTTTTCGTAATTGAGACCAGAACTGCGCACCACTCCTACTGTGGGCTAACCAAGAAAAGAAAAAGAAAGACTAGCATTTCTATAGCGCCTTTCATGACCACTGGACGTCCCAAAGCACTTTACAGCCAATTAATTACTTTTTGAAGTGTAGTCACTGTTGTAATGTAGGAAACGCGGCAGCCAATTTGCGCACAGCAAGCTCCCACAAACAGCAATGTGATCATAGAATCATAGAATGGTTACAGCACAGGAGGCCATTCGGTTCGTCGAGCCCGTGAGGGCTCTCTGCAGGAGCACTCCACTCCCCCGCCGAATCATAGAAATTTACAGAACATAAGGAGGCCATTTGTCCCTCTTGTCCCTGCCGGCCGACAAAGACCTATCCAGCCTAATCCCACTTTCCAGCACTTGGTCCGTAGCCTTGTAGGTTACGGCACTTCAAGTGCATATCCAAGTTCTTTTTAAATGTGATGAGGGTCTCTGCCTCTACCATCCTTTCAGGCAGTGAGTTCCAGATCCCCACCACCCTCTGGGTGAAAAAAAAATTCGCCTCAGATCCCCACTAAACCTCCGACCAATTACTTAAAATCTATGTCCCATGCTTATTGACCATTCTGCTAATGGAAATAGATACTTCCTGTCCACTCTATCTTGGCCCCTCATAATGTTATACACCTCAATTTTGTCTCCCCTCAGCCTCCTCTGTTCCAAAGAAAACAACCCCAGCCTATCCAATCTTTCCTCATAGCTAAAATTCCCCAGCCCAGGCAACATCCTCGTAAATCTCCTCTGTACCCTCTCTAGTGCAATCACATCCTTCCTGTAATGTGGTGACCAGAACTGCACAACAGTATTCTACCTGCAGCCTAACTAGTGTTTTATACAGTTCAAGCCTAACCTGCCTGCTCTTATATTCTATGCCTCGGCTAATAAAGGGAAGTATCCCGTATGCCTTCTTTAACACCTTATCTTATCAACCTGCCCTGCTACCTTCAGGGATCTGTGGACATGCACTCCAAGGTCCCTCTGATCTTCTGCACTTTTCAGTGTCCTACCATTTAATGTGTATTCCCTTGCCTTGTTAGCCCTCCCCAAATGCATTACCTCACACTTCTCCGGATTGAATTCCATTTGCCACTGTTCTGCCCACCTGACCAGCCCATTGATATCTTCCTGCAATCTACAGCTATCTTCTTCATTATCAACCACACAGCCAATTTTGGTATCATCTGCAAACTTCTTAATCATACTTCCTACATTCAAGTCCAAATCATTGATATATACCACAAAAAGCAAAGGACCCAGTACTGAGCCCTGCAGAACCCCGCTGGAAACACCCTTCGACCTTTACCCTTTGTTTCCTGCTCTGAGACAATTTTGGGTCCAACTTGCCACTTTGCCTTGGATCCCATGGGCTTTTACTCTCACGACTAGCCTGCCATGCAGGACCTTATCAAAAGGCTTGCTAAAATCCAGAAAGACTACATTAAACGCACTACCCTCATCGACCCTCCTTGTTACCTCAAAAAATTCAATCAAGTTAGTCAGACACGACCCGTAGCCCTGCAAATTTTTCCTTCAGGTATTTATCCAGTTCCCTTTTGAAAGCCATGATTGAATCTGCCTCCACCACTCTCTCAGGCAGTGCATTCCAGATCATAACCACTCGCTGCGTAAAAAAGTTTTTCTCATGTCACCTTTGGCTCTTCTGCCAATTAACTTAAATCTGTGTCCTCTGGTTCTGGGACACTTCCGCCAATAGGAACAGTTTCTCTCTGTCTACTCTGTCTTGATAATGAGCAGATAATCTTTATTTTAGTGATGTTGATTGAGGGTTAAGTATTGGCCAGGACACCGGAGATAACTCCCCTGCTCTTCTTTGAAATAGTGCCATAGGATCTTTTACATTCACCTGAGAGAGCAGACGGGGCCTCGGTTTAATGTCTCATCCGAAAGACGGCACCTCCGACAGTGGTACTATACATTTGATGTAACATTTCTCCTTTTCAATTCTATTCTAGAAATTAACCCCAGAGCATTGCATGTTTTAAAAACATAGAAACATAGAAGATAGGAGCAGGAGTAGGCCATTCGGCCCCTCGAGCCTGCTCCGCCATTCAATGTGATCATGGCTGATCATTCAAATTCAGTACCCTATCCCTGCTTTCTCCACATATCCCTTGATCCCCTTAGCCTTAAAAAATATATCTAACTCCTTCTTGAATATATTTAATGAATTGGACTCAACTGCCTTCTGTGGTAGAGAATTCCACAGGTTCACCACTCTCTGGGTGAAGAAATTCCTCCTCATCTCAGTCCTAAATGGCTTACCCCTTATCTTTAGACTGTGACCCCTGGTTCTGGACTCCCCCGCCATCGGGAACATCCTTCCTCAATCTAGTCTGTCTAGTCCTGTTAGAATTTTATAAGTTTCAATGAGATCCCCTCTCATTCTTCTAAACTCTAGCGAATACAAGCACAATCGACCCAATCTCTCTTCATACGTCATTCCTGCCATCCCAGGTATCAGTCTGGTGAATCTTCGCTGCACTCTCTCCATGGCAAGAACATCCTTCCTCAGATAAGGCGACCAAAACTGCACACAATACTCAAGGTGTGGTCTCACCAAGGCCCTGTACAACTGCAGCAAGACATCCTTGCTCCTGTACTCGAATCCTCTCTTATGAATGCCAACATACCATTTGCCTTCTTAAACGTCTGCTGCACCTGCATGCTTACCTTCAGCGACTGGTGCACAAGGACACCCAGGTCTCGTTGCACTTCCCCTTTCCCAATCTATTACCGTTCAGATAATAATTTGACTTCCTGTTTTTGCCACCAAAGTGGATAACCTCGCATTTATCCGCATTATACTGCATCTGCCATGCATCTGCCCAATCACCCAACCTGTCCAAATCATACTGGAGTTTCTCTGCATCCTCCTCACAGCACACACGCCCACCCAGCTTTGTGTCATCTGCAAACTTGGAGATATTACATCTAGTTCCCTCGTCTAGATCATTAATATATATTGTGAATAACTGGGGTCCTAGCACCGATCCCTGCGGTACCCCACTAGTCACTGCCTGCCACTCGGAAAAAGACCCGTTTATTTCAACTCTTTGCTTCCTGTATGCCAACCAGTTTTCAATCCAAGACAGTACCTTACCCCCAATCCCATGTGCTTTAACTTTGCACGCTAATCTCTTATGCGGGACCTTATCGAAAGCCTTCTGAAAGTCCAAATACACCACATCAACTGGTTCTCCCTTATCTATTCTACCAGTTACATCCTCAAAATATTCCAGTAGATTAGTCAAGCATGATTTACCTTTTGTAAATCCAAGTTGACTTTGTCCAATCCTGTCACTGTTTTCCAAGTGCTCAGCTATTACATCTTTTATAATGGACTCTAGCATTTTCCCCACTACTGATGTCAGGCTTACCGGTTTATAATTCCCCATTTTCTCTCTACCACCTTTTTTAAATAGTGGGGTTACATTAGCTACCCTCCAATCCATTGGAACTGTTCCAGAGTCTATAGAATTTTGGAAGATGACCAGCAATGCATCTACTATTTCTAGGGCCACTTCCTTAAGTACACTAGGATGTAGATTATCAGGCCCTGGGGATTTATCGGCCTTCAATCCTGTCAATTTCCTTAACACCATTTCTCTACAAATACTGATTTCATTCAGTTCCTCCCTCTAATTAGACCCTATGTTCCCCAACATCTCTGGGAGGTTATTTGTGACCTCCTTTGTGAAGACAGAACCAAAGTATGTATTTAATTGGTTTGCCATTTCTTTGTTCCCCATTATAAATTCCCCTGATTCTGACTGCAAGGGACCTATGCTTGACTTCATCAATCTTTTTCTCTTCACATATCTATAAAACCTTTTACAGTCAGTTTTTATGTTCCTCTCAAGCTAACTCTCATACTCTATTTTCCCCATCTTAATTAATCCCTTTGTCCTCCTTTGCTCAATCCTAAACTGCTCCCAATCCTCAGGTTTGCTGCTTTTTCTGGCCAATTTATATGCCCTCTCCTTGGATCTTATGCTATCCCTAATTTCCCTTGTTAGCCACGGTTGAGTCACCTTTTTTGTTTTATTTTTATGCCAAACAGGAATGAACAAATTCTGTAGTTCATCCATGCAATCTTTAAATGTTTGCCATTGCCTATCCACTGTCAACCCTTTAAGTAACGTTCCCCAATCCGTCCTAGCCAACTCGCGCCTCATTCCATCGTAGTTTCCTTTATTTAAATTCAGGACCCTAGTTTCTGAGTCAACTACTTCACTCTCCATCTTAATGAAGAATTCTATCATATTATGATCGCTCCTCCCCAAGGGGCCTCACACAACAAGATTGCTAATTAATCCTTTCTCATTACATAATACCCAGTCTAAGATGGCCTGATCTCTATTTGGTTCCTCAACATATTGGTTCAGGAAACCATCCCGTATACACTCTAGGAATTCTTCCTCCACAGTATTGTTACTAATTTGGTTAGCCCAATCTATATGTAAATTAAAGTCACCCATGATAATTGCTGTGCCCTTATTGCACACATCTCTAATTTCCCGTTTAATGCCATCCCCAACATCAGCATTATTGTGTGGGGGTCTGTATACAACTCCCACTAACGTTTCCTGCCCCTTGGTATTTCTCAGCTCTATCCATACAGATTCCACATCATCAGAGCTAATATCCTTCCTTACTATTGTGTTAATCGCCTCTTTAACCAGCAATGCTACCCCACCTCCTTTTCCTTTTTGCCTGTCCTTCCTGAATATTGAATATCCCTGGATGTTGAATTCCCAGCCTTGGTCACCCTGGCGCCATGTCTCCGTAATCCCAATTATATCATATCCGTTGACATCTATTTGCGCAGCTAATTCATCCACCTTATTACGAATGCTCCTCGCATTAAGACACAGAGCCTTCAGGCTTGTTTTTTTAACACTCTTAGACCATTTAGAATTATTGTTTACTGTAGCCCTGTTTGATTTACACCCTTGATTTCTCTGCCTTCCACTTTTGCTTTTCTCCTTCCTGTCTTGTGTTTCTATCCTTGCTTCCCTTTCCTCCTGTCTCCCTGCACAGGTTCCCAAACCCCTGCCATTTTAGTTTAAACCCTCCCTAACAGCACTAGCAAACACTCCCCCGAGGACATCGGTCCCGGTCCTGCCCAGGTGCAAACCGTCCAGTTTGTACTGGTCCCAACTCCCCCAGAACCAGTTCCAATGTCCCAGGAATTTGAATCCCTCCCCCTTGCACCATACTTCTAGCCACGTATTCATCTGGAATATCCTTCTATTTCTACTCTGACTAGTTCGTGGCACTGGTAGCAATCCTGAGATTACTACCTTTGAGGTCCTATTTTTTAATTTACCTCCTAACTCCCTATATTCAGCTTTTGGGACCTCATCCCGTTTTTTACCGATATCGTTGGTACCTATATGTACCACGACAATTGGCTGTTCACCCTCCCCCTCCAGAATGCCCTGCAGCCGCTCCGAGACATCCTTGACCCTTGCACCAGGGAGGCAACATACCATCCTGGAGTCTCGTTTGCGGCTGCAGAAATGCCTATCTATTCCCCTTACAATAGAATCCCCTATCACTATAGCTCTCCTGCTCTTTTTACTGCCCTCCTGTGCAGCAGAAACACCCATGGTGCCAGGAAGTTGGCTGCTGCTGCCTTCCCCCGATAAGCCATCCCCCTCAACAATATCCGAAGTGGTATATCTGTTTGAGAGGGGGATGGCCACCGGGGACCCCTGCACTACCTGCTTGTGCCTACAACTCTGCCTGGTGGTCACCCATTTTATGACCTTATTAACCTGTGTTGCTACTATGATTTATGAAATAAGGCCCCCAACTCCCTTTGCCCCTATATCCTCTCATGGTGTAACTAATGTGGGAGGGTGTGTTCACCTGAACAGGAACTAGACACCGAATAGGTGGACAACAGATCAGTCCATTAAGAAATCACCCTAGTAGGACCTTTGTTCTTCCAATGATTCCTCCCATCCATCCCCTTGGATCCTTCGGATTTATGACTGAGCTTTGTATTTACAAATTGGTTAATCTAGCGCAGATCAAAAACAATAAATGAACAATTAAATGCAGAATGTAAACATTATGGAATACACAAGGTTTTTTTTTCATTCCTGGGGTGTGGGCATTGCTGGCAAGGCCAGAATTTATTGCCCATCCCTAACTGCCCATCAGAAGGTGGTGGTGAAGATGAGATACCTTATTTAACCGCTGCAGTCCATGTGGTGAAGGTACTCCCACAGTGCTGTTAGGTAGGGAGTTCCAGGATTTTGACCCAGCGATAATGAAGGAAATGCGATATATTTCCAAATCAGGATGGTGTGTGACTTGAAGGGGAATTTGGAGGTGGTGGTGTTCCCATGTGCCTGCTGCCCTTGTCCTTCGAGGTGGTAGAGGTCGTGGGTTTGGGAGGTGCTGTCAAAGAAGCCTTGGTGAGTTGCTGCAGTGCATCTTGTAGATGGTACAGACTTCAGCCACAGTGCGCCGGTGGTGGAGTCAGTGAATGGTTAAGGTGGTGGATGGGGTGCCAATCAAGTGAGCTGCTTTGTCCTTGATGGTGTTGAGCTTCTTGAGTGTTGTTGGAACTACACTCATCCAGGCAAGTGGAGAGTATTCCATCACACTCCTGACTTGTGCCTTGTAGATGGTGGAAAGGCTTTTGGGAGTCAGGAGGTGAGACACTCGCTGGCGAATACCCAGCCTCTGATCTGCTCTTGTAGCCACAGTATTTATGTGGCTAGTCCAGCTAAATTTCTGGTCAATGGTGATCCCCAAGATGCTGATGGTGAGGAATTCGGTGATGGTAATGCTGTTGAATGTCAAGGGGCAGTGGTTAGACTCTCTCTTGTTGGCGATGGTCATTGCCTGGCACTTGTGTGGCATGAATATTACCTGCCACTTTTCAGTCCAAGCCTGCATGTCGTTCAGGTCTTGATGCATGAGGGCATGAACTGCATCATTATCTGAGGAGTTCTGAATAGCGCTGAATACTGTGCAGTCATCAACGAACATCCACACTTTTGACCTTATGATGGAGGGAAGGTCATTGATGAAGCAGCTGATGATGGTTGGGCCTAGGACACTGCCCTGAGGAGCTCCTGCAGCCATGTCTTGGGGCTGAGATGATTGGCCTCCAACAACAACAACCATCTTCCTTTGTACTAGGTATGACTCCAGCCAGTTGAGAGTTTCCCCCATGATTCCAATTGACTTCAGTTTTACTGTCTGGAGCCGAGTGGTCCTGGCAGAACCGAACCTGAGCATATTTTTGGTAAGTGCCGCTTGATAGCACTGTTGACGGCACTTTGATAATGATTGAGAGTAGACTGATGGGGCGGTAATTGGCCAGATTGGATTTATCCTGCTTTTTGTGGACAGGACCAACCTGGGCAATTTTCCACATTGTCGGGTAGATGCCGGTGGTGTAACTATATATTGGAAGAGCTTGGCTAGAGACGCAGCTCATTCTGGAGCACAAGCCCTCACCACGACAGCCGGGATGTTGTCGGGGCCCATAGCCTTTGCTGTATCCAGTGCATTCAGCCATTTCTTGATATCACGTGGAGTGAATCAAATTGGCTGAAGACTGGCTTCTGTAATGGTGGGGACCTCAGCAGGAAGCCGAGATGGATCATCCACTCGGCCCTTCTGGCTGAAGATGGTTGCAAACGCTTCAGCCTTGTCTTTTGCAGTCAGATGCTGGGCTCTGCCATCATTGCGGATGGGGTTGTTTATGGAGCCTCCTCTTCCTCCCCCTGTTAGTTGTTTAATTATCCACCACCATTCACAAATGGATGTGGCAGGACTGCAGAGTTTTGATCTGATCCATTGGTTGTGGGATCACTTAGCTCTGTCTGTAGCATGCTGCTTCAGTATGCATATAGTCCTGTGTTTCAGTTTCCCCAGGTTGACACCTCATTTTTAGGTACACCTGGTCCTGCACCAGGCATACTCTTCTACACTCCTCATTGTACCATGGTTGGCTGCCTGGCTTGATGTTAATGGTAGAGTGAGAGATATGCCATGCCATGAGGTTATAGATTGTGGTGGAATAAAATTCTGCTACTGCTGATGGCCCACAATGCCTCATAGCTGCCCAGATTGAGCTGCTAGATCTGTTCTGAATCTATCACATTTAGCACGGTGGTAGTGCCACACAACACAATGGAGGGTGTCTATAGTGAAGACGGGACTTCGTCTCCACAAGGACTGCACTGTGGTCACTCCTGGCCAATATAGTCATGGATAGACTTGTTAGGTTTTTAAAAATTGCCAACCAAGTTGGTGGAAGTGTGAGGTGATAACCTGCGTGGTGAGGACAACAGGACCCTGGGTGAATAAGAGGTGCATCTCCTTGATTAAAGGATTAAAAAATTAACTGAGAAGGTGGGTGAATTAGAGAGGGTAAATTCAATGTCAGATCAGAACAAGGATCAAGAGGCAAAGCAAGAATTTGTAAAATCTGGAACAATTCACAATATGAACAACAGAGACTCTACATTTTGTTCACAGTCTGGGCCAGAGAGGGGATCAGTCATTAAAAGGGTACTTACACAAGAGACTGAACTCTGGCAAATCTACAAATGCAGCAACTTTATTAAAATGACAGGCAGGTTAAGGGAAAGATGCCATTTATGCAAAACTAATGGTGGAGAGGCACAAATCAATCAGCAACTGGAGGGGATTTGAAATTCATGGAGTATCTTTGCTGGCCAATCTGTACATTAACAGCAGAAGCTGTTCACACAGCCTTTTGTCTACAAAATCTGGGCCATTGCAACCTAAACTCCGGGCGAGGGGGGCGGCGAATTTGGGATCGCCCCGTTTGGAGCGCAATTATCGGCCAGTCGCAAAGTTTAGCACCTGGTGCAAATTATCGCTTGACTGCAAACTTGGCTTCTATCGCCCCTGGAGGTGATTGGAGCACTAAATCAGGTGCTACACTTGTCTTAAGGCACAAACGCCAAGGAGTGAGGTGCTACCTCAGAGCGCTGGCACAGCACATGTGATGTCATTCAGCAATGGAACAGACGCACTGGCGCCAGCCAGTTCTTAAAGGGGAGGGTCGATCTTGCTCTCCATCCACACCCTGCTCATTCCAGCCTTGAATCTCAGCCTGGAGAGACCTGTACATCAAATCAGCTGGAAAGAACAATGGAGAGGTTTTTGGGAAAGAGCTCAGAGTGTAGCCCCCACAGTCTCTTCTAAATCAATGCAAGGAAGGTCAAATCAAAATTATTCTGCAAAGTGCTGCTCAGTACCCAAAACTCCTTCACACAGCATTGACTTTCTCCAGAAGTGTCTCAGAATGTGTGGTGCAAAAATGTCACCGACAAAAAAAAGGCAGGAAGCGGTTGCCTTTAAATAGCACTCCCCCAGTACCTTCTGACTGCAAAACGTTCCCCCTCAACTTGTCATTAGCGGCAGGTTGAGCAACTCAATATCTGGTCCAGGGCGCTACCGGGGTGTTGCATGCACGACTGATGTCACGATCTGTGGGCGCAGGAGATCGTGGCGGGAGTGTTGAGCGCTGCCGCAAAATCTGGTCAATTTTGCGAGCAGCATAAAAATCGCCATTCCCGGCACCAGTTGCTTTGCACCCCATTACCACCCTCTTAGGGCGCAAACCAACCACATTTTTCCCCCAGGAGTCCTTCGTACAACATTGAGCTGCTAAAATATATTCTTCATATTCACAACTTCTAGATTCAGCTTCCAGGCTATGGTTCTCACCCTCCTCCCCATGTAGAACAGGAGCCAGAGGGCAGACTAAAAAATGGGCTACAGTGAGCTCCACATGCCTGTTATTTTCTACTATCACACTTGCCCTTAAGGCAGAGAGACCTATATCCTTCATACACTCAACTGTTAAGGCGGCTGGCGGTAATGTGGTTGGGATTGTTGGGATAATCAGAGCAGCTGAAGCCCTAGGCAGTTCTGCCATGTAGGCAGTGGGCGAGACATTGCCATCATCACCCATGTCCATGCCAGCCATGGCCCCCACTGCAGGGCACTGCTTCACTGACCAGCCAGTCATTGGTGTTGGGTCTAATGAGATCAGTGAAGCTGTGGCTCAGTTCTTGCTATCAAGCCCCAACCCAGTCCAAAGAGAAATACTGTTCCACTAAAGGTCTGCTAGACGTACAGGCAGGACCCTGAGCATCTGTAGAAAGTCCTCAACTGGTCACTTGAGGTGGCATGCCAAACAATTAGCACACTACACATAAAAGCACTCAGCCTGCAGTCCATCATAGGCACATGGCAAACAGGCAGCTGCAGGGAAGAAGGGAGCAGGGGAGAAATAATTACTACCCTTGTAGACAAGATCGGTGAATCTTCTCAGAGGCACCACTGCAGCAGCCTTGGTGGTGTCTTAATTTAAGACACCACAATCCTGCTTTTCCATGGAACAAACCAAGTTACCCACAATTTCTTTCCCAGGATCTAACAGTCAATCTAAGGTCTAATCCTCAAAAAAGACAAAGAAATATTGGTTAGAAGTTAGAGGGGGGGGGGCAGGGTGGCATAATCTCTATCAACTTTAACAAGACACAACAGGTGCTGGATTAGGTAGTTACGATGTCTGACAGTAAAGCTTCCTTCAGTATCCACCTTGTCCCTCCAGTCAACAGTGGGATTTAATTTTAACTACCAGTGTAACTAGGACTTACTACTAGCCATTTCATGGTTCACATCAACACCCAAAATGCACACATTTCTGTCCATCTGGTTTATTTGTTCAGGGTCTACAGTTCAATCTCACTACATTGGGAGGAGACAGCTCTTGGTTTCTTCATCCTGTACACTGCAGCCATCACCACCAACAGGGACAGAGCCACCACCATGAAGCCAATGGCTGCTCCACGCAGAAACCGAGAAGGAGACCCAGCAGCATCTATTGGAGACACAAGATGTTATATTCGGAAGGGTTCACAGTGGCCTATTGAAGAGCCTCCACTTACCATTCTCTTCAAGCAGCTTCTTAGACAGACGACTCTCACCTTCCAGGAAAATGATGGGACCAGGAGCACTCACCAATGTTCCCTCATGGTCATCTGTACTCCTGCGTCTCTCTATTGGCAAATGAAACATTGTTAGCATACAGTTTTGACCTGACCCACTTTCCAACCTGGTCACCCATGTATCATTTCCAAGGAGAAAGATAAATCCTGACTAGACACTGGAGATGACATGTTACCTGCTATAAAGCAGGAGACCAACCCACATTACACCATCTGCACTGCCAGTTCAATGTTTGCAATGATGGGCACAAAGCTAGACACTACCTAGACTGAAACTAATAATGGGTTGGGGCAGTGGGGGTTCAGTTGAAGGGGAATTTAGAAAATCAGAGAAAGGAGAAGGCAATAGTGCAGGGTAGTGAGAAGGGAAATGATAACCAGAGTGTGACAGGAGACAGAGCGTACAAACATAAGCATGCACCAGCAAATAGTTTGAGTGGGTAAAAATGGTAAAGAAAAATTTAAAAGCTCTTTATCTGAATGCACGCAGCATTCGCAACAAGATAGATGAGTTGACAGCAAAAATAGAAATAAATGGACATGATCTGATAGCCATTACAGAAACATGGTTGCAAGGTGACCAAGGCTGGGAACTAAATATTCAGGGATATTTGACATTTTGGAAGGATAGGCAGAAAGGAAAAGGATGGGGGTAGCTCTGTTAATAAAGGATGAGATCAGTGCAGTGGTGAGAAATGATATTGGCTCAGAAGAGCAGGATGTAGAAATCAGTTTGGGTGGAGATAAGAAATAGTACAGGAAAGAAGTCTCTGGCGGGAGTAGTCTATAGGCCCCCACAACAGTAGCTACACTGTAGGACAGAGTATAAATCAAGAAATAATGGGGGCTTGTAAGAAAGGTACTGCAATAATCATGGGTGATTTTAATCTTCATATAGATTGGACAAATCAAATTGGCAAGAGTAGCCTTGAGGATGAGTTCATAGAGTGTATTCAGGATGGTTTCTTAGAACAATGCATTGTGGAACCAACCAGGGAGAAGGCTAATTTAGATCTGGCAATGTGTAATGAGACAGGATTAATTAATGATCTCACAGTAAAGGATCCTCTAGGGAACAGTGATCATAGCATGATAGAAGTTTCAGGGTAAGAAACTTGGTCCTAAACTTAAATAAAAGGCAATTACAAAGGTATGAAGATAGAGTAGGCTAAAGTAGACTGGGAAAATAGATTAAAGGGTAAGACAGTAGATAAGCAGTGGCAGACATTTAAGGAGCTATTTCAAATGAATACATGGCTAGAGGAATGGTGCAAGGGGGAGGGATTCAAATTCCTGGGACATTGGAACCGGTTCTGGGGGAGGTGGGACCAGTACAAACCGGACGGTCTGCACCTGGACAGGGCTGGGACTGCTGTCCTAGGGGGAGTGTTTGCTAGTGCTGTTGGGGAGGATTTAAACTAATGTGGCAGGGGGTTGGGAACCTGAGCAGGGAGACAGAGGAAAGCATGTCAGGAAGGGACAGAAGGTATGGAGTAAAAGGTAAAGTGTTAAATAAGGAAAAAGCAGGAAGTAAGTGTCACAAAACACATTTGAAAGTTCTTTATCTGAATGCACGTAGCATTCGTATCAAAATGGACGAGTTAATGGCACAAATAACTATGTATGGGTATGATCTTGTGGCCATTACAGAAACATGGCTGCAGGGTGACAACGTCTGGGAATTAAATATGCCAGGGTATTTAACAATCAGGAAGGACAGGCAAGAAGGAAGGGGAGGGGTGTGGCTATGTTAATAAAGGAAGGAATCACTGTAATACAGAGAAATGATATTGGGTCAACAGATCAGGATAATGAAACAGTTTGGGTAGAGATAAGGAATAATAAGGGGGAAAAAACCACTGGTGGGTGTAGTATATAGGCCTCCTAATAGTTGCAACTCTGTTGGAAGTAGTATTAATCAGGAAATAGTTGGGGCATGTAATAAGGGAACAGCTATAATTATGGGGGATTTTAACTATCATATTAACTGGACAAATCAAATTGGGCAGGGCAGCCTTGAGGAAGAGTTTATTGAGTGTCTTAGGGATGGATTTCTTGAGCAGTATGTAACTGATCCTACAAGGGGGCAAGCAACCTTGGACCTGGTACTGTGTAGAGTCAGGATTAATTAATAATGTCCTAGTTAAGGATCCCCTTGGAATGAGTGACCATAACATGGTTGAATTCCATATCCAATTAGAGGGTGAGAAGGTTGGTTCTCAAACAAGCATACTGAGCTTGAATAAAGGAGACTATGATGGTATGAGGGCAGAATTGATTAAAGTGGACTGGGAAAATAGATTAAAGGGTAAGACGGTACATGAGCAGTGGTGTTCATTCAAGGAGTTATTTTACAACTTTCAAAATAAATATATTCCACTGAGGAAAAAAGGGTGTAAAAGAAATGACAGCCATCCATGGCTAAGTAAAGAAAGTATCCAACTAAAAACAAGGACATATAAGGTAGCCAAAGTTAGTGGGAGGATAAAAGATTGGGAAGTCTTCAAAAGACAACAAAAAGTAACTAAAGGATTGATTAAGAAAGGGAAAATAGACTATGAAAATAAATTAGCAAAAAATATAAAAACAGATAGCAAGAGTTTCTATAGTTATATAAAAAGAAAAAGGGTGGCTAAGGCAAACGCAGGTCCCTTAGAGGATGAGACCGGGAAATTAATGGTGGGAAACATGGAGCTGGCAAAAATGCTGAACAATTATTTTGTTTCAGTCTTTACGGTAGAGGACACTAAGAATATCCCAACACTGGACAAACAGGGGGCTCTAGTGGGGGAGGAGCTAAATACGATTAAAATCACTAAGGAATTGGTACTCAGTAAAATAATGGGACTCAAGGCGGATAAATCCCCTGGACCTGGTGGCTTACATCCTAGGGTCTTGAGGGAAGTGGCAGTAGGAATTATGGATGCTTTGGTAATAATTTTCCAAAACTCCCTGAACTCAGCAAAGGTCCCGGCAGATTGGAAAACTGCGAATGTAACACCCTTATTTAAAAAGGGTTGTAGGCAGAAGGCTGGAAATTATAGACCAGTTAGCCTAACATCTGTGGTGGGTAAAATTTTGGAGTCTATTATTAAGGAGACAGTAATGGAACATTTAGATAAACATAATTTAATAGGACAAAGTCAGCATGGCTTTATGAAGGGGAAGTCATGTCTGACAAATTTGCTCGAGTTCTTTGAGGACATAACGTACAGGGTGGATAAAGGGGAACCAGTGGATGTAGTGTATTTAAACTTCCAGAAGGCATTCGACAAGGTGCCACAGAAAAGATTATTACTCAAGATAAAAAAAATCACTGGATTGGGGGTAATATTCTGGCATGGGTGGAGGATTGGTTATCTAACAGGAAGCAGAGAGTTGGAATAAATGGTTCATTCTCGGACTTGCAACCAGTAGCCAGTGGTGTTCCGCAGGGGTCGGTGCTGGGTCCCCAACTCTTTACAATCTATATTAACGATTTGGAGGAGGGGACCGAGTGTAACATATCAAAGTTTGCAGATGATACAAAGATGGGAGGGAAAGTAGAGAGTGAGGAGGACATAAAAAACCTACAAGGGGATATAGACAGGCTGGGTGAGTGGGCAGAGATTTGGCAGATGCAATACAATATTGGAAAATGTGAGGTTATGCACTTTGGCAGGAAAAATCAGAGAGCAAGTTATTATCTTAATGGCGAGAAACTGGAAAGTATTGCAGTACAAAGGGATCTGGGGGTCTTGGTGCAAGAAAATCAAAAAGTTAGCATGCAGGTGATCAAGAAAGCCAATGGAATGTTGGCTTTTATTGCTAGGGGGATAAAATATAAAAACAGGGAGGTATTGCTGCAGTTGTATGGGGTATTAGTGAGACCGCACCTGGAGTACTGCATACAGTTTTGGTGTCCATACTTAAGAAAAGACATACTTGCTCTCGAGGCAGTACAAAGAAGGTTCACTTGGTTAATTCCGGGGATGAGGGGGTGGACATACGAGGAGAGGTTGAGTAGATTGGGACTCTACTCATTGGAGTTCAGAAGAATGAGAGGCAATCTTATTGAAACATATAAGATTGTGAAGGGACTTGATCGGGTGGACGTGGTGAGGATGTTCCCAATGATGGGTGAAACTAGAACTAGGGGACATAATCTTAGAATAAGGGGCTGCTCTTTCAAAACTGAGATGAGGAGAAACTTTTTCACTCAGGGTAGTGGGTCTGTGGAATTTGCTACCCCAGGAAGCTGTGGAAGCTACTTCATTAAATAAATTTAAAACAGAAATAGACCGTTTCCTAGAAGTAAAGGGAATCAGGGGTTACGGGGAGCGGGCTGGAAATTGGACATGAGTTTGAGTTCGGATCGGTCAAGGCCCTGTGGGTGGCGGAGCGGGCCCAGGGGCCGAGTGGTCTGGTCCTGCTCCTACTTCTTGTGTTCTTTAGAGTTGAGGTTGGATCAGATCAGCCATGATCTCATTGAATGGCGGAGCAGGCTCGAGGGGCCGATTGGTCTACTCCTGCTCCTATTTCTTATGTTCTTATTTCATAACTCAAAGGTTTATTCCAGTGAGAAAGAAAGACAATGAGAAGGATGAACCATCTGTGGCTAACTAAGGAAGTTAAGGATGGTATCTAATTGAATGAAAAGGCATACAATGTTGTGAAGATTAGTGGTAGGCCAGAGGATTGGGAAATTTAGAAACCAGCAAAGGATGACTAAAAAAAATTTGAAAAAAGAGATTGAGTGTAAACTAGCAAAAAATATAAAGACAGCAAGAGCTTCTACAGGTATATAAAGGGAAGAGAGTAGCTAAAGTAAACATTGGTCCCTTAGAGGTTGGGGAATTAATAATGGGAAACATGGAAATGGCAGAGACTTTGAACAAATATTTCATATTGGTCTTCACGGTAGAAAACACTAAAAGCATCCCAATAATTGATAATCAAGGGGCTATAGGGAGGGAGGAACTTAAATCAATGACTATCACTAGAGAGAAAGTACTAGGCAAACTAATGGGACTAAAGGCTGACAAGTCCCCTGGACCTGATGGCCTGCATCCTAGGGTCTAAAAGAAGTGGCTGCAGAGATAGTGGATGCATTGGTTGTAATCTACCAAAATGCCCTGGATTCTGGAGGTCCCAGCGGATTGGAAAACTGCAAATGTAACACCCCTATTCAAGAAAGGAGGGAGGCAAAAAGCAGGAAACTATAGGCCAGTTAGCCCAACATCTGTCATTGGGAAAATGCTGGAATCCATTATTAAGGAAGTAATAGCAGAACATTTAGAAAATCATAATAAAGCCATGTTGACTCTACTTAATTGAATGAAAGGGAAATAGTGTTTGACAAATTTACTAGAGTTCTTTGAGGATGTAACAAGCAGGGTGGATAAAGGGGAACCAGTAGATGTAGTGTATTTGGATTTCCAGAAGGTATTTGATAAGGTGCCACAGGCTCGAGGGGTCTACTCCTGCTCCTATTTCTTATGTTCTGACAGGATTGCAGTCAGTCCCTGGAGATTCTTGTCATGAGTTGTGGTTCCCATTTATAGACAAGGGTCCTTCCCATTGAGAGCAGGTTTGTTCATATTGGGAGGGAGAGAGTGATAAACCCGCAGTTGCAGGGAACCAACCAGGTATTACTGTAACACAAGCAAATTAGTTTGCTTTGACAAAATCTCTAGATCAGAACAAAATCCCTGGTTCAGCAAGAGATTAAATCAAGGACTCACTTCGGCTACATTTGGATGTACAGTCATCCTGAGCAGAGGGGGAGCAAACCTCAGCACTGCAGTGCAAGTAAACCTAGAAGGGAAAGGAGTTTAGAGAGTGAGCTTCATGTAGACAGATGAACCAGGCTGTTATACAAGGAGCCAGTAAAGGGTTTCATTGGCTCAGACTCCTGTTTGGTTACCTGTCCAGAGAGAGGCTGGGCAGAGTCTCCATCCAGGAAAACAAAAGTCTTCACTTCAAACCGCTTGTGATGGGTTGGGAACTGCAGGCCGGAAAACACATCCACCGAGTGTAGGAGGGTCTGGTAGTAATCACCCTCATAGGGGCACCTGCAACAGGAGGGTCAGTCAGTGGGAGCATGAGGTCTTTGATCTAAAGAAAGGGACTTTTAGTGAGAAGGGTTAGATTTCAATTCATTCTTTCAATGAAAAGGGACAAAGTAACCTTCTACAGGAGGACAAAGGGCTTAATCAAGAGGGGCAAAATAGCTTACGAAAGCAAGCTGGCGGAAAATATAAAAACTAACTCCAAAAGCTTTTATAAGTATATCAAGAGGAAAAGACTGGTGAAAACCAAAGTTGGTCCATTGCAGTCAGATACGGGGGAATATATAACGGGAAATAAGGAAATGGCAGACCAACTAAATGCATACTTTGGGTCAGTCTTTACGAGGGAAGACACAAAAAACCTCACTGGGATATCGGGAAAAATAGGGACATTGGCAAAGGAGGAACTGACGCAAATCAATATCTCTAAGGATATGGTGTTAAGGAATCTAAAGGGATTGAAGGCGGACAAATCCCCAGGGCCTGATAACATGCATCCTAGGGTACTGAAGGAGGTGGCCCTAGAGATAGCGGATGCACTAAGTATGATTTTTCAGAATTCATTAGACTCGGGAACAGTGCCCATGGATTGGAGGGTAGCTAACGTTACCCCACTATTCAAAAAGGGGGGTAGGGAAAAAGCAGGTAATTACAGACCTGTAAGCCTTACATCAGTTGTGGGCAAAATGCTGGAGTCCATCATTAAGGATGAAATAGCGGAGCACTTAGCAAATGGGGACAGGATAGGACAGAGTCAACATGGATTTACAAAGGGTAAATCGTGCTTGACTAATCTATTGGAATTTTTTGAGGGAGTAACTGGTAAAATAGATGGGGGAGAGCCAGTAGATGTAGTGTACCTGGACTTCCAAAAGGCCTTCGACAAGGTCCCACATAAAAGATTAGCATGGAAAATTGAAGCTCATGGGATAAAGGGGAAAGTATTGACGTGGATAGAGAACTGGCTGTCAGATAGAAAACAGAGAGTTGGAATAAACGGCTCATTTTCTGAATGGCAGGCAGTAACAAGTGGGGTACCGCAGGGATCTGTCCTGGGTCCCCAGCTGTTCACAATTTACATTAATGACCTGGATCAGGGAGTCGGATGCAGCATTTCCAAATTTGCAGACGACACTAAACTAGGAGGGGGGGTGGGCTCAGAGGAGGAGACCAGGAAGCTCCAGAGCGATTTGGACAGACTGGGTGATTGGGCGGATAAATGGCAGATGCACTATAATGTGGACAAGTGCGAAGTTATCCACCTTGGGTGCAGGAATGGGAGGGCAAATTATTATTTAAATGGCAATAAATTGGGAGAGGGGGAAGTACAGAGAGACCTGGGTGTTCTTGTACACCAGTCACTGAAGGCGAGCATGCAGGTGCAACAGGCGGTCAAGAAGGCAAACAGTATGCTGGCCTTCATAGCAAAAGGGTTGGAATACAGGAACAGGGATACCTTGCTGCAGCTGTACAGGGCACTGGTGAGACCACACCTCGAGTACTGTGTACAGTTTTGGTCGCCTCATCTGAGGAAAGATGTTCTTGCCATGGAGGGGGTGCAGCGGCGATTCACCAGGCTGATACCAGGAATGGTGGGATTGACCTATGAGGAGAGACTATGTAGTTTAGGGATGTACACACTGGAGTTTAGAAGATTGAGAGGGGACCTCATAGAAGTGTATAAAATTCTGACAGGTCTAGACAGACTAGATGCAGAAGGAATGTTTCCCTTGGCGGGTGAGAACAGAACTAGAGGACATAATTTAAGGATAAGGGCTAAACCATTTAGGACAGAAATGAGGGGGAATTTCTTCACTCAGAGGGTGGTGAACCTGTGGAACTCATTGCCACAGAGGGCAGTGTACGTCAGCTCATTAAATATATTTAAGAGGGAATTAGATATATTTCTACAGGCAAAAGGGGTTAAGGGTTACAGAGAGAAGGCGGGGACGGGATACTGAATTGGAGGATCAGCCATGATCTCATTAAATGGCGGAGCAGGCTCGAAGGGCCGGATGGCCTACTCCTGCTCCTATCTTCTATGTATCTATGTATCTATGTATCCACCACTGGCCTACAGTGGACCAATTAGTTCACCATTGCTCTAAAGCTGGGGTCACCCATTTGGCTTTCCTAGTGTAATAGTAACTGTTACATGGAACAATGCTGAAGGAGGTCAAGACCAAAAAATTTCAGGACCAATGTAGAGAAGCTTAGCCAATGCCAACAGAGTATTGGATTGTTTTAATAGAACTAGTCAGTACAAATCAAAGGACACCATTCTGTCACTATGCAGGTCATTGCTAAGACAGTATCTAGAGTATTACGTCCAGTTTTGGTCCCCTCACATGGGTGATAGCAGCCTTGGAGAAGGTTCAGAGGAACTAAGAATGATTCCTAGCTTAAAGAACCTTAGCTACTCATTTATTCCTGAGCAGTGTAGACTTAGGAGGCCTGATAGAAGTCTATAAAGCACTGTATAGCATGCTTTTTTTCCCCCAATGGATATATTCAACATTAAAAACATTTACAACATTGTGATCATTCCATTGGATCAAAGTCATTCTGCCACCATATATTTAGATATAAAAATTTGAACTCCAATAACATTAATCTATTGTACTTTAAAAATTGATCATAAAATCCTGCATTTAAATCCCTCTGAATAAAAAAGTCTCAATGATCTTTTAGCTTATATTTAAAATACAGATTTATTCTCCTCCCTTTATAAAACAGAGCATTCCTTCTTTGAAATCACAAAGATAGCATCCCTATTGAGATGATTACAGTTTGACAGATTGGAGGAGGGAGAGGACATAGGAATAAGAGTTTAAACTATGCAAGAGTAGGCATAGACTGGATGTTGGGCAGTTCTTCCTGCCTCTCCCACCCCCCTCAAACTAGGGAGCCTCTGAATACATTGCCAGCTGGTGTGGTGGGTGCTGACTCTCGGCACACCTTCAAGAGGGAGCTGAACCAGTTCCTGATGGGGCAGAGATTAGATCATATCGAAGACAGGAGTCTTGAAAATTAACATTTGGCCAAGTGTAGCCCATGTAATCGCCTGAACATGATTCGATCACCTGAGGCAATCGTAGGGACCACAGAGTATTTCTTCCCTTATTGGCCCTGGGTTTTCTGCCTCTCCCAAGAGATTACATGACTAATTGGATGAGAAGGGGGTAGGAACTGTCTAGGCACAATGCTCCAGTCAGAGTGTGGGGCAGGCTTGATGGAACAGTTGGTCTTTCCCTACACATCAATTTCTATGAAATTTTAAACCATCAACCCCTTGATTATTTTCCTTACCCATCCACTAGTAGACTCCATTGCACCTTGTGGTTTGGGGCTGGGACAGGAGTCGCCCAGCAGTCATGCAACCTCAGGACAATCATTGGGTCCGTGCGGTCCTGGACACGAACCTCCACAAACACTGGGTCCTGAAGGATACTCTGAATGGGGTAGTCACTATCCACATACCAAGACCTGTAGTTACCACCTGAAAGGCAGACACAAGAACCAGTCACTCCCTGCAGTGATACATTCCCAGTGCTTCTATCACCATTACCCTGGGCCATTGTACCTTTTGCAATTCTCAGTTCCAGTTTGAGAATCCCATCATCAGAAGCAGGAGGTGGTGGAGGAGCCGTGTAAACCGTGACATTGATTTGTAAGCCAGTCTCTTTCCTCCCCTTGTACTTGCACTGGAATGCAGGCTGCAGAGAGACAATAGCAGGTGGAGCTTCATCCAGCAACACATCCCTCCAACCCCAACATCGCCACCATCCTCCTACCTGAAGGTGCTGTCCCGGGTTATTGAGCCCAGTTTCCCAGTCAGAATCATCCTCTTACCCAACACATCCGTTTCATACACCAAGGTTCCATTCTCCTCCTGCAGTGAGAACACTGGTTAATAAGGAGCTGGTTCATTCACGTGGAGAATGCTCAGCCCATCAATACTCACCCACTTGGTCGAGCCACAAGAGGTAATCGGGAAGCGGAAGGTCACAAGCTGGGCATTGGTTAGTTTAGGCCTGCACTCCGCTTCTTGTCCATCTTTCACATACAGAGACGGCAGGTTGAGGGCAGGAAGGGTCAGGGTCTTGGAGATCACTATGATGAACTGACCATCCGCTGTGCACACTGCAAGAGAATTACAATTCAATTCCACTGCTCCCATTGATGGTCAGGGGCTTCTCATTAGTGGAGAATCAGAGGTCTCAGACCAGAGACTTGAGGGACTGAGTCTCAAGAGAATTACAATTCAATTCCACTGCTCCCATTGATGGTCAGGGGCTTCTCATTAGTGGAGAATCAGAGGTCTCAGACCAGAGACTTGAGGGACTGAGTCTCAAAAGCCACAGACCAGCTCACAGCAGAAACAGGACTAGAATCCAAGGGGAAGCACAACCATTTAGTTTGATAGTGGAGTGAGCAAGGATGCATTTATATTAGCTGGGAACAGGTCTCGGCCAGTCAGCCCCTCAGGCCGGTTCCACCATTCAATGAGATCATGGCTGATCTATATCCCAACTCCATATCCCTCGAACCATGGCTAGCATCGATCACAGATTTAAAGTTAGTACTTTTTTTTAAGTCATTCACAGGATGTGGACGTCACTGGTAAGGCTGACATTTATTGCCCCATCCCCAATTGCCAGAGAAGGTGGTGGTGAGTTGCCTTCCATGTGGTGAAGGTTCCCAAACTGACTGTCGTAGTGGTTTGGTACAACTCAGTGGCATGCTGGGCCATTTCAGAGAGTAGTTAAGAGTCAACCACATTGCTGTGGGTCTGGAGTCATAGGCCAGACCAGGCAAGGACTGCAGATTTCCTTCCCTAAAAAGGAAATTAGCAAACTAGATTTTTTTTTTTAAATGACATCCAGTAATTTGTCACCACATCTATGCTGCAAATATGCAGTCTCCGGAGATAATTACCACTACACCAGCAAAGACATGCCGATCTAGGCCGACTTGACCAACTCATCTCAAATCCAGAAAGCAATTTGGAAGCATTGCCAAAACCCTTCAGTCTTGACAGATGGTGAAATGCAACATACCAAATGGATACCAGAGAGGACTTCATAGTACAACCTGAAGGATCAAACCAAAGCAATCAACTGCCTCAGAACCAGTCATGGTAGACACTGCCACCATCTCCATAGGTGGAAGATTAAAGCATGCCCATCATGCGACTGTGGAGCTCCTAATTAGACCCTGGATCACAACATTGAGCACTGCCCTCAGATGAAGTTCTCAAGCAGCCTACAAGGTATCCATGCAACTGCATTGGAAGCTTTGGCCTGGATAGTGATTTTTTTTTGCTACCACCATTCAAGAGAAGATAATAAGGTGGGAGCTACTTTGTACTAATTGTCAGCAGCAAGCTCCAAACCACATGGAAATCAAAACATTGGAGTCCAAAGGTCTAGTGCAGGCCACCAATATTTATAAGCAAGTCACCACACACCCCCCAACAACCCAAACACATGCATGAGGTGTGGCAGAGATTTATCAAAAAATCTTCCTTGCACAAGCAGTTAAATTTCCACTACTGAGAGAGTTATTCAATTAGAGAATTCATCAAAATAAATTGTAGCCTACAGAAGATTCCATGTTCTCAACAACTACTAATCCAGTAATAGCTTGACCAACCAACCTGTAGTACAGAGGGACTGCAGACTCAACACAGCACATTACCAATTCTACTGAAAGGCCAACTTTACCACCAATGTTCCTTCACCAGGTGGATCAACCTTCAAGACCAAACTTGCTTCACCCTACCAACATTAGATGGTGAAGCACAGGTTTGAGATTTACTGCCATTATAGACCAGAAATGTACCATTAATAATGTCCAATAACCACCTGATCAAAGGATCAACACCTTTGCATAGCAATAGGGTCACTCATTGGAGAATTTCAGCAGGTTACTTTACCTCAACTGAATCAAACTGGACACCATTTCCTAACTCCAGCAAGTATTCACAAACCTAGCAAAATCATTCCAACGCCCCGAACCTCAGCTATTGACATCTGCCTTCAATACGATGGAGGAACAACCATACACCAAGCGGAATCAGCTTCACTCAGGACTCCACGGGATGAGTTCGGTCAACAGACATGTCCACCCTTCCCTAGTACACAGAGTGAGACAGCAACAAGTCCGTGGATCATGTCCTGATCTACAAGTTGGATTCCGCCCCCATCCCCACAAGTATTCCCTCTAGAATCGGGTCGAGGAGCGCTTTGTTACCTGGGCTGTTCTTCAGACTGTAGAAGCAGGGATGGACATTCGAGTCCCGCGGGTCAAAGCAGCAACCCTGGCTGGTGCAGTCGGTTCTGTTAATTCCTGGGTGGCCGCACTCAAATCTCCAGCCTGGGTCTGTTGGACAAACATCATCACCGAGAAGCAGTGGCTGAGCTCGGAGAAAGAAGAGCCCAGCCAAGAGGCAGCAAGAACAGCCAACCACCCAATACCCCATCTCGGTTATTGCAAGTAAGATAATAACCTCCTCCCTCACAAAGCCGCTTTATGGCCGGGCTCCGAGTGCGGCAGGAATTGGAGCCAATCCCAGTGTGGCGGGTTCCTGTTCCCACGGGTTACTCGGGGAGGTAGTTTGCATTTTTGATAAGCTCTATCTGTCAGCCTGTCTCCGCTGGTTCCCAAGGCTCAGTCTTCCATTCTTGCTCCAAATCACATCTTAGCAACTGACCCTCGGGCCCATTGCACTCACTTTCTCTGCTCTAGTGTCAGAAGTAGTGGCCTGGAGTCTCCCTGCAGGATTTGACCATCTAATGTAGGCTGATATATAATGGCTGCACCATTCTCCATCATGTAGTGTGGCACTACCACCAGGCTAAGGGAGACAGACTAAGGACAGGTCATAGAGTCATAACGGCACAGAAGGAGGCCATTCGGCCCATTGAGTCCGTGCCGGCTCTCTGTAGAGCAATCCAGTCAGTCCCATTCCCCCGCTCTATCCCCATAGCCCTGCAAGTTTATTTCCCTCAAGTGTCTATCCAGTCTCGCCTTGAAAACATTGAGTGTCTCCGCTTCCACCACTTCCGTCGGCAGCGAATTCCAGGTCATCACTACTTGCTGCGTAAAAAAGTTTTCCTTCACATCCTCCCCCCCCCCCTATCTCTTGCCCAAAACCTTAAATCTGTGTCCCCTAGTCCTTATACCATCATCTAGTGGGAACAGCCTTTCCCCGTCTAGCCTATCCAAACCCGTCATAATCTTGTATACCTCTATCAAATCACCCCTCAACCTCCTTTGCTCTAATGAAAACAAATCCAGCTTCTCCAACCTGTCCTTGTAGCTAAGATCCCCCATCTCTGGAACCATTCTGGTAAATCTCCTCTGCACCCTCTCAAGGGCCGTCACATCCTTCCTAAAATGTGGTGAACAGAACTGGATGTAATACTCCAGTTGTGGCCTAACCAGCGCTTTATAGAAAGAAAAAAATAAATCACATCTTAGCAACTGACCCTCGGGCCCATTGCACTCACTTTCTCTGCTCTACTGTCAGAAGTTGTGGCCTGGAGTCTCCCTGCAGGATTTGACCGTCTAATGTAGGCTGATATATAATGGCTGCACCATTCTCCATCGTGTAGTGTGGCACTACCACCAGGCTAAGGGAGACAGACTAAGGACAGGTCTAGTAGTCCAAACATCATGAGGTGCTGCGGACCATCAGCAGCAGCAGAATTGTATCCCACCACAATATGTAATCTGGTGGCCCTCACTGCTTGATCACCAACAAGCCAGGAGAATAACCCTGCTTCAGTGCAAGTGTAGAGAGTGAGCCAGGAGCAGCACCAGGAATACCGGAGAATGAGGTATCAGCCGAGTGAAGCTATCATTCTACAGCGCCTTTCATGATCTCAGGTTGTCCCAAAGCATTTTACAGCCAATGAAGTCGTTTTGACGTGTAGTCGCTGTTGTAATGTAGGAATGTTGAATGTCCTAACTCATCCAGATATGTAAAATCTATGCATATATTACATATATATAAAAAAAACTGCCTGCTGAACACCTAAAGCAGCAAGGTGTGGACACAGCTATGTGGACAACCAAGCAACTAACAGGAGGAGAAGCCTCTCAAAATATCTCCATCCTCAGCCATGGTGGAGCCCAGCAGTGAATGCAGGAAACAAGGCTCAGATGTTTGCAATTGTCTTCAGTCAAAAGGGGCAAATGGATGATCACACCTGGACTCCTCCCGAGGTCCCCATCATCGTAGATATCAGTGTCCAGCCACTTCATCTCAGTCCATGTGATCTCGCTCTCGCTCTCACCCTCTCTCAATCTCTCGATCTCTCTCTACCCCTGAAAACCTACCGCTCAAGAATTTGTTCACCTGTCCTAATATCTCCTTTTGGGATTCGGTGTCAAACTCTGTAAATGCTCCTGTGAAGCACCTTGGGCTGTTTTCCTATGTTAAAGCTATTGTATAAATGCAAGTTATTGACGGTGGGCAATGTGTCCTTTAACTTTGCTCTATGACTCGGATTGATAGACATTTGGGATACACCGGATGTTATTGGTTCATTAAAATGGAATGAAACACATGGAATATTTAGGAATTAATCATATTTCTACTTCTTGAACTCTTCCTTAACCTCCCCCACCCAAAAAAAAAATCCCTAAACTAACCTTGAACTATTCTTGACACCAAAATTGCCTTTTATAAAGAGCAATTATTTGAAGACGTCACAGCTAAGTATGAGGAAAGGTTGAGCAGGTTGGGAATATGCTCATTGGAGTTTAGAAGAATGAGAGGTGATCTTACTGAAACATATAAGATTCTGAGGGGGTTGGACAGGGTAGATGCTGAGAGGATGTTTCCCCTCGTGGGGGAATCTAGAACGAGGGGGCATAGTCTCAGAATAAGGGGTCGCCCATTTAAGACAGAGATGAGGAGGAATTTCTTCTCTCAGAGGGTCATTAATCTTTGGAATACTTTACCCCAGAGAGCTGTGGAAGCTGAGTCATTGAATATATTCAAGGCTGAGATAGACAGATTTTTGAGCAACAGGGGAGTCAAGGGTTATGGGGAACAGGCAGGAAAGTGGAGTTGAGGCCAAATTCGGATCAGCCATGATCTCATTACATGGCGGAGCAGGTTCGAGGGGCCGAATGGCCTGCTCCTGCTCCTATTTCATTTCCTATTTCTTATGTTCTAAACTACACAAACTCCCAGTTCTTTCCCCACAAGTGGGAACATCTGTCGACCCCATTGAACCCCTTCATAAGACCTCTAGGAAGTTACCCTCTAGAGAAAAGAACCCCAGCCTATTTCCTGGATAGTTATAACCGCTCCATTCTGGTATCCTTGTAAATCTTTTGCACCTTCTCCAGTGCCTCTATATCCTTTTTATAATCAAGACCAGAACTGCGCACCACTCCTACTGTGGTCTAACCAAGAAAAGAAAAAGAAAGACTTGCATTTATATAGCGCCTTTCATGACCACCGGACGTCCCAAAGCACATTACAGCCAATTAATTACTTTTTGAGGTGTAGTCACTGTTGTAATGTGGGAAATGCGACAGCCATTTGCGCACAGCAAGCTCCCACAAACAGCAATGTGATCACAGAATCATAGAATGGTTACAGCACAGAAGGAGGCCATTCAGCCCATCGAGCCCATGCCAGCTCTCTGCAAGAGCACTCCCACTCCCCCGCCCTTTCCCCGTAGCCCTGCAAAATCTTTTCCTTCAGGTACTTATCCAGTTCCCTTTTGAAAGCCACGATTGTATCTGCCTCCACCACACTCTCAGGCAGTGCATTCCAGATCATAACCACTCGCTGCCTAAAAAGGTTTTTCCTCATGTCGCCTTTGGATCTTCTGCCAATCACCTTAAATCTGTGTCCTCTGGTTCTCGACCCTTCCGCCAATGGAAACAGTTTCTCTCTGTCTATTCTGTCTTGATAATGAGCAGATAATCTGTTTTAGTGATGTTGGTTGTGGGTTAAATATTGGCCAGGACACCGGGGAGAACTCTCCTGCTCTTCTTCAAAATAGTGCCATGGGATCTTTTACGTCCACCTGAGAGAACAGACAGGGCCTCAGTTTAACGTCTCATCTGAAAGGTGCCACCTCCGACAGTGGTACTATACGTTTGATGTAACATTTCTGCTTTTCAATTCTATTCTAGAAATTAACCCCAGAGCGTTGTATGTTTTATGACCTTATTAACCTGTGTTGCGACTATGATTTATAAAATAAGGCCCCCAACTCCCTTTGCTCCTGTATCCCCCCATGGTGTAACTAATGTGGAAGGGTGTGTTCACCTGAACAGGGACTAGACACCAAATAGGTTGACAACAGATCAGTCCATTGAGAAATCACCCTAGTAGGACCTTTGTTCTGCCAATGATTCCTCCCATCCATCCCCTTGGATCCTTCTGATTTATGACTGGGCTTTGTATCTACAAATTGGTTAATCTAGCTCAGATCAAAAACAATAAATGAACAATTAAATGCAGAATGTGAACATTATAGAATACACAAGTTTTTTAAAAATTCATTCCTGGGGTGTGGGCATGGCTGGCAAAGCCAGCATTTATTGCCGATCCCTAATTGCCCTTGAGAAGGTGGTGGTGAGCCATCTTCTTGAACCACTGCAGTCTGTGCGGTGAAGGTACTCCCACAGTGCTGTCAGGGAGGGAGTTCCAGGAGTTTGACCCAGCGACAATGAACGAACGGCGATATATTTCCAAGTCAGGATGGTGTGTGACTTGGAGGTGATGCTGTTCCCATGCGCCTGCTGCCCTTGTCCTTCCAGGTGGTAGAGTTCGCGGGTTTGGGAGGTACGGTTGAAGAATCCTTGGCAAGTTGCTGCAGTGCATCTTATAGTTGGTGCACACTGCAGCCACGGTACGCCGGTGGTGGAGGGAGTAAATGTTTAAGTTGGTGGATGGGGTGCCAATGAAGCGGGCTGCTTTGTCCTGGATGTTGTCGAGCTTCTTGAGTGTTGTTGGAGCTGCACTCATCCAGACAAGTGGAGAATATTCCCTCACACTCCTTACTTGTGCCTTGTAGATGGTGGAAAGGCTTTGGGGAGTCAGGAGGTGAGACACTCACCGCAGAATACCTAGCCTCTGACCTGCTCTTGTTGCCACAATATTGATCTGGCTGGTCCAGTTAAGTTTCTGGTCAATGGTGACCCCCAGGATGTTGATGGTGAGGGATTCGGCGATGGTAATGCCGTTGAATGTCAAGGGGCAGTGGTTAGACTCTCGCTTGTTGGAGATAGTCATTGCCTGGCACTTGTGTAGCATGAATGTTACCTGCCACTTATCAGCCCAAGCCTGAACGTCGTCCAGGTCTTGTTGCATGCGGGCATGGACTGCTTCATTATCTGAGGAGTTCTGAATGGCGCTGAACACTTTGGTGTCATCGGTGAACATTCCCACTATTGACCTTATGATGGAGGGAAGGTCATTGATGAAGCAGCTGAAGATGGTTGGGCCAAGGACACTGCCCTGAGGAGCTGCTGCAGCGATGTCTTGGAGCGGAGATGATTGGCCTCCAACCACCACAACCATTTTCCTTTGTACTAGGTATAACTCCAGCCAGTTGAGAGTTTTCCCGATGATTCCAATTGACTTCAGTTTTACTCGGGCTCCTTGATGCCACACTTGATCAAATGCTGCCTAGATGTCAAGAGCAGTTATTCTCACATCACCTCTGGAATTCAGCTCTTTTGTCCATGTTTGGACCAAGGCTGTAATGAGGTCTGGAGCTGAATGGTCCTGGCAGAACCCAACCTGAGCGTCGGTGAGCATATTTTTGATAAGTGGTGCTTGATAGCACTGTTGACGACACGTTGCTAATGATTGAGAGTAGACTGATGGGGCGGTAATTGGCCAGATTGGATTTGTCCTGCTTTTTGTGGACAGGATCTACTTGGGCAATTTTCCACATTGTCGAATAGATGCCGGGGTTGTAGCTGTATTGGAAGAGCATAGCTAGAGATGCGGCTATTTCTGGAGCACAAGTCTTCAGCATGACAGCTGGGGCCCACAGCCTCTGCTGTATCCAATGTGTTCAGCCGTTTCTTGATTTCACATGGAAGCGAATCGAATTGGCTGAAGACTGGCTTGTGTGATAGTGGGGACCTCAGGAGGAAGCTGAGATGGATCATCCACTCAGTACTTCTGGCTGAAGATGGTTGCAAACGCTTCAGCCTTGTCTTTTGCACTCGTATGCTGGGCTCTGCCATGTTGAGGATGGGGTTGTTCATGGAGCCTCCTCCTCCAGTTAGTTGTTTAATTGTCCACCACCATTCACAAATGGATGTGGCAAGACTGCAGAGCTTTGATCTGCTCCATTGGTTGTGGGATTGCTTAGCCCTGTCTATAGCATGCTGCTTCAGTATGCATGTAGTCCTGTGTTGCAGTTTCCCCAGGTTGGCACCTCTATTTTAGGTACACCTGGTGCTGCTCCGGGCATGCTCTTCTACACTCCTTATTGCACCATGGTTGGTCGCCTGGCTTGATGTTAATGTAAAGTGAGGGATATGATAGGCCATGAGGTTACTGATTGTGGTGGAATAAAATTCTGCTACTGCTGATGGCCCACAACACCTCCTGGCTGCCCAGTTTTGAGCTGCTAGATCTGTTCTGAATCTATCACATTTAGCACGGTGGTAGTACCACACAACACAATGGAGGGTGTCTATAGTGAAGACGGGACTTCGTCTCCACAAGGACTGTGCCGTGGTCACTCCTGGCCAATATAGTCATGGATAGACTTGTTAGGTTTTTAAAAATTGCCAACCAAGTTGGTGGAAGTGTGAGGTGATAACCCACGTGGTGAGGACAACAGGAGCCTGGGTGAACAAGAGGTGCATCTCCTTGATTAAAGGATTAAATAATTAACTGAGAAGGAGGGTGAATTAGAGCGGGTAAATTCAATGTCAGATCTGAAGAAGGATCAAAAGGCAAACCAAGAATTTGTAAAATGTGGAACAAGTCACAATGTGAACAAAAGAGACTACATTTTGTTCACTGTCGGGGCCAGAGAGGGGATCAGTCATTAAAAGGGTACTTATACAAGAGACTGAACTCTGGCAAATCTACAAATGCAGCAACTTTATTCAAATCACAGGCAGGTTAAGGGAAAGATGCTGTTTATGCAAAACTAATGGTGGAGAGGCACAAATCAATCAGCAACTGGTAGGGATTTGAAATTCATGAGTAACTTTGCTGGCCAATCTCTACATTAACAGCAGAAGCTGTTCACAGCCTTTGGTCTACAAAATCTGGGCTATTGCAACCTAAACTCCTGGGGGTGGGAGAAATTCGGTATCGCCCCGTTTGGGGGGCAATTATTGGCCGGGCGCAAAGTTAACGCCCGGTGCTAAATATCACCTCCCATTGCAAACTTGGCTTCTATCGCCCCTGGAGGTGATTAGAGCACTAAAATCAGGCACTTCACACCTGTCTTAAAGTGCTAATGCCGAGGAGCGAGGCGCTACCTCAGAGCGCTGGCGAAGCTCATGCGATGTCAGTCAGCAATAGAACAGACACACTGGAGCCGGTCAGTTCTTAAAGGGGAGGGTTGATCTTGCTCTCCATCCACACCCTGCTCATTCCAGCATTGAATCTCAGCCTGGAGAGACCTGTACATCAATTCTGCTGGAAAGAACAATGGAGAGGACCAGGGAAAGAGCTCAGTGTAGACCCCAAGGGGGAGAAATTCAGTATCGCCCCATTTGGGGCGCAATTATCGGCCGGGCGCAAAGATTAGCGCCTGGCGCTAATTATCGCCACCGACTGCAAACTTGACTTTTATCGCTCCTGGAGGTGATTGGAGCGCTAAATCAGGCGCTTCACACCTGTCTTAAGGCGCAAAGGTCGAGGAGCGAGGCGCTACCTCAGAGCGCTGGCGAAGCTCATGTGATGTCAGTCAGCAATGGAACACACACACAATGACACGGGCCAGTTCTTAAAGGGGATGGTTAATCTTGCTTTCCATCCACATCCTGCTCATTGCAGCCTTGAATCAATGGTGCTTCTCACGGAGGCACCACTGCGACAGCCTTGGTGGTGTCTTAAATTAAGACATCTTGATCCTGTGCCACACTAACAAACCAAGTTACCTGCACATTCTTTTCCATAATCTAAAAGTCAATCTAAGGTCTAATCCTCAAAAGAACAAAGGAAAATTGGTTAGAAGTTGAGTGAAGGGCAGCCCAAAACAGTGTTGGGTACAAATGCACATTGTAATCAGGAAATTCTTTAGAGCAAAAGGATTTCCAAAAAAAACCCACCTTGTCAGCTGACAAAAGTCAGGGTTTTTTTTTGGTGGGTGGGTGGCCTAATCTCAATCAACACCAACAAAAGAAGAGGAGGAGGAGTTGAAGAAGAAGAAGAAGAAGAAGAGGAGGAGGAGTTGAAGAAGAAGAAGATGAAGAAGAAGAGGAGGAGGAGTTGAAGAAGAAGAGGAGGAGGAGTAGAAGAAGAAGAAGAAGAAGAAGAAGACGAAGAAGAGGAGGAGGAGTTGAAGAAGAAGAAGAGGAGGAGGAGTTGAGGAAGAAGAAGAAGAAGAGGAGGAGGAGTTGAAGAAGAAGAAGAAGAGGAGGAGGAGTTGAAGAAAAGAAGAGGAGCAGGAGCTAAAGAAGAAGAAGAAGAGGAGGTGGAGTTGAAGAAGAAGAAGAAGATGAAGAAGAAGAAGAAGAAGAAGAAGATCAAGGAGAAGAAGGGCAGCAGGAGAAGCAGCAGCAGAAGAATAATAATAATAAGAAGAAGAAGAGGAAGAAGGGCAGCAGCAGCAGCAGAAGAAGAAGAAGAAGCAGAAGAAGAAGATGAAGAAGGAGAAGAAGAAGTAGAGGAAGGGCAGCAGCAGCAGCAGAAGCAGAAAAAGAAGAAGAAGAAGAAGAAGAAGAGGAATGGCAGCAGCAGCAGCAGAAGAAGAAGAAGAAGAAGAGGAATGGCAGCAGCAGCAGAAGAAGAAAAAAAAGAAGAAGAAGGGCAGCAGCAGAAGAATAATAATAAGAAGAAGCAGAAGAAGAAGATAAAGAAGGAGAAGAAGAAGAAGAAGAGGAAGGGCAGCAGCAGCAGAAGAAGAAAAAGAAGAAGGAGAAGAACAAGGGCTGCTGCAGCAGCAGAATAAGAAGCAGAAGAAGAAGAAGGGCAGCAGCAGAAGAAGAAGAAGAAGATAATGAAGGAGAAGAATGGCAGCAGCAGCAGAAGCAGCAGTAGAAGAAGAAGACGAAGAAGGGCAGAAGCAGCAGCAGCAGAAGAAGAAGAAGAAGAAGAAGAAGAAGAAGAAGAAGAAGATCAAGGAGAAGAAGGGCAGCAGGAGAAGCAGCAGCAGAATAATAATAATAATAAGAAGGAGAAGAAGAGCAGCAGCAGCAGTAGTAGAAGAAGAAGAAGAAGAAGAAGAAGAGGAGGAAGTGCAGCAGCAGCAGTAGAAGAAGAAGAGGAAGAAGAAGAAGAAGAAGAAGAAGGGCAGCAGCAGCAGAAGAAGTAGAAGAAAAAGAAGAAGAAGATGGTCAGCAGCAACAGCAGCAGCAGTAGAAGAAGAAGCAGAAAATGAAGAAGAGGAAGAGGAAGGGCAGCAGCAGCAGGAGAAGAAGAAGATGAAGATGAAGATGAAGAAAAAGAAGAGGAAGAGGAAGAGGAAGAGGAAGGGCAGCAACAGCAGCAGAAGAAGAAGAAGAAGGGCTGCAGCAGCAGAAGAAAAAGAAGAAGATGAAGAAGAAGAAGATGATGAAGGAGTAGGGCATCAGCAGCAGCAGAAGAAGAAGAATGGCAAGCACAGCAGAAGATTTAGAAGAAGGAGAAGAAGAAGGGCAGCAACAGCAGCAGAAGAAGAAGAAGAACAGCAGCAGAAGAGGAAGAAGAAGAACAGCAGCAGAAGAAGAAGAAGAAGAAGAAGGAGAAGAAGAAGAAGAAGAAGAAGAAGAAGGAGAAGAAGAAGAGGAGGAAGGGCAGCAGCAGCAGAAGAAGATGAAGAAGACGAAGAAGTGAAGCAGCAGCAGCAGAAGCAGAAAAAGAAGAAGAAGAAGTAGAAGAAGAAGGGCAGTAGCAGAAGCAGCAGCAGTAGAAGAAGAAGCAGAAGAAGAAGAAGGGCTGCAGCAGTAGCAGAAGAAGAACAAGAAGAAGAAGTAGAAGAAGAAGAAGCAGCAGCAGCAGCAGAAGAAGAAGATGAAGAAGAAGAAGAAGATCAAGGAGAAGAAGGGCAGCAGGAGAAGCAGCAGCAGAATAATAATAATAATAAGAAGAAGAAGAGCAGCAGCAGCAGTAGTAGAAGAAGAAGAAGAAGAAGAGGAAGGGCAGCAGCAGCAGTAGAAGAAGAAGAAGAAGAGGAAGAAGAAGAAGAAGAAGAGCAGCAGCAGCAGCAGCAGTAGAAGAAGAAGAAGAAGAAGAAGAGGAAGAGCAGCAGCAGCAGTAGAAGAAGAAGAAGGAGGGCTGCAGCAGTAGCAGAAGCTGAAGAAGTAGAAGAAGGAGAAGAAGAAGAAGAAGGAGGAGGGCTGCAGCAGTAGCAGAAGCTGAAGAAGTAGAAGAAGGAGAAGAAGAAGAAGAAGGAGGAGGGCTGCAGCAGTAGCAGAAGCTGAAGAAGTAGAAGAAGGAGAAGAAGAAGAAGACGTAGAAGAAGGGCTGCAGCAGCAGCAGAATAAGAAGAAAAAGAAGAGGAAGATGGGCAGCAGCAACAGCAGAAGAAGAAGAAGAAGGAGAAGAAGAAGAAGAAAAAGAAGAAGAAGGGCAGCAGAAGAAGAAGAAAAACAAGAAGGAGGAGAAGAAGAAGAAGAGGAAGGGCAGCAGCAGAAGAAGAAGTAGAAGAAGCAGAATAAGGAGAAGATGAAGTAGAAGATGAAGAAGAAGGGCAGCAGCAGCAGAATCAGATGATTAGAAGAGGAAGTAGAAGAAGTGCATCGGCAGCAGCAGAAGCAGAAGAAGTAGTAGAAGAAGTAGAAGAATGGCAGCAGCAGCAGAATCAGATGATTAGAAGAAGAAGCAGAAGAAGTGCATCAGCAGCAGCAGAAGCAGAAGAAGAAGAAGAAGTAGATGATGAAGGAGAAGAAGGGCATCAGCAGCAGCAGCAGAAGAAGAAATAGAATGGCAGCAGCAGCAGAAGAATTAGGAGAAGAAGGAGAAGGGCCGCAACAGCAGCAGCAGCAGAAGAAGAAGAAGAAGAAGAAGAAGAATGGCAGCAGCTGCAGAAGAAGAATAATAATAATAAGTAGACAAATAGCAGCAGCAGCAGCAGCAGAAAAAGAAGAAGAAGAACAGCAGCAGAAGAAGAAGAAGGAGAAGGGCTGCAACAGCAGAAGAAAAAGAAGAAGATGAAGAAGATGAAGAAGATGAAGGAGAAGGGCATCAGCAGCAGAAGAAGAAGAAGAATGGCAGCTGCAGCAGAAGATTTAGAAGAAGGAGAAGAAGAAGGGCTGCAGCAGAAGAACATAAGAACATAAGAAATAGGAGCAGGAGTAGGCCAATTGACCCCTCGACCCTGCTCCGCCATTCAATAAGATCATGGCTGATCTGATCCTAACTGCCAATCTACTATCACAGAACCATCTCCTGAACCTAACAGAAATCGACACACGAAATAGGAGCAGGATCAGGCTACACGGCCCCTGGGCCCGCTACGCTACCCACAGGGCCATGACCGATCCGAACCTAGACTCATGTCCAAATTCCTGCCCGCTCCCCGTAACCCTTAATTCCCTTTACTTCTAGGAAACTGTCTATTTCTGTTTTAAATTTATGTAATGATGTAGATTCTACAGCTTTTTGGGGCAGCATATTCCATGGACCTACCACCCTCTGAGTGAAGTACTTCCTTCTCATCTCAGTTTTGAAAGAACAGCCCCTTATTCTAAGACTATGCCCCCTAGTTCTAGTTTCACCCATCATCGGGAACATCCTCCCCGCATCCACCCGATCCAACCCTTTCACAATCTTATATGTTTCAATAAGATCGCCTCTCATTCTTCTGAACTCCAATGAGTAGAGTCTCAATCTACCCAACCTCTCCTCATATGTCCATCCCATCATCCCCGGGATTAACCGAGTGAACCTTCTTTGTACTGACTCGAGAGCAAGTATGTCTTTTCTTAAGTATGGACACCAAAACTGTATGCAGTATTCCAGGTGCGGTCTCATCAATACCTTGTACAACTGAAGCAATACCTCCCTATTTTTATATTCTATCCCCCTAGCAATGAAAGCCAACATTCCATTGGCCTTCTTAATCACTTGCTGCACCTGCATACTAAACTTTTGAGTTTCGTGCACCAGGACCCCCAGATCCCTTTGTACTTCAGTACTTTCCAGTTTCTTGCCATTAAGATAATAACTTGCTCTACTATTTTTCCTGCCAAAGTGCATAACCTCACACTTTCCAGTATTGTATTCCATCTGCCAAATCTCTGCCCACTTACTTAGCCTGTCTATGTCCCCTTGCAGATTTTTTATGTCCTCCTCACTCACTACTTTCCCTCCCATCTTAGTATCATCTGCAAACTTTGATATGTTACACTCGGTCCCCTCCTCCAAATTGTTAATATAGATTGTAAAGAGTTGGGGACCCAGCACTGACCCCTGCGGAACACCACTAGTTACTGATTGCCAGACTGAGAATGAACCATTTATCCTAAATCTCTGCCTTCTGTTAGATAGCCAATCCTCTATCCATGCCAGAATATTACCCCCAATCCCGTGATTTTTTATCTTAAGCAATAATCTTTTGTGTGGCACCTTGTCAAATGCCTTTTGGAAGTCTAAATACACCACATCCACTGGTTCCCCTTTATCCACCCTGTATGTTACTTCCTCAAAGAACTCCAGCAAATTTGTCAAACATGACTTCCCCTTCATAAAACCATGCTGACTTTGTCCTATTAAATTATGATTATCCAAATGTCCCGTTACTGTCTCCTTAATAATGGACTCCAAAATTTTACCTACCACAGATGTTAGGCTAACTATAGTTTCCAGCCTTCTGTCTACTGCCCTTTTTAAATAAGGGTGTTACATTAGCAGTTTTCCAGTCTGCCGGGATCTTTGCTGAGTCCAGGGAGTTTTGGAAAATTATTACCAATGCATCCACAATCCCTACTGCCACTTCCCTCAAGACCCTAGGATGTAAGCCATCAGGTCCAGGTGATTTATCCGCCTTGAGTCCCATTATTTTACCGAGTACCACTTCCTTAGTGATTTTGATCGTGTTTAGCTCCTACCCCCCTATAGCCCCCTGTTTGTCCAGTGTTGGGATATTCTTAGTGTCCTCTACTGTAAAGACTGATGCAAAATATTCATTCAGTGTATTTGCCATCTCCATATTTCCCACCATTAATTTCCCGGTCTCATCCTCTAAGGGACCAACATTTACTTTAGCCACCCTTTTTCTTTTAATATAACTATAAAAACTCTTACTATCTGTTTTTATATTTTTTGCTAATTTAATTTCATAATCAATTTTCCCTTTCTTAATCAATCTTTTTGTTATTTTTTGCCGTCCTTTAAAGTTTTCTCAATCCTCTATCCTCCCACTAGATTTGGCAACCTTAAAAGACCTTGGGGGAAAAATTCAGTTGGTTGCGCCTCCCGTTAGCACCTTAAGAGGGCGCTAATGGGGCGCAAAGCATCTAGCGCCCAGGCGCGGCGAAGTTTGCGCTGCTCGCGAAATTAACTAGACATTTTGCGGCGGTGCTAAACACTACCGCCACGATCTCCTGCGCCGGCAGGTCGTGACGTCAGTCGAGTGCGCAACGCCCCGGTATCGCCCCGGAGCGGATATTGAGTGGCGCCCCCTGCCTTACCGCCTGACGCTAGCAACGACAGGTTGAGGGGAGCGTTCTGCAGTCATGAAGGGAAAGGGGGAGCGCTATTTAAAGGTGACCGCTTCCTGCCTTTTATTGTTGGTGCCATTTTTGAACTACGCATTCTGAGAGAGAGAGAGAGAGACTTCTGGAGAGATTCAACGTTGTGTGAAGGAGTTTTGGGTACTGAGCAGCACTTTGCAGGTTCATTTTGATTTGCCATTCCTTGTATCGATTTAGAAGAGACTGTGGGGGCTGCACTCTGAGGTCTTTGCCTCGTACTCTCCATTGTTCTTTCCAGCAGATTTGATGTGCAGGTCTCTCCAGGCCGAGATTCAAGGCTGCAATGAGCAGGATGTGGATGGAAAGCAAGATTAACCATCCCCTTTAAGAACTGGCCCATGCCATTGTGTGTGTGTTCCATTGCTGACTGACATTACATGAGCTTCGCCAGCGCTCTGAGGTAGCGCCTCGCTCCTCGGCCTTTGCGCCTTAAGACACGTGTGAAGCGCCTGATTTAGCGCTCCAATCACCTCCAGGGGCGATAAAAGTCAAGTTTGCAATCGGAGGCGGTAATTAGAGCCAGGAGCTAATCTTTGCGCCCGGCCGATAATTGCGCCCCAAATGGGGTGATACTGAATTTCTCCCCCCTTGTTTTTAGTCGAATATTATCCTTAATTTCTTTACTTAGCCATGGATGACTGTCTTTTCTTTTACGCCCTTTTCTTCTCAGTGGAATATATATTTTTTGGAAGTTGTAAAATAACTCCTTAAATGTACACCACTGATCATGTATCGTCTTACCCTTTAATCTATTTTCCCAATCCACTCTACTCAATTCCGCTCGCATACCTTCATAGTCTCCTTTATTCAAGCTTAGCACGCTTGTTTGAGATCCAACCTTCTCACCCTCTAATTGAATATGGAATTTAACCATGTTATGGTCACTCATTCCAAGGGGATCCTTTACTAGGACATTTTTAATTAATCCTGTCTCGTTACACACGACCAGATCTAAGGTTGCGTGCCCCCTGGTCGGTTCAGTTACATACTGCTCAAGAAACCCATCCCTAATACATTCAATGAACTCATCCTCAAGGCAGCCTTGCCCAATTTGATTTGTCCAATTAATATGATAGTTAAAATCCCCCATAATTATAGATGTTCCCTTATTACAAGCCTCAACTATTTCCTGATTGATACTCCGTCCAACAGAGTTGCAACTGTTCGGAGGCCTATAGACTACGCCCACTAGTGTTTTTTTCCCCTTATTATTCCTTATCTCCACCCAAACTGTTTCATTATCCTGATCTTTTGACCCAATATCATTTCTCTGTAATACAGTGATTCCTTCCTTTATTAAAATAGCCACCCCACCTCCCCTTCCTTCCTGCCTGTCCTTCCTGATCGTTAAATAACCTGGTATGTTTAATTCCCAGGCATTGTCACCCTGCAGCCATGTTTCTGTAATGGCCACAAGATCATACCCTTATGTAGTTATTTGTGCCATTAACTCATCTATTTTGTTACGAATGCTACATGCATTCAGATAGAGAACTTTCAAATATGTTTTGTGACACTTAGTTCCTGCTTTTGCCCTTTTTATTACTTTACCTTTTACTCCATACCTTCTGCCCCTTCCTGACACACTCTGGTTTTTAATTTCCCCACTGCTACCTAAGTCTATGACCTTCTCTGTTGTCATTTTTATTATTTGCTCTCTAGGAACTTCCCCCCCCCCCCCCCCCCCACTAGTTAGTTTAAAGCCCTCTCTACAGCCCTAGTTACATGATCCGCCAGGACTCTAGTCCCAGCACTGGCCAAGTGAAGCCCGTTCCAACGGAACAGCTCCCTCCTGCCCCAGTACTGGTGCCAGTGTCCCAGGAAGCAAAACCCATTTCTCCCACACCAGTCTTTGGGCCACTCATTTAACTCTCTAATTTTATTTGTCCTAGACAAATTCGCTCGTGGCTCAGGTAATAATCCAGAGATTATTACCCTTGAGGTTCTGTTTTTTAATTTGACCCCTAGCTGCTCATACTCCTTTAACAGAACCGGCTTCCTTGTCCTATCTACGCCGTTTGTACCAACATGGACCATGACAACTGGATCCACCCCCTCCCACTGCAAGTTTCTTTCCAGCCCAGAGGAGATGTCCTTAACCCTGGCACCGGGCAGGCAACACAGCCTACGGGACTCTCGCTCTCGGCTGCAGAGAACTCTATCTATCCCCCTAATAATACTATCCCCTACCACTACAACATTTCTATTTACTCCCCCTGTTGAATGGCCCCCCGTTCCACGGTGCTGTGGCCAGGTTGCTCATCCTCCCTGCAGTCCCTGCTCCTGTCCCCACAGGGAGTAAGAACCTCGAACCTGTTGGACAAGAGCAAGGGCTGCAGCTCCTCCAACACTACCTCCTGGATCCCCGTACCTGCCTCACTCGTAGTCACACCGTCCTGTCCCTGACCATGGGCTACATCTGAATTAATTAACTTCATAGGTGTGACCACCTCCTGAAACAGAGAGTCCAGGTACTTCTCCCCCTCCCTGATGTGTCGCAGTGTCTGAAGCTCAGACTCCAGCTCATCAACACGGAGCTGGAGTTCCTGTAGCAGCAGACACTTGTCACAGATGTAATCACCGTGAGCCTCAATGGGGTCCACCGGCTCTCACATCTCGCAACTGTAACACATCACCTGCTCCATTCTATGTAATTAATTCATTTTTTTTATTGTTAGTTATGGACACTCTCTGCCCGATTATAGATGCTAGTATCCCCTCTAATTAATTGGATTTAAATTAAATCAATCCCTCTAAATTACACCAGTTAAATGGTTTACCAACAGTCACTCTGCACCAGAAAGGCCTTATTAACTACATCCCACAGAGTTAAAGTTTGAAAAGAGCACCCTACACCCCACTCACCCGAACTCACACTTACCCAAACTCAGCACTCTCTGCTGACTCACACTCACACTTACACTTACCCAAACTCAGCACTCTCTGCTGACTCGCACTCACACTTACCCAAACTCAGCACTCTCTGCTGGCTCACACTAGCACTGGTCTTTTTATACTGTTTGTTTGTTTACAGCCAAATGAGTCACCCCTGCTGATTGATTAGAAAACTGGTTTCCACTGCCTGCTGTGCCAATTTACCCCTACTGCAGTGTAACCTTGTTTTACTCTTCTTAAACCAACAGAATCCCAAATATTTATCTTTTCCCCTTCACTTAAACTGCTTAAGTACTCTTATCAAGAATGATTTAAAGAGAACTAACAATTAAAGGACTCTCACACTTACCCAAACTCAGCACTCTCTGCTGACTCGCACTCGCAGCAGAAGAAGAAGAAGAAGAACAGCAGCAGAAGAAGAAGAAGAAGAAGGAGAAGGGCAGCAGCAGCAAAAGAAGAAGAAGTTGAAGTGCAGCAGCAGAAACAGAAAAAGAAGAAGAAGAAGAAGAATGGCAGCATAAGCAGAATAATAAAAAGAAGAAGGAGGAGAAGGCTAGCAGCAGCAGAAGAAGAAGAAGCAGAAGAAGCTGTAGAAGTAGACGAAGAGCAGCAGCAGCAGAAGAGGAAGTAGAAGAAGAAGAAGGGCTGCAGCAGCAGAAGAAAAAGAAGAAGAAGATGATGAAGGAGTAGGGCATCAGCAGCAGCAGAAGAAGAAGAATGGCAAGTGTGGTAACACAATACAGCTTCCTGTGACTCGAACTTTATTGCATCACTTCCTGTGATTAGTCCAGGATAAATACGGGACTGATCAGTTGGATCCTGGAGAGGCATAGAGTAAGACCTCTTTTGTATGTAGCACCTTTTTAGTTGATTAAAGCTTACTTTAAGTTCACCACGCGTAAGGCTCATTCTTACGACAATTTAATCAACTTTGAAAAACTTCGCACTCAAACTTTTTGGACGAACTCGGAACTAAGGATCCAGGGAATCACCCATCATGGAAAACATCCTTAAACCATCGCGTCTTGACTTGGACCCAAACACCCCAGCAGCCGGTAAGGTGTGGAATCACTGGTATCGCACGTTTGACAATTTTCTCGAATATTGCAAGGCTGATGATGACACAAAGTTGCGGATACTCATCAACTGTGTCACTCCGAATGTATTTCAGTATGTTGAGGAATGGGGCAGTTACGAGGAGGCAATTCGGACGCTTAAAAGACTATATACTAAGACACCGAATGAGGTCTATGCCAGACATCTACTAGCTACAGCCCAACAGGGGCCGGAGGAATCCATTGATAAATTCCTCCAAGAGCTTCGCAGACTTAGTATGGACTGTAACTTTCAGGCGGCCTCAGCTGAGCTGTACCGTGAAGAAATGATCCGTGATGCTTTCATCTGCGGGCTTGCCTCCCCATTTATACGCCAGCGTCTACTGGAAAGTAAGACACTTGAGCTTCAGAGAGCTTATGACATGGCTTGCTCTCTAGATCTGGCAAAAAGAAATGCAGACCTTTATACAGTGCCCAGACCTCGGTCTGCTGCCTTAACTACAGTCAGGCAATTTAAGAGGCCACAGGCGAACTCTATTAGGGAGGACTTTATCCCTGACGATCAATCTGATGACTTCACTGATGAAGAGGATGATGACCCCACTGTGGCAGCCTCTTGGCAATCTAAGAAATGCTTCTTTTGTGGTGATGAGTTTCACCCTCGGAAATTCTGCCCTGCTCGCAATGCGTTTTGCAGTCATTGCAACAAAAAGGGTCATTTTGCAAAGGTTTGCCTATCAAGAGCCTCTACGAGGGCTTATCAAGCTAAGTCCTACCGAACTGCCCCGGTAAGGGCCTATCAAGATGTTCCGGCTAAAATCTATCGTGCTTCCTCTCGGGTTTTCTCTCGAAGAAACACACCTAGAGTTTCAGCCACTCTTTGTGCAACGACACCAATTACAGCTGCTTGTCCTCAGAACCTATTCCATGCAGCTACAAAAGCATCAATTAATGGACATACTTTAGATGCCTTAATTGACTCAGGTAGCACTGATAGTTTCATTAGGGAACAGATTGTTGCAGAGTTAAAGCTACATGTTTTCCCATCGGACCAGGCAATTGCGATGGCTCAGTCATCACTTAATACCAGAATTTCTGGCTTTTGTATGGTTGAAATAACACTTAATGGTCACAGGTATCCCTCCACCCGGCTTTCGGTGCTCAAGGATTTATGTAGTGATCTTATCTTAGGACTGGATTTTCAAAAGCAGCATAAGAAGCTCACCATTGAGTTCGGCGGATCCAAACCTGAACTCACTATTTCTAATATACGACCTCGATTACCGTTCTGTGCATTGTCAGCAGCTTCACTGGATGAACCCTCACTGTTTACCAGTATCCCTCCTCGATGCAAACCGATTATAACAAAGTCACGACGTTTCAGTCAGGAAGACCAGTCTTTTATTGCGGCTGAGATTTCTCGGCTTTTAGCAGAGGATATCATCGAGCCTTGTTCGTCGCCATGGCGCGCCCAGGTCGTTATTGTTAAGAACCCTCTACAACCTCACAAGAAACGGCTGTGCATTGACTATTCACAGACCATCAATCAATATACGGACTTGGATGCATACCCATTGCCGCGCATCGATGATATGGTTAATAAACTGGCTGAGTACACGGTGTTCTCAACATATGATCTGAAAAGTGCCTATCATCAGGTACCCTTGAAGGTCTCAGACAAGCAGTATACGGCCTTTGAAGCCAATGGACGGCTATATCAATTTCGTCGCCTCCCCTTTGGGGTCACTAATGGAGTGGCTGTCTTCCAGCGAGCAATGGATGACCTGGTCAAACAGGAAGACTTGAAGGATACGTTTCCTTATCTGGACAATATTAATGTCGCAGGTCGCAATCAGCGGGAACATGACGCCAATCTCCAACGATTTTGGGATGCACTCCAGCACCGTAATTTGACATTAAATGCGGCTAAATCCATTGAGTCACAACCAACCATCAACATCCTTGGCTATTGTGTGGGCAATGGCATCATTAAACCTGACCCTGAAAGGCTTCGCCCACTCCAAGAGCTCCCGCCACCTAAGAATCCGGCCTCCTTGCGCCGGGCCCTCGGCCTGTTTGCATACTATGCTAAATGGATTCCTAACTTCTCGGACCGAATCCAACCTCTACTGAAGGCCAGCACATTCCCACTAGACACAGCGGCTGTTGCAGCCTTTAACCTCCTGAAAAAACAGTTGGAGAAAGCGGCTCTTCACTCCATCGATGAGAGTCTTCCTTTTGTTGTTGAGTGTGATGCCTCGGAGGTGGCGATCTCGGCCACTCTGAATCAGGAAGGTCGTCCGGTGGCATTTTTGTCCAGGACTTTTCAAGGGGCTGAGCTACATTATCCTCCAGTCGAGAAAGAAGCTACAGCCATCATAGAGGCAGTACGGAAGTGGACTCATCTCCTAGCTCGCCAGCACTTTACCTTAATCACGGACCAGCGATCGGTCGCCTTCATGCTCGATAATCGAAAACGGACCAAAATTAAAAATAATAAAATCCAGCTTTGGCGGCTGGAATTGGCCTCTTTTGGTTACACCATCCACTATCGACCTGGCAAGGAGAATGTGGCTCCGGATACCCTCACACGAGCATTCTGCTCCGCCATGGCACCCTCTACGCTCGTAGACATCCATGATGGGTTGTGTCATCCGGGCGTCACTCGCATGCTACACTTCATGCGGTCCCGAAATCTCCCATTCTCTACCGGGGATGTAAAGAAGATGTGCTCGGACTGCAGAGTCTGTGCGGAATTGAAACCTCAGTTTTTCCGCCCCTCGGGTGGTATACACATACATGCGACCCAGCCAATGCAACGGCTTAGCATCGATTTTAAGGGGCCGTTGCCCTCTTCAACTCGCAACACTTATCTATTGACCATGGTCGATGAGTATTCCCGTTTTCCGTTTGCCTTTCCCTGCCCCAATATGCTGACGACCACGGTTATCAGCTGCCTTGAGCAGGTATTTGCTTTCTGTGGCATGGCATCCTATGTTCATTCGGATCGGGGCCCTTCTTTTATGTCAGGAGAACTCAAGGCCTATCTCTCGGAACGGGGTATTGCTGCCAGCAGAACGACGCCTTATCATCCGGTCGGGAATGGGCAAGTCGAGCGTTTTAACGCTATCATCTGGAATGCGGTACGTCTGGCTTTGAGATCTCGGGGCCTACCCAACCAGCAATGGGAAGCAGTACTTCCAGACGCATTACACTCCACACGGTCCCTCCTTTCGACCGCCACAAATACGACGCCTCATGAACGGTTCTTCCGATTTCAGCGTCGCTCATCCTATGGGATATCTCTCCCGTCGTGGCTGACTGCACCGGGACCAGTGCTACTCCGAAGATATGTCCGGGCGTCTAAGAATGACCCCCTGGTAGATGAAGTTGAGCTCACTGACGTCAACCCTACCTACGCCTATATTCGGTATCCTGACGGTCGGGAATCTACTGTGTCATTGCGGGATCTGACTCCCTGCCCGCCGAAACATAGAGGGACACCAGGGGATGATATTGTACCAGGCACATCTCTGGGCTCGCCAGGTGCCTCTCATCACGATCTGGATCTGACGCCGGCTGGTACCTCACTCCAGCGTGCCGACCTGGGGCAGACTGACTATGAGCCCGTCGGGGCTCGCACGCGCAGCCACGATCCACCCCGTACCATACGCTCGGAAACGGATCTGCCACAGCCCTGCCCGACACCCGTTCGGGCACCAGTACACAGTCAGGATCGTCCTGACCCCTCACAGAGCGGGCTGGATCACTCGGACTCTGGTCCACGGCCCGCGGCGGGTAAACGGGCTAGGGGCCCTCTACCGCTACGAGAACCCAAACGGGTGCGGCTCTCCCTCGTCCGGCGGCTACGAAATGGAGGGAGCATCCCGGCCTCCTAATCTTTTGGGGGGGGAGAATGTGGTAACACAATACAGCTTCCTGTGACTCGAACTTTATTGCATCACTTCCTGTGATTAGTCCAGGATAAATACGGGACTGATCAGTTGGATCCTGGAGAGGCATAGAGTAAGACCTCTTTTGTATGTAGCACCTTTTTAGTTGATTAAAGCTTACTTTAAGTTCACCACGCGTAAGGCTCATTCTTACGACAGCAAGCACAGCAGAAGATTTAGAAGAAGGAGAAGAAGAAGGGCAGCAACAGCAGCAGAAGAAGAAGAACAGCAGCAGCAGAAGAGGAAGAAGAAGAACAGCAGCAGAAGAAGAAGAAGAAGAAGAAGAAGGAGAAGAAGAAGAAGAAGAAGAAGGAGAAGAAGAAGAAGAGGAAGGGCAGCAGCAGCAGAAGAAGAAAAAGAAGAAGGAGAAGAAGAACAAGGGCTGCTGCAGCAGCAGAATAAGAAGCAGAAGAAGAAGAAGAATATAATGAAGGAGAAGAAGGGCAGCAGCAGAAGAAGAAGAAGAATATAATGAAGGAGAAGAAGGGCAGCAGCAGCAGAAGAAGAAGAAGCAGAAGGGGAGCAACAGCAGAAGAAGACGAATAGGTAGAAAAAGAAGATGAAGAAGGGCAGAAGCAGCAGCAGCAGAAGAAGAAGACGCAGAAGAAGTAGAAGGGCAGGAGCAGCAGAAGAAGATGAAGATGAAGAAGAAGAAGAGGAAGGGCAGCAGCAGCAGCAGAAGAAGATGAAGAAGGGGGAGGAGAAGAGGGGCAGCAGCAACAGCAGCAGCAGCAGAAGAAGAAGAAATAGAAGAAGAAGAAGAAGAAGAAGAAGAAGAAGGGCAGCAGCAGCAGCAGAAGAAGAAGAGGAAGAAGGGCTGCAGCAGCAAAAGAAAAAGAAGAAGATTTAGAAGAAGGAGAAGAAGAAGGGCTGCAACAGCAGCAGCAGAAGAAGAAGAACAGCAGCAGAAGAAGAAGAAGAAGAAGAGGAAGAAGGAGAAGAAGAAGAAGAGGAAGGGCAGCAGCAGCAGAAGAAGAAAAAGAAGAAGGAGAAAAAGAACAAGGGCTGCTGCAGCAGCAGAATAAGAAGCAGAAGAAGAAGAAGGGCAGCAGCAGAAGAAGAAAAAGAAAAAGAAGAAGTAGAAGAAGAAGCAGAAGAAGAAGAAGAAGAATGGCAGCAGCAGCAGCAGAATCAGATGATTAGAAGAAGAAGTAGAAGAAGTGCATCAGCAGCAGCAGAAGCAGAAGAAGTAGAAGAAGAAGAAGAGGAAGGGCAGCAGCAGCAGAAGAAAAAGAAGACGATGAATGAGAAGAAGGGCATCTGCAGCAGCAGCAGAAGAAGGAATAGAATGGCAGCAGCAGAAGAAGAATTAGAAGGAGAAGAAGAATGGCAGCAACAGCAGAAGAATAAGTAGAAGAAGAAGAAGAAGGAGATGGCTAGCAGCAGCAGAAGAAGACGAAGAAGTGCAGCAGCAGCAGAAACAGAAAAAGAAGAAGAAGAAGAATGGCAGCAGCAGTAGAAGAATAAGTAAAAGAAGAAGAAGAAGGAGATGGCTAGCAGCAGCAGAAGAAAAAGAAGAAGCAGAAGAAGGGCAGCAGCAGCAGAAGAAGAAGAAGAAGAAGAATGGCAGCAACAGCAGAAGAATAAGTAGAAGAAGAAGAAGAAGGAGATGGCTAGCAGCAGCAGAAGAAGACGAAGAAGTGCAGCAGCAGCAGAAACAGAAAAAGAAGAAGAAGAAGAATGGCAGCAGCAGTAGAAGAATAAGTAAAAGAAGAAGAAGAAGGAGATGGCTAGCAGCAGCAGAAGAAAAAGAAGAAGCAGAAGAAGGGCAGCAGCAGCAGAAGAAGAAGAAGAAGAAGAAGAAGAAGAAGAAGAAGAAGAAGAAGAAGAAATAGAAGTAGACGAAGAGCAGCAGCATCAGCAGAAGAGGAAGTAGAAGAAGAAGAAGAAGATGAAGAAGAAGATGATGAAGGAGTAGGGCATCAGCAGCAGAAGAAGAAGAAGAATGGGAGGCACAGCAGAAGATTTAGAAGAAGGAGAAGAAGAAGAAGAAGAAGAAGGGCAACAGCAGTAGCAGAAGAAGAAGAAGAAGAAGAAGAAGTAGAAGAAGAAGATGAAGAAGATGAAGAAGAAGCAGATCAAGGAGAAGAAGGGCAGCAGAAGAAAATGAATAATAATAATAATAAGAAGAAGGGCAGCAGCAGCAGAAGAAGAAGAAGAACAGCAGCAGCAGAAGAAGAAAAAGAAGAAGAAGGAGAAGGGCAGCAGCAGCAGCAGAAGAAGAAGAAGTTGATGTGCAGCAGCAGCAGCAGAAGCAGAAGAAGAAGAAGAAGAATGGCAGCAGCAGCAGAAGAAGAAGAAGAAGAAGAAGAAGGAGAAGAAGAACAAGGGCTGCTGCAGCAGCAGAATAAGAAGCAGAAGAAGAAGAAGGGCAGCAGCAGAAGAAGAAGAAGAAGATAATGAAGGCGAAGAATGGCAGCAGCAGCAGAAGCAGCAGTAGAAGAAGAATAGGTAGAAAAAGAAGACAAAGAAGGGCAGAAGCAGCAGCAGCAGAAGAAGAGGAAGCAGAAGAAGAAGAAGAAGGGCAGTAGCAGCAGCAGAAGAAGAAGAAGAAGGATAAGTAGAAGAAGAAGAAGGGCAGTAGCAGCAGCAGTAGAAGAAGAAGCAGAAGAAGAAGAAGAAGGGCAGCAGCAGCAGCAGAAGAAGAACAAGAAGAATAAGTAGAAGAAGAAGAAGATCAAGGAGAAGAAGGGCAGCAGGAGAAGCAGCAGCAGAAGAATAGTAATAATAATTATAAGAAGAAGAAGAAGCAGAAGAAGAAGAAGGGCAGCAGCAGCAGCAGTAGTAGAAGGAAAAGAAGAGGGAGGAGAAGAGGGGCAGCAGCAACAGCAGCAGCAGCAGAAGAAGAAGAAGTAGAAGAAGAAGAAGAAGGAGAAGAAGGGCATCAGCAGCAGAAGAAAAAGAAGATGATGAAGAAGGAGAAGAAGGGCATCAGCAGCAGCAGAAGAAGAAGAAGAAGAAGAAGATGAAGAAGAATAAGCAGATCAAGGAGAAGAAGGGCAGCAGAAGCAGCAGCAGAAGAAAATGAATAAGAATAATAATAAGAAGAAGGACAGCAGCAGCAGAAAAAGAAGAAAAAGAAGTTGAAGAAGAAGAAGAAGGGCAGCAGCAGAAGAAGAAGAAGATGAAGTAGAAGAAGGCCAGCAGAAGCAGAAGAAGAAGAAGGGCAGCACCAGCTGCAGAAGAAGAAGAAAAAGAAGGAGAAGAAGGGCAGCAGAAGAAGAAGAAGAAGAAGAAGAAGAAGAAGAAGAAGAAGAAGAAGAAGAAGAAGAAGAAGAAGAAGAGCTGCAGCAGCAGCAGTAGAAGAAGAAGCAGAAGTAGGAGAAGAAGGGCAGCGGCAGCAGCAGAAGAAGACGTAAAAGTAGGAGAAGAAGTATAAGGTCTGCAACAGCAGCAGCAGAATAATAATAATAAGAAGAAGAAGGGCATCAGCAGCAGAAGAAGAAGATGAAGAAGATGATGAAGGAGAAGAAGGGAAGCAGCAGCAGAAGAATTAGAAGAAGAAGTGCAGCAGAAGCAGAAGAAATAGAAGAAGAAGAAGAAGAAGAAGAAGAAGAAGAAGAAGAAGAAGAAGAAGTAGATGAAGAGCAGCAGCAGCAGAAGAAGAAGAAGATGAAGAAGAAGAAGAAGATGATGAAGGAGTAGGGCATCAGCAGCAGAAGATGAAGAATGGCAGCTGCCGCAGAAGATTTAGAAGAAGAAGAAGAAGAAGGGCAGCAGCAGAAGCAGCAGCAGAAGCAGAAGTAGAAGAAAAAGAAGAAGGAGTGCAGATCGTAACAAAGTGTTAAGCTGTGAGTTTGGTGAGTGAGGAAGTGAATCTTAAAGGTTAATCTCTTTTTTTTAATCAAATCTAGCCTTCTGTGATTGCAATTAGCATTTAAATTTACTGGTTCAAGTTTTTTTTTGCCGTTTAAATATTTTTATTCAAATACAATAATACCTGTACAACTCATCAATTACATAGTAAATCCATTACATAGTAAATCCGTTACATTCATCCATCACAGTAAAAAATAAAGCCTTAAAAACAGCCTTATAGTTAATATAAATGCAATGATTAATTTTACAAATAATCAATAATGTTTACAGTACAAATACCCTTAAACAATACCACACAACTTTTTAGATTTAAAATAATAAATCTCAAAGTTAACTCCACATAAAACAAAAACCATTTCAACACCACAGTGTACAAACACATAGCACCATCATAATCCAATTAAATGCTACAGATAACACTTATTCCAATAAAACAAGAAAAAAAACCTCGTTTTACGCCAGTCCTACTGGGATTTTTTTTTTATGCTTATTTTTTTTTTTAATTTGAACATTTTATTTACAGTAAATGACATTACGGAGCTCAAGTCTCGGCTCTTTGTACAAAGTCACAAGCCATCATTGCCTACAAGGCAGGGAACTCAGTCTCTACAAGTTGCTGATGTGATCTCCAAGCTCCTTGATCGTCTTCACTTGTTGATCCAGATAGTGGGTCTCCAGGAATTAGTCCTACTGGCATTGTTCTGGTTCAAGTTTTAAGTTTCTTCCAGGCTTGGGTAGGGCAAAGCAAGCTCTGTGCTGGAGAGCAGGTGAGAGTAATTAATTAATTAACTGGTCTAATCAGGAATAGAATGGCAGCAGCAGAAGAAGAATTAGAAGGAGAAGAAGGAGAAGGGCAGCAACAGCAGCAGCAGAAGAAGAAGAAGAAGAAGGAGAAGAAGAATGGCAGCAGCAGCAGAAGAATAAGTAGAAGAAGAAGAAGAAGGAGATGGCTAGCAGCAGCAGAAGAAGACGAAGAAGTGCAGCAGCAGCAGAAACAGAAAAGAAGAAGAAGAAGAATGGCAGCAGCAGCAGAAGAATAAGTAAAAGAAGAAGAAGAAGGAGATGGCTAGCAGCAGCAGAAGAAAAAGAAGAAGCAGAAGAAGGGCAGCAGCAGCAGAAGAAGAAGAAGAAGAAGAAGAAGAAGAAGAAATAGAAGTAGACGAAGAGCAGCAGCATCAGCAGAAGAGGAAGTAGAAGATGAAGAAGAAGATGATGAAGGAGTAGGGCATCAGCAGCAGAAGAAGAAGAAGAATGGGAGGCACAGCAGAAGATTTAGAAGAAGGAGAAGAAGAAGAAGAAGAAGAAGGGCAGCAGCAGTAGCAGAAGAAGAAGAAGAAGAAGAAGAAGTAGAAGAAGAAGATGAAGAAGATGAAGAAGAAGCAGATCAAGGAGAAGAAGGGCAGCAGAAGAAAATGAATAATAATAATAATAAGAAGAAGGGCAGCAGCCGCAGAAGAAGAAGAAGAAGAAGAAGAAGAAGAAGAAGGGCAGCAGCAGTAGCAGAAGAAGAACAAGAAGAAGAAGTAGAAGAAGAAGATGAAGAAGATGAAGAAGAAGCAGATCAAGGAGAAGAAGGGCAGCAGAAGAAAATGAATAATAATAATAAGAAGAAGGGCAGCAGCAGCAGAAGAAGAAAGAAGAACAGCAGCAGCAGCAGCAGAAAGAAGAAGAAGAAGAATGGCAGCAGCAGCAGCAGAAGAAGAAGAAGAAGAAGAAGAAGGAGAGAAGAACAAGGGCTGCTGCAGAAGAAGAAGAAGAAGATAATGAAGGCGAAGAATGGCAGCAGCAACAGCAGAAGCAGCAGTAGAAGAAGAATAGGTAGAAAAAGAAGACAAAGAAGGGCAGAAGCAGCAGCAGCAGAAGAAGAGGAAGCAGAAGAAGAAGAAGGGCAGCAGCAGAAGAAGAAGAAGAAGATAATGAAGGCGAAGAATGGCAGCAGCAACAGCACAAGCAGCAGTAGAAGAAGAATAGGTAGAAAAAGAAGACAAAGAAGGGCAGAAGCAGCAGCAGCAGAAGAAGAGGAAGCAGAAGAAGAAGAAGAAGGGCAGTAGCAGCAGCAGAAGAAGAAGAAGAAGGATAAGTAGAAGAAGAAGAAGATCAAGGAGAAGAAGAAGAAGGGCAGTAGCAGCAGCAGTAGAAGAAGAAGCAGAAGAAGAAGAAGAAGGGCAGCAGCAGCAGCAGAAGAAGTACAAGAAGAATAAGTAGAAGAAGAAGAAGATCAAGGAGAAGAAGGGCAGCAGGAGAAGCAGCAGCAGAAGAATAGTAATAATAATTATAAGAAGAAGAAGAAGCAGAAGAAGAAGAAGGGCAGCAGCAGCAGCAGTAGTAGAAGGAAAAGAAGAGGGAGGAGAAGAGGGGCAGCAGCAACAGCAGCAGCAGAAGAAGAAGAAGTAGAAGAAGAAGAAGAAGGAGAAGAAGGGCATCAGCAGCAGAAGAAAAAGAAGATGATGAAGAAGGAGAAGAAGGGCATCAGCAGCAGCAGAAGAAGAAGAAGAAGATGAAGAAGAATAAGCAGATCAAGGAGAAGAAGGGCAGCAGAAGCAGCAGCAGAAGAAAATGAATAAGAATAATAATAAGAAGAAGGACAGCAGCAGCAGAAAAAGAAGAAAAAGAAGTTGAAGAAGAAGAAGAAGGGCAGCAGCAGAAGAAGAAGAAGATGAAGTAGAAGAAGGCCAGCAGAAGCAGAAGAAGAAGAAGGGCAGCACCAGCTGCAGAAGAAGAAGAAAAAGAAGGAGAAGAAGGGCAGCAGAAGAAGAAGAAGAAGAAGAAGAAGAAGAAGAAGAAGAAGAAGAAGAGCTGCAGCAGCAGCAGTAGAAGAAGAAGCAGAAGTAGGAGAAGAAGGGCAGCGGCAGCAGCAGAAGAAGACGTAAAAGTAGGAGAAGAAGTATAAGGTCTGCAACAGCAGCAGCAGAATAATAATAATAATAAGAAGAAGGGCATCAGCAGCAGAAGAAGAAGATGAAGAAGATGATGAAGGAGAAGAAGGGAAGCAGCAGCAGAAGAATTAGAAGAAGAAGTGCAGCAGAAGCAGAAGAAATAGAAGAAGAAGAAGAAGAAGAAGAAGAAGAAGAAGAAGAAGAAGAAGAAGTAGATGAAGAGCAGCAGCAGCAGAAGAAGAAGAAGATGAAGAAGAAGAAGAAGATGATGAAGGAGTAGGGCATCAGCAGCAGAAGATGAAGAATGGCAGCTGCCGCAGAAGATTTAGAAGAAGAAGAAGAAGAAGGGCAGCAGCAGAAGCAGCAGCAGAAGCAGAAGTAGAAGAAAAAGAAGAAGGAGTGCAGATCGTAACAAAGTGTTAAGCTGTGAGTTTGGTGAGTGAGGAAGTGAATCTTAAAGGTTAATCTCTTTTTTTTAATCAAATCTAGCCTTCTGTGATTGCAATTAGCATTTAAATTTACTGGTTCAAGTTTTTTTTTGCCGTTTAAATATTTTTATTCAAATACAATAATACCTGTACAACTCATCAATTACATAGTAAATCCATTACATAGTAAATCCGTTACATTCATCCATCACAGTAAAAAATAAAGCCTTAAAAACAGCCTTATAGTTAATATAAATGCAATGATTAATTTTACAAATAATCAATAATGTTTACAGTACAAATACCCTTAAACAATACCACACAACTTTTTAGATTTAAAATAATAAATCTCAAAGTTAACTCCACATAAAACAAAAACCATTTCAACACCACAGTGTACAAACACATAGCACCATCATAATCCAATTAAATGCTACAGATAACACTTATTCCAATAAAACAAGAAAAAAAACCTCGTTTTACGCCAGTCCTACTGGGATTTTTTTTTTATGCTTATTTTTTTTTTTAATTTGAACATTTTATTTACAGTAAATGACATTACGGAGCTCAAGTCTCGGCTCTTTGTACAAAGTCACAAGCCATCATTGCCTACAAGGCAGGGAACTCAGTCTCTACAAGTTGCTGATGTGATCTCCAAGCTCCTTGATCGTCTTCACTTGTTGATCCAGATAGTGGGTCTCCAGGAATTAGTCCTACTGGCATTGTTCTGGTTCAAGTTTTAAGTTTCTTCCAGGCTTGGGTAGGGCAAAGCAAGCTCTGTGCTGGAGAGCAGGTGAGAGTAATTAATTAATTAACTGGTCTAATCAGGAATAGAATGGCAGCAGCAGAAGAAGAATTAGAAGGAGAAGAAGAAGAAGGGCAGCAACAGCAGCAGCAGAAGAAGAAGAAGAAGAAGGAGAAGAAGAATGGCAGCAGCAGCAGAAGAATAAGTAGAAGAAGAAGAAGAAGGAGATGGCTAGCAGCAGCAGAAGAAGACGAAGAAGTGCAGCAGCAGCAGCAGCAGCAGAAGAAGAAGAAGAAGAAGAAGAAGGAGAAGAAGAACAAGGGCTGCTGCAGAAGAAGAAGAAGAAGATAATGAAGGCGAAGAATGGCAGCAGCAACAGCAGAAGCAGCAGTAGAAGAAGAATAGGTAGAAAAAGAAGACAAAGAAGGGCAGAAGCAGCAGCAGCAGAAGAAGAGGAAGCAGAAGAAGAAGAAGGGCAGCAGCAGAAGAAGAAGAAGAAGATAATGAAGGCGAAGAATGGCAGCAGCAACAGCACAAGCAGCAGTAGAAGAAGAATAGGTAGAAAAAGAAGACAAAGAAGGGCAGAAGCAGCAGCAGCAGAAGAAGAGGAAGCAGAAGAAGAAGAAGAAGGGCAGTAGCAGCAGCAGAAGAAGAAGAAGAAGGATAAGTAGAAGAAGAAGAAGATCAAGGAGAAGAAGAAGAAGGGCAGTAGCAGCAGCAGTAGAAGAAGAAGCAGAAGAAGAAGAAGAAGGGCAGCAGCAGCAGCAGAAGAAGTACAAGAAGAATAAGTAGAAGAAGAAGAAGATCAAGGAGAAGAAGGGCAGCAGGAGAAGCAGCAGCAGAAGAATAGTAATAATAATTATAAGAAGAAGAAGAAGCAGAAGAAGAAGAAGGGCAGCAGCAGCAGCAGTAGTAGAAGGAAAAGAAGAGGGAGGAGAAGAGGGGCAGCAGCAACAGCAGCAGCAGCAGAAGAAGAAGAAGTAGAAGAAGAAGAAGAAGGAGAAGAAGGGCATCAGCAGCAGAAGAAAAAGAAGATGATGAAGAAGGAGAAGAAGGGCATCAGCAGCAGCAGAAGAAGAAGAAGAAGATGAAGAAGAATAAGCAGATCAAGGAGAAGAAGGGCAGCAGAAGCAGCAGCAGAAGAAAATGAATAAGAATAATAATAAGAAGAAGGACAGCAGCAGCAGAAAAAGAAGAAAAAGAAGTTGAAGAAGAAGAAGAAGGGCAGCAGCAGAAGAAGAAGAAGATGAAGTAGAAGAAGGCCAGCAGAAGCAGAAGAAGAAGAAGGGCAGCACCAGCTGCAGAAGAAGAAGAAAAAGAAGGAGAAGAAGGGCAGCAGAAGAAGAAGAAGAAGAAGAAGAAGAAGAAGAAGAAGAAGAAGAAGAAGAAGAAGAGCTGCAGCAGCAGCAGTAGAAGAAGAAGCAGAAGTAGGAGAAGAAGGGCAGCGGCAGCAGCAGAAGAAGACGTAAAAGTAGGAGAAGAAGTATAAGGTCTGCAACAGCAGCAGCAGAATAATAATAATAATAAGAAGAAGGGCATCAGCAGCAGAAGAAGAAGATGAAGAAGATGATGAAGGAGAAGAAGGGAAGCAGCAGCAGAAGAATTAGAAGAAGAAGTGCAGCAGAAGCAGAAGAAATAGAAGAAGAAGAAGAAGAAGAAGAAGAAGAAGAAGAAGAAGAAGAAGAAGTAGATGAAGAGCAGCAGCAGCAGAAGAAGAAGAAGATGAAGAAGAAGAAGAAGATGATGAAGGAGTAGGGCATCAGCAGCAGAAGATGAAGAATGGCAGCTGCCGCAGAAGATTTAGAAGAAGAAGAAGAAGAAGGGCAGCAGCAGAAGCAGCAGCAGAAGCAGAAGTAGAAGAAAAAGAAGAAGGAGTGCAGATCGTAACAAAGTGTTAAGCTGTGAGTTTGGTGAGTGAGGAAGTGAATCTTAAAGGTTAATCTCTTTTTTTTAATCAAATCTAGCCTTCTGTGATTGCAATTAGCATTTAAATTTACTGGTTCAAGTTTTTTTTTGCCGTTTAAATATTTTTATTCAAATACAATAATACCTGTACAACTCATCAATTACATAGTAAATCCATTACATAGTAAATCCGTTACATTCATCCATCACAGTAAAAAATAAAGCCTTAAAAACAGCCTTATAGTTAATATAAATGCAATGATTAATTTTACAAATAATCAATAATGTTTACAGTACAAATACCCTTAAACAATACCACACAACTTTTTAGATTTAAAATAATAAATCTCAAAGTTAACTCCACATAAAACAAAAACCATTTCAACACCACAGTGTACAAACACATAGCACCATCATAATCCAATTAAATGCTACAGATAACACTTATTCCAATAAAACAAGAAAAAAAACCTCGTTTTACGCCAGTCCTACTGGGATTTTTTTTTTATGCTTATTTTTTTTTTAATTTGAACATTTTATTTACAGTAAATGACATTACGGAGCTCAAGTCTCGGCTCTTTGTACAAAGTCACAAGCCATCATTGCCTACAAGGCAGGGAACTCAGTCTCTACAAGTTGCTGATGTGATCTCCAAGCTCCTTGATCGTCTTCACTTGTTGATCCAGATAGTGGGTCTCCAGGAATTAGTCCTACTGGCATTGTTCTGGTTCAAGTTTTAAGTTTCTTCCAGGCTTGGGTAGGGCAAAGCAAGCTCTGTGCTGGAGAGCAGGTGAGAGTAATTAATTAATTAACTGGTCTAATCTGGAGCTGTAACTGCCAGAGAGCTCACTTATTTAAATCTCAGCAGTATAAATAAGGGCGGTGTACAATGCAGTTTGTCATGCAGTGTAGATTGGAACAGAGTGTTGAACTGTGAGTGCCTTTCTTGTTCTATCTTTGTCAGCTTCCAGGAGAGCAGGAACTAAAAAGCTGCAGGAGAGTGAACAGAGAACCAACGGTCGTTTGGCTCTGTGACACCCCCCAACTGCAGCTGGAGAAAAATAAAAGTGTGGTTTAAACAGAGTGCTGCAAGTTGGGAATTGGTTCTTACTTTACACCAAGGAAAGTGTCTGAGAGCGGGAGCAGTCCAAAACAACAGTGAAGCCGCTAAAGTCGTGTCATAACCAGGGAAGGAGCTGAATCGTAAGTAGGACCTGGTGAGTAATACTACAGTCCAGTAGTAAAAGTAAGGTCTCTAGTTTAGAGTAAGTAGTGTTTAAAGGCAAGTAAGGTCCCTAATGTAGTTAATATTAAGGGTAGGGCAGCATGGAGTGCTCCTCCTGTGCTATGTGGGAAGTCAGGGACACTTTTGGTGTCCAGGGCAAACACATGTGCAGGAAGTGTCTCCAGCTGCAGCTACTTGAAATCTGCGTTTCAGAGCTGGAGCTGCGGCTAGAGTCTCTGTGGATAGCACGTTTAACAAGGTGGTCACACCGCAGGTAAAGAGTGCACAGGCAGACAGGAAATGGGTGACCGCCAGACAGAGTAAAAGAACTAGGAAGGTAGTGCAGGAGTCCCCTGGGTCCATCGCCCTCCAACAGATTTTCTGTTTTGGAAACTGCTGGGGGAGATGGTTTCTCAGGGGAATGCAGCAAGAGTCAAGTCTGTGGCACTATGAGTGGCTCAGCTGCACAGGAGGGGAGGAAAAAGAGTGGGAGAGCAATAGTGATAGGGGATTCTATCATAAGGGGAACAGATAGACGTTTCTGTGGCCACAGATGTGACTCCAGGATGGTATGTTGCCTCCCTGGTGCTAGGGTCAAGGATGTCACTGAACAGCAGTATAGTCCTGGATGGATATTATCTGAGTGATGTGAATGATATTCTTGAATGAATATTGATAATGAGTCAGGTCAGTGATATTCCTGGCTGTTTCTTGACAATATGAGAGGTCAGTATATGCCTAGATGAATATTGACAATATGAGTGAGGTCACTGATATTCCTGGCTGATTATTGACAATGAGAGAGGTTAGTGATATTCCTGGATGAATATTGACTGAGTGAGGTCAGTGATACTTCTGGAGAAATATTGACAATGAGGGGTCAGTGATATTCCTGGATGAATATTGACAATGAGTGATGTGAATGATATTCTTTGATGAATATTGATAATTAGTCAGGCCAGTGATATTCCTGGGTGAATATTGACTATGTTTGAGGTCACTGATATTGCTGGCTGATTATTGACAATGAGTGGTCAGTATATGCCTGGATTAATATTGACAATCAGTAAAGTCTGTGAAATTCCTGGATGAATATTGACAATGAGTGAGGTCACTGATATTGCTGGCTGATTATTGACAATGTGAGAGGTCAGTGATATTCCTCGATTGTTTATTGACTATGACTGAAGTTTGTGCTATTCATGGATGAATATTTACAATTTCTGTGAGGCCAGTGACATTCCTGATTTTAATATTGCCATTGAGTGAGGTCTGTGATATTCCTGGATGAAATTTGACAATGAGAGGGTCACTGATATTTCTGGCTGAATATTGCCATTGAGTGAAGTCAGTGACACTCTTGGATGAATGTTGGCAATGCGTGAGGTCACTGATATTTCTGGCTGATTATTGACAATGTGAGAGGTCAGTGATATTCCTGCAAGTTTATTGACAATATGACTGAGGTTTGTGATATTTGTGGATGAATATTGACAATGAGTGAGGTCAGTGATATTTCTGAATGTATACTCTAATTGAGGTCAGTGACAATCCTGATTTTAAAATTGACAATGAGTGAGGTCTGTGATATTCCAGGATGAAATTTGACCATATGAGTGAGATCAATGATGTACCTGGATGAATATTGCCAAAATGATGTCGGTGATATTCCTGGATGAATATTGACAATATGCGTGATGTCAGTGATATTGCTTGATAAACTTTGAGTGAAGTCAATGATGTTCCTGGAAGAATATTGACAATATGACTGAATTCAGTGATATTCCTGGATGAATGCTGACTATGATTCAGGTCCGAGATATTCCTTGATGAAATTTGACTAAATGAGTTAGATCAATGAAGTACCTGGATGAATATAGACAATGAGTGAGGTCAGTGATATACCTGGGTCAATATTGACAATGAGTGAGGTGATTTATATTCCTGTTTGCATATTGACAATATAAGTGAGGTTAGTGATATTCCTGGATGAATATTGATAATGAGTGAGGTCAGTGTTATTCCTTGATGAATAATGACAATATGATAGAGGTCAGTGATATTCCTGGCTCAATATTGACAATAAGTAAAGTCAGTTATATTCATGGAAGGATATTAACAATGAGTGAGGTCATTGATATTCATGCTGGAGGAGCCGAGGGAGCTGGAAGTAAAGAAGTTGCAGAAGATGAGGCCATGTGAAATGCGCCGAATCTCGAGTGAGCCAATTGCTTCAAATGATGAATGACCTGCTTTGCCTCGCACCTTTTCCCAGGAGCTGCATTTTACAAATGGAAACCGGTACATCAGCAGCTTGTGGCAGTGTTTCCCCTCAGAGTTACTGGTGAGAAGTGGGGCTTCCTTTAGTGCTATTGTGCTGCTTGGCCTAGCCGGTTCAAGCACCTGTCCAGTAAAAGGCGAATCTGGGTTTAACTCCAGCGGCGCCTTTGGTTGTTTAATGATATTTCTCCTTTTCTGTGTTTAATCTCTGACCTCCCATCCCGCCCTTCTTTTCAGTTCCTGACTGCGGATACAGGTCTGGTTAAATGTGAATAAAATACAATGTGTGACAGGATCATGTTCTGATTGAGCTGTTCCAGTCGGGCTGTGCTGAACATTGCCGCCTTTTTCAGACCGCAGTTCTCTTGTTGTTCCCACAATAACTAACAGAGCAGTGTTTCCGGAGGGAAGCGATTATCAGGTTTACCGAACACGTGGAAGGTTCTCGATCTGAAAACTGGCGCAAACACTGTGAAAACTTTCTCTTTTGTAACTTAGTAAACTTTGGAAAATAAAGATTTGGTTAGATTTGCATAAAATGCAATCTCTCTCAGCCCGGTACATTTTATCTTTATTTGTACAAGTCTATGCACAATTAATCGCTACACATTTTTTCCTAATCAGTATCTCGCTCATCAAACGCTGAGTGAGTGAGGCGGCGACAAGCAGCAACATTCAGGCCGCCTGTCCCATAGGGTGAGGGTCGGGGTTCATTTCAGTTAGTGGCTAGGTTTAGGGTTCGGGTATTTGGGGTTAGGGGTTAGGGTTGCATTTCGGGTTAGGGTTGCATTTAGGGGTTCGGGTATTTAGGGGATTCAGGGTGAGGGGATTTAGGGTAAGAGATGTTGGGGTTAGGGGTTCAGGGTTCAGGTCAAGGTTTAGGGTCGGGGGTTTAGGGTTGGGGTTAGGGGTCAGGGTCATGGTTTAGGGTTAGTTGGGTTAGGGTTAGGGTTGTTAGTGTTAGTTGGGTGTGGGTTAGTGGGTTAGGGTTAGGGTTAGGGCTAGCGATAGTGGGTTAGGGCTAGGGTTAGTGGGTTTAGGGTGAGGGTTAGTGGTAGGGTTAGGGATAGGGATAGGGTTAGGGGTTTGGGTTAGGGTCCCCGACTACAGTTAGGGTTAGGTTAGGGAGGGTTAGGGGTTAGGGCTAGGGTTAGGTTTTAGGGTTAGGGTCCCCGACTACATTTAGGGCTAGGGTTAGGGTTGGGTTAGGGTCCCCGACTGCATTTAGGGTTAGGGTTGTTTGGGTTAGGGCTAGGGTTAGTGGGCTAGGGCTAGGGTTAGTGGGTTAGGGTTAGGGTTAGTGGGTTTAGGTTAGGGTTAGGGCTAGAGTGAGGGTTAGGGATAGGGTTAGGGTTTAGGGTTAGGGTTAGGGTCCCCGACTACATTTAGGGTTAGGGTTAGGGTTGGGTTAGGGTTAGGGTCCCCGACTGCATTTAGGGTTAGGGTTGTTTGGGCTAGGGCTAGGGTTAGTGGGCTAGGGCTAGGGTTAGTGGGTTAGGGTTAGGGTTAGTGGGTTTAGGTTAGGGTTAGGGCTAGAGTGAGGGTTAGGGATAGGGTTAGGGTTAGGGTCCCCGACTACATTTAGGGTTAGGGTTAGGGTCCCCGACTACATTTAGGGTTAGGGTTGGGTTAGGGGTTAGGGCTAGGGTTAGGGTCCCCGACTACATTTAGGGTTAGGGTTAGGGTCCCCGATTAGGGTTAGGGTCCCTGACTACATTTAGGGCTAGGGTTAGGGTCCCCGACTGCATTTAGGGTTAGGGTTGGGGTTGGGGTTAGGGTTTTGGGTTAGGGTCCCCGACTACATTTAGGGTTAGGGTCCCCGACTACATTTAGGGCTAGGGTTAGGGTAGGGTTAGGGTCCCCGACTGCATTTGGGGTTCGGGTTCGGGTTGGGTTTGGGGTTGGGGTTAGGGGTCAGGGTTTAGGGTTAGTTGGGTTGGGGGTTAGGGTTAGTGGGTTAGGGTTAGTGGTAGGGTTAGGGTTAGGGATAGGGATAGGGATAGGGTTAGGGGTTTGGGTTAGGGTCCCCGACTACATTTAGGGTTAGGGGTTAGGGTTAGGGTTTAGGGTTAGGGTCCCCGACTGCAGTTAGGGCTAGGGTTGGGGGGTTAGGGCTAGGGTTAGGGTTTAGGGTTAGGGTCCCCGACTACATTTAGGGCTAGGGTTAGGGTTAGGGTTAGGGTCCCCGACTGCATTTAGGGTTAGGGTTGTTTGGGTTAGGGTTAGGGCTAGCGTTAGTGGGCTAGGGTTAGGGTTAGTGGGTTTAGGTTAGGGTTAGGGCTAGAGTGAGGGTTAGGGATAGGGTTAGGGTTTAGGGTTAGGGTCCCCGACTACATTTAGGGTTTAGGGTTAGGGTCCCCGACTACATTTAGGGTTAGGGTCCCCGACTACGTTTAGGGTTAGGTTAGGGGGGTTAGGGCTAGGGTTCGGGTTAGGGTCCCCGACTACATTTAGGGTTAGGGGTTAGGGTTAGGGTCCCCGACTACATTTAGGGCTAGGGTTAGGGTCCCCGACTGCATTTAGGGTTAGGGTTAGGGTTAGTTGGGTTAGGGTTTGGGTTAGGGTTGGGTAGGGTTTAGGGTTAGGTTTAGGGTTTAGGGTTGGGGTGAGGGTTTTGGGTTAGGGTCCCCGACTACATTTAGGGCTAGGGTTAGGTTAGGGTTAGGGTCCCCGACTGCATTTGGGTTCGGGTTAGGGTTAGTTGGGTTAGGGTTAGGGTTAGGGTAGGTTTAGGTTTAGGGTTAGGGTTTCGGGTTAGGTTTAGGGTTAGGGTTAGCCAAGAAAAACAGCGAGGCTAGGGCTCGGGTTAGGGCTAGGGTCAGCGTTAGGGCTAGGGTTAGGGTTAGGGTTAGGGCTAGGGTTAGGTGTTAGGGTCGGATTAGGACTAGGGCTAGGGTTGGGGCTAGGGTTAGGTGTTAGGGTCGGATTAGGGCTAGGGTTGGGGCTAGGGTTAGGGTTGGTTAGGGTTAGTAGGGTTAGGGGTTAGGGTTAGGGTTAGGGTTAGGGTTTAGGGTTAGGGTCCCCGACTGCATTTAGGGTTAGGGTTGTTTGGGTTAAGAACATAAGAACATAAGAAATAGGAGCAGGAGTAGGCCAATCGGCCCCTCGAGCCTGCTCCGCCATTCAATAAGATCATGGCTGATCTGATCCTAACCGCCAATCTACTATCTATCACAGAACCATCTCCTGCATCTAACAGAATTGCACACACAAAATAGGAGCAGAATCAGGCTACACAGTCCCTGGGCCCGCTCCACTACCCACAGGGCCATGACCGATCCGAACCTAGACTCATGTCCAAATTCCTGCCCGCTCCCCGTAACCCTTAATGCCCTTTACTTCTAGGAAACTCTCTATTTCTGTTTTAAATTTAATTAATGTTGTAGCTTCTACAGCTTTTTGTGGCAGCATATTCCATGGACCTACCACCCTCTGAGTGAAGTAGTTCCTCCTCATCTCAGTTTTGAAAGAGCAGCCCCTTATTCTAAGACTATGTCCCCTAGTTCTCGTCTCACCCGTCATCGGGAACATCCTCCCCGCATCCACCCGATCCAACCCCTTCACAATCTTATGTTTCAATAAGATCGCCTCTCATTCTTCTGAACTCCAATGAGTAGAGTCCCAATCTACCCAACCTCTCCTCATATGACCACCCCCTCATCCCCGGGATTAACCGAGTGAACCTTTTTTGCACTGCCTCGAGAGCAAGGATGTCTTTCCTTAAGTAAGGACACCAAAACTGTATGCAGTATTCCAGGTGCGGTCTCACCAATACCTTGTACAACTGAAGCAATACCTCCCTATTTTTATATTCTATCCCCCTAGCAATGAAAGCCAACATTCCATTTGCCTTCTTAATCACTTGCTGCACCTGCATACTATCCTTTTGAGTTTCGTGCACCAGGACCCCCAGATCCCTTTGCACTTCAGTACTCTCCAGTTTCTTGCCATTAAGATAATAAATTGCTCTAGGATTTTTCCTGCCAAAGTGCATCACCTCACACTTTCCAGTGTTGTATTCCATCTGCCAAATCTCTGCCCACTTACTTAGCCTGTCTATGTCCCCTTGCAGGTTTTTTATGTCCTCCTCACTCACTACTTTCCCTCCCATCTTAGTATCATCTGCAAATTTTGATATGTTACACTTGGTCCCTTCCTCCAAATCGTTAATATAGATTGTAAAGAGTTGGGGACCCAGCACTGACCCCTGTGGAACACCACTAGTTACTGATTGCCAGTCTGAGAATGAACCATTTATCCCAACTCTTTGCTTTCTGTTAGATAGCCAATCCTCTATCCATGCCAGAATATTACCCCCAATCCCGTGATTTTTTACCTTAAGCAATAATCTTTTGTGTGGCACCTTGTCAAATGCCTTTTGGAAGTCTAAATACACTACGTCCACTGGTTCCCCTTTATCCACTCTATATGTTACTTCCTCAAAGAACTCCAGCAAATTTGTCAAACATGACTTCCCCTTTGTAAAACCATGCTGACTTTGTCCTATTAAATTATGATTATCCAAATGTCCTGTTACTGTTTCCTTAATAATGGACTCCAAAATTTTACCTACCACAGATGTTAGGCTAACCGGTCTATAGTTACCAGCCTTCTGTCTACTGCCCTTTTTAAATAAGGGTGTTACATTAGCAGTTTTCCAGTCTGCCGGGACCTTAGCGGAATCCAGGGAGTTTTGAAAAATTATTACCAATGCATCTACAATCCCTACCTAGGGTTAGGGTTAGAGCTAGCGTTAGTGGGCGTGGGCTAGGGCTAGGGTTAGGGTTAGTGGGTTTAGGTTAGGGTTAGGGCTAGAGTGAGGTTTAGGGATAGGGTTAGGGTTTAGGGTTAGGGTCCCCGACTACATTTAGGGTTAGGGTTAGGGGTTAGGGTTAGGGTCCCCGACTGCATTTGGGGTTCGGGTTCGGGTTAGGGTTAGTTGGGTTTGGGGTTGGGGTTAGGGGTCAGGGTCAGGGTTTAGGGTTAGTTGGGTTAGGGTTAGTGGGTTAGGGTTAGTGGTAGGGTTAGGGATAGGGATAGGGTTAGGGGTTTGGGTTAGGGTCCCCGACTACATTTAGGGTTTGGGCTAGGGCTAGGGGTTAGGGTCCCCGACTGCATTTAGGGTTAGGGTTAGTTGGGTTAGGGTTTGGGTTAGGGTTGGGTAGGATTAGGGTTTAGGGTTGGGTTTAGGGGTTAGGGCTAGGGGTAGGGTTAGGGTTAGGGTCCCCGACTGCATTTGGGGTTCGGGTTAGGGTTAGTTGGGTTAGGGCTAGGGTTAGGGTTTAGGGTTTAGGGTTGGGGTTGGGGTTTAGGGTTAGGTTTAGGGTTAGCCAAGAAAAACAGCGAGGTTAGGGCTAGGGCTAGGGCTAGTGTTAGGGTTAGGGGTCAGGGTTAGGGGTTAGGGTCGGGTTAGGACTAGGGCTGGGGCTAGGGTTGGGGCTAGGGTTAGGGTTGGTTAGGGTTAGTGGGGTGAGGGTTTGGGGTTAGGGTTCGGGGTCAGGATCAGGGTTAGGGTGTTAGGGTTGGGGTGAGGGTTAGGGTTCGGGCTATGGCTAGGGGTTTGGGGCTGGGGTTAGGGTTAGGGTAGGGTTAGGTTAGGGTAGGGTTAGGGTTAGGGAATGGCGGAGAAGGCTCGAGGGGCCGAGTGGCCTACTCCTGCTCCTATCTTCTTTGTTTAATATCCGCGCCCGGGCGCTAGTTGCTTTGCGCCCCATTAGCGCCCTCCTTAAGGCGCTAACGGGAGGTGCAACCAACTGAATTTTCCCCCCATAGAGTCATAACGGCACAGCAAGAGGCCATTCGGCCCATCGGGTCCGTGCCGGCTCTTCGTAGAGCAATCCAGTCAGTCCCATTTCCCCATTCTATCCCCGTAGCCCTGCAAGGCCTATATTCCCTAGAGTTTAGAAGAATGAGAGGTGATCTAATTGAAACATACAAAATTCGTACAGGGCTTGGCAGGGTAGATGCAGGGAGGATGTTTCCCCCTGGCTGGCGAGTCTAGAACCAGGGGTCACAGTCTCAGAATACGGGGTCGCCCATTTAGGACTGAGCTGAGGAGAAATTTCTTCACTCAGAGGGTGGTGAATCTTTGGAATTCTCTACCCCAGAGGACTGTGGAGGCTCAGTCGTTGAGTATATTCAAGACAGAGATCGCTAGATTTTTGAATATTAAGGGAATCAAGGGATATGGGGATAGTGCAGGAAAGCGGAGATGAGGTAGAAGATCAGCCATGATCTTATTGAATGGCAGAGCAGGCTCGAGGGCTGTATGGCCGACTCCTACTCCTGATTCTTGTGTTCTTATGGTCTTTTATTTTGGCTACACACGCTTCTGCCAGTCAGACCCAAAGGCAGCCATAAAGTGTTTCATTAGTCTTTAGCTCTCCGTCCCTTAGCAAAATACTGCAATAACTTGGAATCCTCGTCTCCTTCAACTACCTAGAAAAACAGTTAATATTTGGAACAACAAAGGCCTTGGAGACCGGGCAGGGATTTAACAGAATGATCCCAGAAGGACTTCAGTTATGTGGAGAGACTAGAGAAGCTGCGATTGTTCTCCTTGGAGCACAGAAGGGGAAGGGGAGATTTAATAGAAGTGTTCAAAATTATCAGGGGATTTGAGAGAGTAGATGAGGAGAAACTGTTTTCATTGGTAGGAGGGGTCAGTAACCAGAGGACAGAGAATTAAGATAATTGGCAAAAGAATCGGGGGAATGAGGAGAGTTTTTATTACGCTGCTAGTTATTATGGTCTGGAATGCTCTGCCTATAGGGTGAGGTCCCTTTAACTGGACGGGTCAAACTGTGACATCACAGAGCAAGCCTCACCCTCACGCTGCGCATCACAGTGAGATGCGACATCACAACAGGTTTGTAAACTGGGTCAATGTGAGGCAGGAGTTTAAGTGAAGGAAAGGGAGCTACACTGACTCTGACTAACTGACTGATCTGTCTAGGAGTGAATGCGGTCAGCTAGAACATCTGAACAACTGGGAACCAGTAGATGTGGTGTATTTGGATTTCCAGAAGGCATTCGATAAGGTGCCACAAAACGTTACTACACAAGATAAGAGCTCACAGGGTTGGGGGTAATATATTAGCATGGATAGAGGATTGGCTAACTAACAGAAAACAGAGAGTCGGGATAAATGGGTCATTTTCAGGTTGGCAAATCACAACTAGTGGGTGCCGCAGGGATCAGTGCTGGGGCCTCAACTATTTACAATCTATATTAATGACTTGGATGAAGGGACCGAGTGTAATGTAGCCAAATTTGCTGATGATACAAAGATAGGTGTGAAAGCAAATTGTGTGGAGGACGCAAAGAATCTCCAAAGGGATATAGATAGGCTAAGTGAGTGGGCAAAAATCTGGCAGATGGAGTTTAATGTGGGAAAATGCGAGGTTATCCACTTTGGTAGGAAAAATAAAGTAAATTATTATTTAAATGGGGAGAGATAACAAAATGCTGAGGTACAGATGATCTGGGGGTCCTTGTACATGAATCACAAAGTTAACATGCAGGTACAGCAAGTAATTAGGAAGGCAAATGGAGTGTTGGCCTTTATTGCAAAGGGAATGGAGTATAAAAGTATGGAAGTCCTGTTACAACAGTACAGGGCGTTGGTGAGACCACACTTGGAGTACTGCGTACAGTTTTGGTCTCCTTATTTAAGGAGGAATATACTTGCATTGGAAGAAGATCAGAGTAGGTTCACGAGGTTGATTCCGGAGATGAAGGGGTTGTCTTATGAAGAAAGGTTGAGCAGGTTGGGCCTATACTCATTGGAGTTTAGAAGAATGAGAGGTGATCTTATTGAAACATATAAGATTCTGAAGGGGCTTGACAGGATAGATGCAGAGAGGATGTTTCCCCTCGTGGGGGAATCTAGAACCAGGGGGCATAATTTCAGAATAAGGGATTTTAAATTGGAGATGAGGAGGAATTTCTTCTCTCAGAGTCGTGAATCTTTGGGAATTCTCTTCCCCAGAGAGCTGTAGAGGCTGGGTCATTGAATATATTTAAGGTGGAGATAGACAGACTTTTGAAAGGTAAGGGAGTCAAGGGTTATGGGAAGCGGGCAGGGAAGTGGAGTTGAGGCCAAGATCAGATCAGCCATGATGTTATTGAATGGTGGAGCAGGCTCGAGGGGCCAAATGACCTACTCCTGCTCCTACGTCTTATGTTCTTATGTTCTTTGCTTTGTGAGGGGAACACGAACAATGAAAAAATCATCAACCAGCAGATTGGACAGAAGTTCATGAACTTTGAAAACTTTGGAGCTGTGGCTGGAGTCACTGTGGAGCAGCCGTGAAGCTGAGATCTTCGTGGATAGCACGTTTAATGAGGTGGTCACACTGCAGGTAAAGAGTGCACAGGCAGACAGGGAATGGGTGACCACCAGACAGAGTAAAAGAACTAGGAAGGTAGTGCAGGAGTCGCCTGGGTCCATCTCCCTCTCCGACAGATTTTACGTTTCGGATACTGCTGGGGGAGATGGTTTCTCAGGGGAATGCAGCAAGAGCCAAGTCCGTGGCACTGAGTGGCTCAGCTGCACAGGAGGGGAGGAAAAAGAGTGGGAAAGCAATAGTGATAGGGGATTCTATTGTAAGGGGAACAGATAGACGTTTCTGTGGCCGCAGACGTGACTCCAGGATGGTATGTTGCCTCCCTGGTGCCAGGGTCAAGGATGTCACTGAACGGCTGCAGGGCATTCTGAAGGGGGAGGGCGAACAGTCAGAGGTCGTGGTTCGCATTGGTACCAACGACATAGGTAGAAAGAGGGATGAGGTCCTGCAACAAGAATTTAGGGAGCTAGGTAGCAGATTAAAAAGCAGGACCTCAAAGGTTGTAATCTCTGGATTACTCCTGGTGCCACGTGCTAGTGAGTATAGGAATAGGAGGATAGAGCAGATGAATGCGTGGCTAAAGAGTTAGTGCAAGAGGGAGGGCTTTAGTTTCCTGGATCACTGGGTCTGCTTCTGGGGAAGGTGGGACTTGTACAAGTCGGACGGGTTGCACCTGAACCAGAATGGGACCAACACCCTTGTGGGGAGGTTTGCTAGTACTGTTGGGGGGGGTTTAAACTAACTTGGCAGGAGGAAGGGATACGGAGTGGAGTTATAGTAGGGGGTGATGTACAGCCAAATATAGAGGAAAAAACAAGTCAGCCTGGAAGGCAGAGCAAATATGTAATGGCACAAGGGAGGATTTGGCTATGATAAATTGACCCTTAGTGTTAGGGGGGGATTAAATATGTGGGGTTATGGGGATAGGATAGGATATGTTAGGGGGAATTAAATACGTTGGGTTACAGGGGTAGGGTGGGATATCTGTACTGTGGGGATTAAAGCAGGGACAGGGTACTGGATTTGGATGATCAGCCATGATCGTATTGAATGGTGGAGCAGGCTCGACGGGCCGAATGGCCTACTCCTGCTCCTAGATTCTATGTTTCTATGGCAAGGCTGGATGGCATTTATTTTAATGCAAGGAGTCTTGAGTAAGGCAGATGAATTGAAGGTGTTGATGAACACATGGGAGTATGATATTGTTGCTATCACAGAGACATGGTTGAGGGAGGGGCAGGACTAGCAGCTCAATATTCCGGGGTATAGAATCTTCAAGTGAGACCGAGGGGGGGTGTAAAAGAGGAGGGGGTGTCGCAATATTAATCAAGGAGTCAATTACTGCTGTAAGGCGGGATGATATCTTGGCAGGTTCCTCTAATGAGGCCATATGGGTAGAACTTAAAAACAAAAAGGGGGCAAGCACTTTGCTGGGAGTGTACTATAGGCCCCAAACAGTCAGGGGGAGATAGAGGAACAGATATGTAGGCAAATCTCAGAGAAGTGTAGAAATAATAGGGTAATAATAGTAGGGGATTTCAACTTCCCCAATATTAACTGGGATAGTCAGAGTGTGAAAGGCTTTGAGGGTGCGGAATTCTTAGAGTGCATCCAGGAGAGCTTTTTGAGCCAGCATGTAGAAAGTCCTACAAGAGAGGGGGTGGTACTGGACCTAATTCTGGGGAATGTAGCCGGGCATGTGGTAGAAGTGTCAGTAGGAGAGCATTTTGGTGACAGTGACCATAATTTGGTGAGATTTAAGGTAGTCATGGAAAAGGACAAAGATGGACCAGAAATAAAGGTTCTAAATTGGGGGAAGGCCAATTTTAATATAAGGCAGGATCTGGCCAAAGTGGACTGGGATCAGCTACTTGTAGGAAAATCCACATCAGAGCAGTGGGAGTCTTTCAGAAAGGAAATAGAGAGAGTACAACGCCAACATGTTCCCGTAAAGGTCAAGGGTGGGACCAACAAACCCAGGGAACCCTGGATGTCAAGGGATATACGAGAATGGATTAGGAAAAAAAGGGAGGCTTTTGGCAGATACAAAGGACTAAAAACTGTGGAAGCCCTAGAGGAGTATAGAAAGTGCAGGGGGGTACTTAAAAAAGAAATTAGGAGAGCGAAGAGGGGGCATGAAAAAACACTGGCGGGCAAAATAAAGGAAAATCCCTAGGTGTTTTATAAGTATATTAAGGGCAAAAGGATAACCAGGGAAAGAGTAGGGCCCATTAGGGACCAAAGTGGCAATCTGTGTGTAGAGCCGGAAGATGTAGGTGAAGTTTTAAATGAATATTTTGCATCTGTGTTCACTGGATAAGGATGATGTAGGCATAGAAATCAGGCAGGGGGACTGTGATATACTTGAACAAATTAGTATTGAGAGGGAGGAGGTACTAGCGGTTTTAGCGGGCTTAAAAGTGGATAAATCCCCAGGCCCAGACGAGATGTATCCCAGGCTGCTGTGTAAGGCAAGGGAGGAGATTGCAGGGGCTCTGACACAAATTTTCAGAACCCCTGTCTATAGGGGAGGTGCCAGAGGACTGGAGGACAGCTAACGTAGTACCATTATTCAAGAAGGGTAGTTGGGATAAACCAGGGAATTACAGGCCAGTGAGCCTAACATCAGTGGTAGGGAAATTATTGGAAAAAATTCTGAGGGACAGAATTAGTCTCCACTTGGAGAGGCAAGGATTAATCAAGGATAGTTAACATTGCTTTGTCAGGGAGAGATCGTGTCTAACCAATTTGATTGAATTTTTGGAGGGGATGACTAGGTGTGTTGAGCGTAGTGCAGTTGATGTAGTCTACATCGATTTCAGTAAGGCTTTTGACAAAGTCCCATATGGGAGACTGGTCAAGAAGGTAAGAGCCCATGGGATCCAGGGCAATTTGGCACATTGGATCCGAAATTGGCTTTGTGGCAGGAGGCAGAGGGTGATGGTCGAAGGCTGTTTTTGTGACTGGAAGCCTGTGTCCAGTGGTGTACCGCAGGGATCGGTGCTGGGTCCTTTGCTGTTTGTCGTGTACATTAATGATTTAGATATGAATGTAGGAGGTATGATCAGTAAGTTTGCAGATGACACGAAAATTGGTGGGGTGGTAAATAGCGAGGAGGGAAGCCTCAGGCTACAGGACGATATAGACAGGTTGGTCAGATGGGCAGAACAGTGGCAAATGGAATTTAACCCTGAAAAGTGTGAGGTGATGCATTTTGGGAGGACTAACAAGGCAAGGGAATACACAATGAATGGTCGGACCTTAGGAAGGACAGAGTATCAGAGGGACCTTGGTGTGCATGTACATAGATCCCTGAAGGCAGCAGGACAGGTAGATAAGGTGGTTAAGAAGGCATATGCCACCTTCATTAGCCGAGGCATAGAATATAAGAGCAGGGAGGTTATGATGGAGCTGTACAAAATGCTAGTTAGGCCACAGCTGGAATACTGTGTGCAGTTCTGGATGCCACACTATAGGAAGGATGTGATTGCATTGAAGAGGTTGCAGAGGAGATTCACCAGGATGTTACCTGGGCTGGAGCGCTTCAGCTAAGAAGAGAGACTGGACAGGCTGGGGTTGTTTTCCTTAGAGCAGAGAAGGCTGAGGGGGGACCTGATTGAGGTGTACAAAATTATGAGGGGCATAGATAGGATAGATAGAAAGGAACTTTCTCCCTTAGTAGAGTGGTCAACAACCAGGGGGCATAGTTTAAAGATAAGGGGCAGGAGGTTTAGAGGGGATTTGAGGAAAAACTTTTTCACCCAGAGGGTGTTTGGAATCTGGAACTCACTGCCTGAAAGGGTGGTAGAGGCAGGAAACCTCAACATTCAACAAGCATTTAAATGAGCACTTGAAACGCCATAGCATACAAGGCTACGGACCAAGTGCTGGAAAATGGGATTAGAATAGACAGGGCTTGATGGCCGGCATGGACACGATGGGCCGAAGGGCCTCTTTCTGTGCTGTATGACTCTATGAAAGGTTTGTCTTAACCTGTTGATCGTGTATTATTAATGAGACGCAGCGCGCAATATGAGTAGTTTAACAGATGCAATAATATTGGTTCACAGTCGGGTGGAATAGTTCATTGTTATTGGTAGATCTTCCATGGCGTTGCTCACAGGTAGTCTGGGGCCGGGAGCCTGGTTACTGATGGTTACTGAGCCCCACTCTCAGCTCCTCACTGTTGACCCTCACTGACCGTCTCCTCCCAGCCCTTGAGTTTGGTGCTGACTCCCTGATCTGTAAATGTAGACAACTACTTATCATTGGTAGACCTCCCATGCCATTGCTCATAGGTAGTCAATGAGAGTCAGCATGGATTTGTGAAGGGCCGGTCATGTCTGACTGATCTATAACCTTTTGGAGGAGGTCAGTTACATGGACAAGGGAATGTCTCTGGATCTTGTATGTGTGGACTTCCAGAGGGTTAAATTATGTGGACAAGTTGCAGAGACCGGGCGTGTATTCCCTCGAGTATAGAATATTAAACAGTGATATAATTGAGGTGTTTAAGATGATCAAAGAGTTGGTAGGGTAGATCGATAAAAATTATTTCCTCTGGTGGGGAAATCCAGAACAAAGGGGCATGAGCTTAAAATGAGAGTTAGCTGGGTCAGGGGTGATGTCAGGAAAAAAGGCTAGCGGAATTGTGGAACTCTTTCCCCCCGTATCTATCGATGCTGGGGGTCAATTGAAAACTTCAAAAATGAGATTGGTAGCTTTTTGTTAGGCAGGAGTTTTAAGGGATGTGGAACCAAGACGGGTAAATGGAGTTAACATCCAGGTCAGCCATGCTTGAATTGAATGGCAGAACAGACTCGAGGGGCTGAAGGGCCTCCTTCTGTTCCTAAGTTAATCAAGGGATATCGATCAAAGACAAGTAAATGGATTTGAGGTGCAGAGCAGCCATGGTCTAATTGAATGCTGGAGCAGGCTTGAGGGGCTGAATGACCAACTCCTGATACTTTAAATGTATAAAATTACTTAACGTAATTGGTAGAAGGCAAACAATCCCATCACTGCCCATCGCCCACGCACCCTGTGCTCTGGGTCATAATCACATGGAAACCCATTATTGCTTTCTAGTGAAACAAGTCAGTGTAACCGAAGCAAAGCCCAAAGGTTTATACCAAATATGGTTTCAAGGTGAGGCCCCTTTTACCAAATATGGTTTCGAGGCCCTTTTAACTGGACGGGTCAAACCATGACATCACAGAGCAAGCCTCACCCTCACACTGCGCATCACAATAGCTTTATAAACTTGATAAATTTGAGGCAAGAGGTGATACAACCAGTTTAAGTGAAGGAAAGGCAGCTGCATTGACCGTGACTAACTGGCTGATCTGTCTAGGACTGAATGCGGTCGGCTCGAACATCTGTAGAATTCGCAATATATCGCGATTTTATAAATAAGGAGAAAACATAGTTTCGTTCAAACAGCTTTTATTTCAGCAGAATGCTGTCAGGTTTTCAAAGTGGACACAAGCAGCTTGTAAAATGGCCGCCACGCCTCGTGGCAGAACATTCTAGACCTTTCGATAGGCAGACAAGATGGCGTTCCAATAAACATTTGTGCAAGATCGATCAAGACTCAGCACATTTAAGATAATACACGAGACATCATGGGTTTGCAGTATACACATAAATACTGAAATCGGTCTCCCAGGTGCGAATAAGGGCTATTGTACCAAATAATCAAGAACCCATCCAAAGACATTAATATGCAAAATCCCAACGACTCTACGATGAGAGAGCCGTTAGCGGGTAGTTACAGAAAACATTTGGGAGCCCCAAAACCCCTCCAGGGAAAACACCGACCGATTAAACAATGGGAAAAGTATTAACAGGTACTCAGACAGTTACGAGTATCCCCGAAACCCATTAAAACGGAGATCACCCTATACAAGAACTTTGAGCGCCAAACCCTAACAAAAGAAAAGACATTAAGGTTGGGCGGGAAAAGGAAGATTTTGCACTATAACTGCAAGCTCCAACCGTCCATCTTTCTCTTATTCTCTTATCCTGCTGGCGTTTATCCTCGTGGCTGCTCCTGTGCTCTTATCCTTTCGACTCCGTGCCGTTTGCCTCGTGTCTCTTTTCAAAAGACTGTTGAACTTTACGATCTGCCCGGATCTGCCTCGTGGCGTGCCGCGAAGATCTGTGTGGAACTGGGCTGTGAAGCCTTGAAACGGGCGCACCATCCCGAGAAGTCGGTAAACGGTGTTGGAACCGAAGGCCCGAGATGAGATGAGAAGAGAAGAAGACCATACGTATCGCCACGGTCAGTAAGCTCCGACCGCGCCTGTAGGTCGAATAGACACTTTCCTTGCCCAGGAAGACCATCTTTGAATTTTACAGAACAGCCAGGAAGACTATTCTTCGAATTTTATCGCATCAGTGTGAGGGCACAGGAAGACTCTTTTTTTTGAGTAGAGTCGGAACTCCGAGGACAACACAGATCTTCATGACAGCAGACGTTCCAGCCTGCTAGCCGGAGCAGAAACGAGTAAACAAGTGGGGTACAGAGACCCCTGATCGACACGTGGGTGATCAGGTGCTGCGGTGGAAAAACATCCGATCAGAGCTTTCGGAATTCTCCGAGTTATCACGAGTGGTGAGCATGAGTCTCGATCCTACAAGTCTAGTTTAGAGCAGACATTGATAGGGGAGGGCTTAAGTTTTAAGGATAATTGTAATGTGTGCCCCCATTTACGATGTGTCGTTCGTTCCTCGTTTCCCTGAAATTAGTTACATAACTGCGTGTAAGATTGTACTGTCATTAATCTGTGCTTATGACATGTATTTCGTAATCTTAAATAATATGCAATAAAGATTTTCCATTTCGTACTATTCGACCGGGTCTACCTGAGTTTTCTCTCCATTACTGCTCTCGCATCTAAGTCCAGTGTCAGAACCGTAAGGGCGAGTGGGTCGAACCACTCACAGGTGTCTAGTGCTCCCAGACTGGCTGGAGACCAGAACAGGCAACAAGGCCTAAACCCGCACTAGCATCCAGGCTGCACAGAGCCACACGAATCTCACAGGTTCAGAGAAACCCTTACACATCTGAACAGCTTTGCTTTGTGAAGAGAGCACGAACAATGAAAACATCATCAACCAGCGGCGTGGACAGAAGTTCGTGAACTTTGAAAGGTTTGTCTTAACCTGTTTATCTTGTATTATTAATGAGCAATATGAACAGTTTATTAGATACAGTAATATTCATGCACAGTCGGGTGGAATAGTTCAGTTTGTTATTGGTAGTTCTTCCATAGCGTTGCTCACAGGTAGTCTGGAGCCTGGTTACTGATGTTTACTGAGCCCCACTCTCAGCTCCTCACTGACCGGCTCCTCCCAGTTCTGGAGTTTAATGCTCACTCCCTGGTCTGTAAATGTAGACATCTATGTACTGACTGTGACTAACTGTGTTTGGAGCTGTAGTTCCAGCTTGTAACATTCCCCGTGAAAGTCAGAGTGAGTAACAGCAAAATCCGTGCAGATATAAAGGCTCAAATCCTGGAAACTGAAACCAGGTCATTACAGGCTGGTTGTTCTGATCAGCTTGTCCTGGACCCGGGGATAGTCTGTAGGACAGCTCAGCCCGACCATTTAAAAAGTCGAGAGCGTCCCTCTTGAAAACGTTGATTGGTGTTGAATGAACGGGACTAAATAAGAGGAGAGACTGACAGGGAGAGAGAACAACTGAATAATCAGTTTCTCAAAGTGTTCACCAGTACTGAGAGCTCAGGGTTAAGACTCGAAGGGGTAGAAACTAGGTCGCGCCCCATTTGGGGCGCAAATATCGTCCGGACGCAAATATTAGCGCCTGGCGCTAATTATCGGCACTGACAGGAAACTTCACTTTTACCGCCCCGGGAGGTGAGTGGAGCGCTAAAGCAGGCGCGGCACACCTGTCTTAAGGCGCAAAGGCCAAGGAGTGAGGCGCTAACTCAGCGCACGAGCGCAGCGCAGCTGCTGCCAGTTAGCGAGGGAACACAGACACACTGGCGCCGGACACTTCTTAAAGCGGGGGGGGGCCACTTGCTCCCCAGCCACACCCTGCTCATTGCAGCCTTGAATCTCAGCCTGGAGAGACCTGTAATCCATTTTGCTGCCAAGCATGGAGAGGGTGAGAGAACGCGCTCATCGCTTCACCGAGCGGGCCTTGGATGCTCTGGTTGACGCAGTGGAGCGCAGACGATGCATGCTGTTCCCGGAGAGTGGCAGGAGGCCTTTGCCACGCGAGTTCAGAAGAGTGTGGAGGGAGGTGGCTCAGAGCGTCTCCTCCAGGAGCATGGTGCCCAGGACCCATGTTCAATGCCGCAAAAAGTTCAACGACCTCACTCGGGTCGTCAGGGTGAGTGGCTTTTTCTCAATACCTCTCCATCCCTCCATCTCAACCTCACTCTATGGCCAGAGGGTCTTAAAACCCCAATGCACAACACTCATCCAACACCTATGGCCCTTTCATCAAACACACACACACATTCCACACTTTGCATACAGTAAGGGCTATTCACCTATGGGAGGCACATCAGGCAAGACCATGGCTGTATATTGTAAGGGCTATTCACCTATGGGAGGCACATCAGGCAAGACCATGGCTGTATATTGTAAGGGCTATTCACCTATGGGAGGCACATCAGGCAAGACCATGGCTGTATATTGTAAGGGCTATTCACCTATGGGAGGCACATCAGGCAAGACCATGGCTGTATATTTACTCAGATGCTGTCCTTTTTCTTGCAGGCTAAGCTGGCTCATAATCGGAGACAGCAGCAACGGACGGGTGGAGGGCGGCTTCAGCTGCAACCCCTCAGCGATCTGGAGGAGCGCGTCCACAGGATTGTGGCAAGCCGGGTGATCGGTCCCGTCGCCACTGGAGACGCCGACCCCGTTGTGGACAGCAATGGTAAGGTCATCACCTTTTTGTCCTCTGTCCTTCCACTTGTCCCTCACAATACCAGCCTTTGACACTTTCAATCCAACTTGCTAACTCGCTGCACTTATTCCTCCCTTACTGCCACCCTGTCCTCACGCTAAAGCCACTCTTGTACCTCCCTGCTTTCAGATGGTGATTCACCAGCTGAGGAGATGGGCCCTGAAGCTGCCACTGGGAGTGATGCTGCAGCTGAGGAGGAAGAGGAAGCCAGAGCATCAGTGCCACCCTCTCCCGAGGAAGCCCATGCCCACACTGGGAACACGCCTTCCCCGGAGGGGAGCAGGGGGGAAGGGGCTGATGATGGTGAAGCTCCAGGACCCAGCGGGCTGCAGCAACGCCATGGGGGGGGTAGGGAAGAACGGGGGCCTTCTCCCCAGAGGGAGAGTATGCCAGACACTCCTACTGCAATGGACGCAGAGGAGGAGCGGCTGATTGCAGAAATGAACACCCAGGCAGTGGGCATGCACACTGAGCTCATGGGTGCAGTGGGAAGGGTGCCTGAATGCATTGAGTCACTGGCAAGGAGTGTGGAGCACTTCGCTGTAGCACAGGCGGATGCCACACTAACGCTTAGTGCTGCAATTCAGTCACTGGCTGCCGTGATCCCACCTCTGACTGCTCTCATACAGACTCAGATGGAGGCCACGCGAGCACAGACTGCTGCCAACCTCGATGGTTCGTGCACATGTCCCCGGGGCTGTCACCGCGCCGCAGCAGGCCAGCAATCTGTTCTCCGGCAGATTGCTCCGGATGCTGAAGTGCTGCCCCGCGGGAGTGCCAGTGTGTCGGGCGAGCAGGGAGTTGCTGTCCTCTCTCACGATGACAGCATTCCTGCTGCCAACACTGTCACTTCTCCACTGCACTTGCCACCGCCTGTAGGACAGACTGCTGCCGCCCATGCAGAGTTGGTGCAGTCTGCAGCCGGGCCCTCCAGGCCCAGAAGTGGTCGAGGCCGTCCTTCAGGGGCATCTGCAGTGTCAGGGTCTGACGAGCAGCAGCCTTCCACCAGCCTTGCTGCAGCCACTGAGGTCCCATTACGGAGGAGCAGTAGGGTTAGAAGGGGGGAAGTGCGCAAGGGAAGGAGATCACCCTCGAAGGGCAAAAAGTAGGAGGTGTGCCAAAATGCTGGTCATTTTTTTATTAAAGGCCGAGGTTCATGGTCCAACTTTTGTTTAGTGTTTTGGACATTATCTCCAGGTTGTGAGAACCAGTTATGTTGTTGACTCTTTTTTTGTGTTTATTTCTATGAGTTTGTCATGAGGAATTGACACACACAGAGTTTGTAAAATAAATAAGTTTCTGTTTTCAAAATATACATGGCTGGTGCTTGGAATTATTGGTGCCTTGGCCGGCTTAGGGGTTGCGTGCTGGGTTGATTAGTGTTTGTAGCAATGGCAGGGGCCCTAGAAGCGGCTTGCTATTAGTCGTTGACGGACGGCCCTTGCAGTTTGACCATTGTGGGCCGCCCTCCTGCCTTGGTGCTGCTGATGATCATCGTCCTCGTCCTCTTCCTCCTCCTCCTCTGGTGGTGCTACAAGGCCTGGTGGCATTGGCTGGGTCCTGAGGATTGCCATGTTGTGCAATATGCAGCACACGACTACGAAGTTCGAAACTTGCTCAGGCGAGTACTGCAGGGCTCCTCCGGAATGGTCCAGACAGCGGAACCGTTGTTTCAGCACGCCGATTGTGCGCTCAATAATGTTCCTGGTTGCTTGATGGCTTTCATTGTACCGCAGCTCAGCAGGGGTGTTTGGCGTACGGAGCGGTGTCATCAGCCAGGTGCTCAATGCGTACCCCTTGTCCCCCAGAAGCCAACCAACTGGCTGATGCGGTGCCTCGAAAACTTCTGCCACAGTAGTCTGGCGCAGGATGAAAGCATCGTGGCAGCTGCCCGGATAGTGGGCATTGACAGCGAGTATCACCTGTCTGTGGTCACAGACCAACTGCACATTCAAGGAATGGAACCCCTTTCTGTTCCTGAATTCCTCTGCATTCTCTCGCGGAGCACGCAAAGCCACATGCGTGCAGTCAATGGCGCCCTGCACCATGGGGAAGCCCGCTACCCTCGCAAAGCCCAGAGCACGGTCACGCTGCTTGTCTGGGGTCATAGGGAAAGAGATGAAGTCTCGTCTCCTTCTGAAGAGGGCATTGGTGACCTGCCGGATGCAGCGATGCACCGCAAACTGGGAGATATTGGCGAGGTCCCCAACAGCAGCTTGGAATGAGCCAGTGGCGTAGAAGTTCAAAGCCACTGTGACCTTCACTGCCACCGACGGAGACGTCCTGGACCTCAGCTGAGGCTGCAGATCTGGCTGCAGCAGGTGGCAGAGCTCAGTGACCACCTCCTTGCTGAATCGCAGCCTTCGCAAACACAGCTCCTCGGACATATGGATGTAGGAGAGCTGTTCACGATATACCCTGGGAGGGTAAGCTCTCCTGTACATGCGCCTGATGGCCCTCCTCCGTCTGGCCATCATTGCCACTCTCTGTCTGCGTCTCGGTATCCTCCGATTCAGCTGGAGCAGGACGACGCCCCCAATCATTGCAGCCCCCATATTCTCTTTGCCAGAAAAGTAATGAGGTACAGCAACTAAAGTAGCAACAAAGTTAGGATGAACTAGGCAAAACTACCTCACAAAGCGTTGAGTCAATGTAGAAGTCTCTCTCTCTCTCTCTCTCTCTCTCTCTCTCTCTCTCTCTCTCTCTCTCTCTCTCCGAATCTCTCTCTCTCGATCTCTCCGAATCTCTCTCTCTCTCTCTCTCTCTCCGAATCTCTCTCTCTCTCTCTCTCTCTCTCTCTCTCTCTCTCTCTCTCTCTCTCTCTCTCTCTCTCTCTCCGATCTCTCTCTCTCTCTCTCTCTCTCTCCGAATCTCTCTCTCTCTCCGAATCTCTCTCTCTCTCCGACTCTCTCTCTCTCTCTCTCTCTCTCTCTCTCTCTCTCTCTCTCTCTCTCTCTCTCTCTCTCCGAATCTCTCTCTCTCTCTCTCTCTCTCTCTCTCCGAATCTCTCTCTCTCTCTCTCTCTCTCTCTCTCCGAATCTCTCTCTCTCTCTCTCTCTCTCTCTCCGAATCTCTCTCTCTCTCTCTCTCTCTCTCTCCGAATCTCTCTCTCTCTCTCTCTCTCTCTCTCTCCGAATCTCTCTCTCTCTCTCTCTCTCTCTCTCTCTCTCTCTCTCTCTCTCTCTCCGAATCTCAATCTCTCTCTCTCTCTCTCTCTCCGATCTCTCTCTCTCTCTCTCTCTCTCTCTCTCTCTCTCTCTCTCTCTCTCTCTCTCCCCGAATCTCTCTCTCTCTCTCCCCGAATATCTCTCTCTCAGAACGAGTGGTGCATAAATGTCGACCACAGAAAAAGACAGGAAGAGGCCCCCTTTAAATAGCGCCCCCCCCCCAGCCCCACACCGATTGATAACGTTCCAGTCTTCCGGTCGTTGGAAGCGCCAGGCGGTAAGGCAGGGGGCGCCACTCAATTTCCGCTCCGGGGCGCCCCAAGGGCGTTGCACCATGGAATGACGTCACAATCTGCGCGCGCAGGTGGTCGCAGCGGTAAGTTTTAGCGCCGCCGCACAATCTCAAGTTAAGTTCTCGAGCGGCGCAAACAGCGCTGCGCCCGGGCGTTAGCGGCTTAACGCCCCATTAGCGCCCTCTTAAGGCGCTAACGGGAGGCGCAACCAAGTGAATTTTTACCCCGAAGAATGTACTCCTGGGCAGTAATGCCACTGGAGCTGCCTTGACCGAGCTTGGTACCTGCCCACACAGCTCGACGCTGGCCCAGGTGTTGACTTTTTAAAGGGAATTTGATAAATACTTTTACTATATGAGGGGAGCGATAAAATGCCCGTCGTTGTCCTTGTTGCAATCCAGTGATTTTTGTAATTTCTTCTGCCACAGGTACACGGTTGGTGTCAGGACGAGTGAGAGGAAATGGGACGGTTTCATCAAACTACCAACAGACTAAAGTTGTGAGTAACAAAACCACAAAGACAACTGGATCTCGCATCCTGACCAAAATCACATCAATGCCAGCAGAGATACCACAAAGGAGGGAACAGCGACTCTGAAATCCCCCTCACGCCCATCCCTCCGTGTCCCATCCATTTCTTTAGTGTCAACTGTACATTTTTTATTTGACGGCCAATAACAGATCCATTTAAATGTGCAGCCAATGATTGGAGATGGTGTTAAACCAACTCTTTCCCTTCTGGCATGTTTCTTTCCCATTTTAAAACATTTCCCACGCCCCTCTCCCTCCTCCCTAGTTCTCCCCTGGGCTGGACCTTCACGTCCAGCCCTCAGGTCCCCGCATCGGCATCAAGCACCAACCCTGCTCCAACTCCAGGCTCAGTTCGGCATTGCTCGGGGTTAACTGCACTGGCACTGGATAGGGCCCAGTCCATACAGTCATCTCTGACCGATGTCGACCGGTGGTCCAAGTGTTGGGACTGAACAGACAAGTCTCAAGGGTGGACGCTCCGGTTGTTGCCTCGATGGTGTGGAGTGGGACGAGCTGGTTAAAGCCAATCCATCCCAGTCAACAACATCGGGTGAAACCCCGGTACCACTTGTACCGAGGCCTCCCAGGATAGAGGAAGAGTCCTCCTCTGGCACCAGCTGGTTCGGAGGTGTCCGTGCCTACTGGTGCCAGAATCAGGCTGGTTCCCCCAAGCGCCGCCAGCTACTGTTGGTGTGTCCTTCACCAGAGGCATCCGTCCCCTCTGGTGACACCAACGCAGCCCCGGGACATTGGTCTCCAGTTGGCGCCGGCTCATTTGGGGGCACCACCCTCGGTGGACTCGACCCTACACAGGGTCACCTATGCTGCGGGTGATGTCCACTTTGGTGAGGGAAGCTGCAGATCTCTATTTATAGATCTGTGGCTCCCACCCACCACTGTGGACCCACCTTCAGCCGCTCCCTACGACACTCGAGAGGCACTCCCAGGGAGGGTGCGTGCGCTCCAGAAACCAAACTGGGAGCCTGAGTCGACCGCGGCTTCCGTGCGTTGAGGCTTTTCCATGTATTCAAAACCAGGGTGACTTCGAGTCTGAAACTGTGAGTTCCGGAAGTCCCTTCACTTGTGGGGGTTGAGTATTTACCTGGGGTCTTGCAAAGGCCTCAAGCATTGACCTTTGTTGGATTCCCCTCCCAATTTCCAGGGCGGTTTGGGCGGACTTGATAGGTGTGCTCCAGTTATGGCCAAGGTAGACAGCCCCGCCACTCTGCCTCACAACTTAAGGTTCGCTGGTACAGCTGGCGAACTTCAGTCGTGAAAGCCTCAGAAGGAAGGGAACGGCCCAGGAAACTAGGCCCAGGAAATTAGTCCTGTTCCACCCACACAGAATCCAAATGGTGGGACCTGTGGGTCTGGCGGACCTTCCTGCAGGGTTTGGCGCATATCCCAAATTCCCTGCCACCAAATCCACTGGGGGGCTGGCTTCACTGACCAGCTGGTGAGTTGAGGGAGCAATCCCTGCCACAGAGGACCACCTTCAGAGAGCATCTGCTGCAGCAGCAGGCTGTGTGGGTGCTCTCAATGTAGGAGCAGGATCTATCGCCCAGTGGATCTTGCATCGACACTTAGATTGGCCTCTCACCTTGGGGATCCTTCAAGTACTGCAGATGCCTATTGGTGCCGAGGGCTTCTTTGGCGAGCAAGTGGAGGAGCTGCTGTAGCAGAACCTTCAGGCATTCCCGAATTGTCACACAAGGGTGGGGGGCACTGCTCACTTTGTAGCTTAGTCCACCCCATCTATAGGCCCCTTCCACTCGCCAATACCAGTCCACTCACCACCACCAATCCATTCCAGTCCACTCACCACCTATCCACTAACCATCACCAATGCACTCACCATCACCAATCCATTCATCACCACCATCCACTCACCACTACCAATCCATTCACCTCCACCAGCCTATTCAAGGCTTTATCCGGAGCACGATGTCCTTTGTATCTTGCTAGCCCGTCATTCCAGATTAGGACCTGGAATGCAGGTAGTTCGCAACAAGTAACCTTCGAGACCCTGTCCAGCTCCACCTCCCCCAGCAGTGAGCATGCCTGGATAGGCCACCTCAGAGTTGTGTGGGTGGGCTATTTCCAGTACATCCCTGTGGAAGTGGATCACTCTGGATGCTTGGGTCCAGGAGACCAGAAGTAGTGAGTATCCTCTGCATTTGCATCTTGAGCCTCCATGTTTTTCACAATGTGCTTTGGTTTGACCATCAGAGGAATCATCTACTAGTGGGCAATACTGGCAGGTCTTCTACCATCCACACTGAGAGCGAGTGATCGTCATCCAGAAGGCTCAACTGTTGGGGATATTTCTCCAGTCGAGCCCTCTGGGTGACCATCACTCCGCCAGTAATGTTTACACAGGTCTCCTTTGTCGCAGCATCTGAGCTAGAGCTGGTGGTCCTGGGAGCGCAGTGTTCTCCAGACATTGGTGCTACAGCCATCAGGCTCTTCAGCTAATGCTTTGACATATGGGTGGGAGCCACATTCAGGTTGAATGGTCTTCTCGGCCAGTGATTTCACTTGGCATTTCAACAGGCTCGGGGTGTGAACGGTATAAGAGGACATTTCCACTTTCAGACTCGGTGCGGGGTAAGTCAGTGTGTCTGCAGACAGACAATATGACGAGGGTTCGGTAAGTCAATAAACAGGGTGGGGAGCCCTCCTTCCTGGGGTCCCTCTGTCAAGATGACGCATTGCTTCCCATTGGTGCTTGAACGACGGGGTGACACTCTTGGTGCCACATTTGGCCCAGGGAGGACAACACAACAGTCGGCACACTCAGCTGCTCTGTAGTCCACCCTAACTAGTGGATGATCCACACTGAGGTAGTCCAGAACATCTTCAGGACTTGGGGGAGTTACCAGGCCGATCGACTTGCTCGCATCACTGGACAATCACCAATCTGCTGGAGGACCTCAGGCAGTCAGGGCGGAGGCCCGACAGTCTTTCGTTCTTTTGTTTCTGGATTCTGTTGCTCAGGGTTGCCTGATCTCCAGGATGCTCCAGGAAATTGCAGCAGGTGGTGGTTCTGGTTAACCCTTTAGTTACCTCACAAACCGTGCTTCAGGGACACCCGGGTGTTGAATACACACTTTGATTTCAGAAGCCCACGGGAGAAATCCAAGTCCGTTTTAGAGTATAGACGACCCTACCTTTTTTAGGGAATTTTTCATTCTGACATCCTCCACACACTGCCGGACACTGTCCAACTGGTACTCTGGGTGAGACGGGCGGACCGTACCTGCAAGGGATCAGACTCTCCGGCTCCCAGGACAAACTGATCAAAGTGGGTATTATTCACGGGTGCCAGCGCCGGATCCAAACAGTAAGCTGAACCGTCAGGATCTGGATTTGGATCTGGATCCTGCCAGCTTCTGATTGGTGGCCTGGCTGTTGCGATGGAATGCCCATCAGATTAGGGTATACCAGCAGTGCGGCACTCATGGGTAATGCTCACTTTATTGTGTCAGTCCTGGTCATTGAAGCCTCTGTTCCCGTACAAGTACCTCCGCCCTCCTCGTCCTCAGTACTACCTGGTTAGTCGCCAGCAGTGTGTTCAGAATGGCCGAATGAAGATCACAGCACCTTTGTCAGCTGTTCCCATGTCAGCTGTTCCCTTGTAAGCTCCTCTTCATTCTTCAAGTGATGCGGCATTTGCCACCCACCTGGTTGTCTCTTGGGTCTAGTGGGGAGTGTTGGTATGTCATTTCCTCGTTCTGGGTTGTCTTTGGGTGTCAACAAACTGGGTTCTGGGGCGTGCTAAAAGTTAACACTGCACGGGAGTCGGGGAGGGAGGGGAAAAACAAGTGGGTGTGCCCTTCAAAGTTAGGACGTCTTAACAAAATGTCTTAACAGGGAAGGTCATGCCTTAAGAGATTTTCCCCAGGCAAATTGTGCCGATGCATCCCGGTAATTAGATCCACATTCCACCCTCAATTTGGCCTTTCAATGTTTAGGAACAGATGTTCCCAGCAAATTAAACGGTGTCACAGTTAACACTTTAAAGAAAAGATTGGGGACAGTTTTTGTTCAACCTGGAACGACAGAAGTGGGAACTCTAGACAACCTGCCAACCAGTTTCTCGTCATCGCTGAATATTGGGTTTGTGACTGCTGCTACAGAACTAGACTGGAGATTGTTGAAGACCAGGCTCCGGGGACGGTCTTCAATTGATGTTAGCAGAGTAAAAGTGGGAAAAGTAATTGTCTTCGAATGCATGGACTTATTTGGGCCAGAATGATCTCCTGGACTAGTTTCGATCGCCTAAGGGGGTCGGAGAGGAATTTCCCAGATTCTTTTCCCAAATTGGCCTGGGTTTTTATGTCTGGTTTTTCGCCTCTCCCAGGAGATCACACGGTCTTGGGTGGGCTGAGGGGGGTCTATATATTGCGATGGACAAGGCCATCACAGTTGTGTGGGACAGGCTCGATGGACCAGAGAGTCATGTTTCAATAACTGAAATGTGAGAAGTTTAGCATCTGAAAATAAACGTGGATTGAAAATGAACAAACTTGCTGTGTGTCTCCTGATTTGTGCACAGATCATTGAAGGGAAGAGATGAGTTCTGCCATGGGGGATTGCAGACTGGGGATTGTCCCTGGGCTCAGTCACTGGCTGGGTGAACTCTCTGAGCCACACACCAGGCTGGGCCCAGAGTCAATCCCCAGTCTGCGCATACACATACAAACAAAAGTAGATGAAGACTATCAGACCCATCAAGCTCACCCCATCCAGTAGACAGTATAACCTCACACGCTGCCGTCCCACCTACCAGTTACGCTATCTCTGGAAACAAAGAAACATGGCCAATTCAGGAAAAACCTCTGGCCAATTGCTCTCCAACTCCCGACACATGACAAGCTAAACTAACCACTAACTCTCGCTGTAACTGGCAATGTCCTCTCAGGGACTGGTCAAGATCCCCTTTAAAAAGCTGTAGTGACCCCACCCTCACCACTTGTCTGTGACAAGTCATAGAATCATACAGCACAGAAGGAGGCCATTCGGCCCATCGTGCCTCTGCCAGCTCTTTGAATGCACGATCCAATAACCCCCACTCTCCTGCTCTTTCCCCGTAGCCCCTGTGATCCCCAAAGTTCCAGTAACTAAATCGCCAAATCCCCCGTCAGTTAAAACTGGATTGGGCTTATTCAGTCACTAAAGCACCAGTGGCACTTTCAAAGTCCCAGGCCACGTCAAGGAACTCCTCCAAACACAATTAAACAACAAAGTTGTGAATTGGTACAAAAACAAATACTAGTGGGGAGGGGCAGGGGGTGAAGAATTGAGTGGAGGAAACAAGACAACACTTGGCATGTACTGAGGCAGAGTCGTGTGTTGGGTTTCCAACATCTGCAGGATGTCCTGGAGTCTCCAGGATTTTAATAATCTGGATTTTTTTTTAATTTATTCATGTGATGTGGGCGTCGCTGGCAAGTCCAGCATTTATTGCCCATCCCTAATTGCCCTTGAGAAGGTGGTGGTGAGCCGCCGCCTTGAACCGCTGCAGTCCGTATGGTGAAGGTACTCCCACAGGAGCAGTTTGGTACAACTGAGCGACTTGCTCGGCCATTTCAGAGGGCAGTTAAAGAGTCAACCACATTGCTGTGGTTCTGGAGTCACATATAGGCCAGACCGGGTATGGACGGCAGATTTCCTTCCCTAAAGGACATTAGTGAACAAGGTGGGATTTTAACACAATCCAATAGTTTCATGGTCATCATTACTGATGGTAGCTTTTTATTCCAGATTTATTTAAGTGACAGAATTTAAATTCCCCAGCTGCCATGTGGTGGGATTTGACCCATGTCTACAACAGATTGTTTAATCTAAGTCTGTCCCTGAGATTAACTAGTCTGGTAACATAACCACTATGCTACCATTCCCAGTTGCAGTTGTGAGCAAACCTGGGATAAAAGCCAACAGGGCATTACAGAAAATTATTTTTTTTTTCAATTTTCTTTGACCACTTTCGTTCATTTATAAAAATATTGGAGACGGGGGAAAAAGGTGGTTGGATCCAGCAGGTCACGTGATGAAAGCTCCAGGAATGCGTCCAACCAGAGATGGCGACCCGAGTTGTGTGACTCACGCCATTTATATAACACGACAAAATAAAATAATAGCACGCGTTGATAACATAAGAAACATAAGAAATAGGAGCAGGAGTAGACCAATCGGCCCCTCGAGCCTGCACCGCCATTCAATGAGATCATGGCTGATCTGATCCAACCTCAACTCTTTAAAAAAAACACAAGGAGCAGGACCAGGCCACTCAGCCCCTGGGCCCGCTCCGCCACCCACAGGGCCTTGACCGATCCGAACTCAAACTCATGTCCAATTTCCAGCCCGCTCCCCATAACCCCTGATTCCCTTTACTTCTAGGAAACGGTCTATTTCTGTTTTAAATTTATTTAATGAAGTAGCTTCCACAGCTTCCTGGGGTAGCATATTCCACAGACCCACTACCCTCTGAGTGAAAAAGTTTCTCCTCATCTCAGTTTTGAAAGAGGAGCCCCTTATTCTAAGATTATGTCCCCTAGTTCTAGTTTCACCCCTCATTGGAAACATCCTCACCGCGTCCACCCGATCAAGCCCCTTCACAATCTTATATGTTTCAATAAGATCGCCTCTCATTCTTCTGAACTCCAATGAGTAGAGTCCCAATCTACCCAACCTCTCCTCGTATGTCCACCCCCTCATCCCCGGAATTAACCGAGTGAACCTTCTTTGTACTGCCTCGAGAGCAAGTATGTCTTTTCTTAAGTATGGACACCAAAACTGTATGGGGCACCAAGACACACACGTGCAGAGCGTGAAACCTGTTGAATAATCATTGACTACTGAGGCACAAGTGGGTCTAAATAACACTTTAACAAACAGAAAGGCTGCACATTAATGGCACAGTAATTAACTTGGGATATAATAGGCTATTTTGGAAGTACTTAACTCCCAAACTCTCATTGTCAGAAACACAAACAAATTGATATATTTTTTTAAACAGTGAGGATATTGCACTGCGAGATCCAATCCATGTGCTGCCGTCAAAAATGGGTGAATAGTTTAGGGTCTGGTCATTACAAGGACAATGTTGAAGGATAAAGGACCAACTGAAAGGTTGGTGCTGAATTTAGCAAAGATCAACTTTCCAATGTTGAGACGAGGTAAACAACAACACAAGGCAATTTCTCAGTGGTGCATCAAGCACTTGCATTGATAGACCTTTCACAACATCAGGACATCCCAAAGCACTTTAGAGCCATTGAAGCATTTTGTTAAAGGGTAATCGCTGCTGCAATGTAGGAAACGCAGCAGCCAATTTTCACGCACAGCAAGCTCCCACAAATAGCAATGAAGGCTTTTGACAAAGTCCCCCATGGGAGACTGGTCAAGAAGGTAAGAGCCCATTGGAACCAGGGCAACTTAGAAACATAGAAGATAGGAGCAGGAGTAGGCCATTCGGCCCCTCGAGCCTGCTCCGACATTCGATGAGATCATGGCTGATCATCCAAACTCAGTACCCTGTCCCTGCCTTCTCCCCATATCCCTTGATACCTTTAGCCTTAAGAAATATATCAAACTCCTTCTTGAATATATTTACTGACTGGGCCTCAACTGCCTTCTGTGGTAGAGAATTCCACAGGTTCACCACTCTCTGGGTGAAGAAATTCCTCCTCATCTCAGTCCTAAATGGCTTACCCCTTATCCTTAGACTGTGACCCCTGGTTCTGGACTCCCCGGCCATCGGGAACATCCTTCCCGCATCTAGTCTGTCTAGTCTGTTAGAATTTTATAAGTTTCAATGAGATCCCCTCTCATTCTTCGAAACTCCAGTGAGTATAAGCCCAATCGACCCAATCTCTCCTCATACGCCATTCCTGCCATCCAGGGTATCAGCCTGGTGAATCTTCGCTGCACTCCCTCCATGGCAAGAACATCCTTCCTCAGATAAGGCGACCAAAACTGCACACAATACTCAAGATGTGGTCTCACCAAGGCCCTGTACAACTGCAGCAAGACATCCTTGTTCCTGTACTCGAACCTTTTCGCTACGAAGGCCAACATACCATTTGCCTTCTTAACCGCCTGCTGCACCTGCATGCTTACCTTCAGCGATTGGTGCACAAGGACACCCAGGTCTCGTTGCACTTCCCCTTCTCCCAATCTATTGCCATTCAGATAATAATCTGCTTTCCTGTTTTTGACACCAAAGTGGATAACCTCGCTTTTATCCACATTATATTGCATCTGCCATGCTTCTGCCCAATCCCCCAACCTGTCCAAATCATACTGGAGTTTCTCGGCATCCTCCTCCTGGCACACACTCCCACCCAGTTTTGTATCATCTGCAAACTTGGAGATATTACATCCAATTCCATCGTCCAGATCATTAATATATATTGTGAATAGCTGGGGTCCTAGGACCGATCCCTGCGGTACCCCACTAGTCACCGCCTGCCACTCGGAAAAAGACCCATTTATTCCAACTCTTTGCTTTCTGTCTGCCAACCAGTTCTCTATCCAAGTCAATACCTTGCCCCCAATCCCATGTGCCTTAACTTTGCACTCTAATCTCTTATGCGGGACCTTATCGAAAGCCTTCTGAAAGTCCAAATACACCACATCCACTGGTTCTCCCTTATCCATTTTACCAGTTACATCCTCAAAAAATTCCAGTAGATTAGTCAAGCACGATTTGCCTTTTGTAAATCCATGTTGACTTTGTCCGATCCTGTCACTGTTTTCCAAGTGCTCTGCTATTACATCTTTTATAATGGACTCTAGCATTTTCCCCACTACCGATGTCAGGCTTACTGGTCTATAATTCCCCGTTTTCTCTCTACCACCTTTTTTGAATAGTGGGGTAACATTAGCTACCCTTCAATCCATGGGTACTGTTCCAGAGTCTATAGAATTTTGGAAGATGACCAGCAATGCAATGTAATGTATCCAAGTTTGCTACTGATGCAAAGCTGGGTGGGAATGTAAGTTGTGAAGAGAATGCAAGGAGGCTTCAAGGGGATATAGACAGGCTAAGTGAGTGGGCAAGAACATGGCAAATGGAATATAATGTGGAGAAATGTGAAGTTATCCACTTTGGTTGGAAAAACAGAAAATCAGTGTATTTTTTAAATGGTGAGAGTTTGGGAAATGTTGGTGTTCAGAGGGACCTGGGTGTCCTTGTACACGAATCACTGAAAGTTAACAAGCAGGTACAGCAAGCAATTAAGAAAGCAAATGATATGTTGGCCTTTATTACAAGAGGATTTGAGTATAAGAGTAAAGACGTCTTACTGCAATTATATAGGGCCATAGGAAGGATATACTTGCCATAGAGGGAGTGCAACAAAGGTTCACCAGACTGGTTCCTGGGATGGGGGGGATTGTCTTATGAGGAGAGATTGAGTAGACTAGGCCTATATTCTCTAGAGTTTAGAAGAATGAGCGATGATCTCATTGAAACGCACAAAATTCTTACAGGGTTTGACAGGGTAGATGCAGGGAGGATGTTTCCCCTGGCTGGGGAGTCTAGAACCAGGGGTCACAGTCTCAGAAGCTGTGGTTCAATAATGCAGTTGTGTGAGGTGAACAATAATGACATTATTTATTTAGTCACTGTTAAGAACTTGTCTCCTGACATCAATGAGCTATTTTTATTATATCTGTTGCCTGGAACTGAACACAGGGAATCATGCAATCCGTAATTTTTTAAAAAATTCATTCTTGGGGTGTGGGAAACGCTGGCAAGGCCGGCATTTATTGCCCGCCCCAAGTTGCCCTGAGAAGGTGGAGGTTTGTTGGTACATGAGGGAGAGAGATAGTCTAGCCTAGAAACAGTCGAGAGAAAGAAAGAATTACAGATCACACTAGCAATAGACAGCGTTCAAAATTGAAGTAAAGCCTTGGGATGTTTATGGTGGTACATAGAAACATAGAATCTAGGAGCAGGAGTAGGCCATTCGGCCCGTCGAGCCTGCTCCACCATTCAATACGATCATGGCTGATCATCCAAATCCAGTACCCTGTCCCCTGCTTTAATCCCCACAGTACACATATCCCACCCTACCCCCGTAACCCCATGTATTTAATTCCCCCTACCATATCCCATCCTATCCCCATAACCCCACATATTTAATCCCCCCCTAACACTAAGGGTCAATTTTTATCATAGCCAAATCAACCTAACCCGCACATTTTTGGACTGTGGGAGGAAACCGGAGCACCCGGAGGAAACCCACGCAGACACGGGGAGAATGTGCAAACTCCACACAGACAGTCACCCGAGGTCAGATTCGAACCCGGGTCCCTGGCGCTGTGAAGCACCAGTGCTAACCACTATGCCACCGTGTACAATAATAGAATATTTAGATTATAACTGTTCGGGTCACAACAACAAGGACGCTGCAACTGATGTGAAAGGTTGTTGATGTACGTACGTTGTAGAGAAATTTAAACTTGTGTGCATAAGAATCGGCTGAAGGACTGTGCATTGACCAGAGACTACCATTTAAGGCACTGCCAATTCCATATGATCAGGAGAAAACAGTGTATAAAAAAGAAGCATTTGTATTAAGTTGGAGAAGAGAGAGATGTATCAGGATGAGGGCGTGCCTATGTTCAAATCTGCTGACAAAATTCAGGTTGTGAATTGCGTTATACTCTGAAGAAATTATACTCTGCTTTTAGATTTTTTTTATGTTAAAGTAGAAAAAATAAAGAGATTATAACCATGAGACTGAATTCGTTACTCCTCAAGTGAACAACGGAAGATTGTTTAAAACAACTGTGGTGGGCCTTCTTCTTGAACCTCCGCAGTGTAACAGTTTGATACGACCGAATAGCTCACTAGACCACTTCAGAGGGCAGTTACAAGTCGACCACGTTGGTGTGGGACTGGAGTCACATGTAGGCCAAGACCGGGTAAGGATGGCAGGGTTCTCCCTCTAAAGGACATTAGTGAAACAGTTGGGTAACATAACTGTTGCAGGCAGGAGAAGACTTTTGCCCATCGGGCTATTGGGGTGGGGGGGGGGGAACTTAAAGCAATCACTATCACTAGAGAGAAAGTACTAGGCAAACTAATGGGACTAAAAGTGGACAAGTCCCCTGGACCCAGTGGCCTGCATCCTAGAGTCTTAAAAGAAGTGGCTGCAGAGATAGTGGATGCATTGGTTGTAATCTACCAAAATTCCCTGGATTCTGGAGAGGTCCCAGCGGACTGGAAAACCGCAAATGTAACACCCCTATTTAAGAAAGGAAGGAGACAGAAACCAGGCAACTATCGACCAGTTAGCCTAACATCTGTCATTGGGAAAATGCTGGAGTCCATCATTAAGGAAGTGATCGCAGGACATTTAGAAAATCATAATATAGTCAAGCAGAGTCAACATGGTTTTATGAAAGGGAAATCATGTTTAACAAACTTGCTGGAGTTCTTTGAGGAGGTAACAAGCAGGGTGGAGAAAGGGGAACCAGTAGATGTCGTGTATTTGGATTTCCAGAAGGCATTCGATAAGGTGCCACATAAAAGGTTACTATACAAGATAAGAGCTCACGGGGTTGGGGGTAATATATTAGCATGGATAGAGGATTGGCTAACTAACAGAAAACAGAAAGTTGGGATAAATGGGTCATTTTCAGGTTGGCAAACAGTAACTAGTGGGGTGCCGCAGGGATCAGTGCTGGGGCCTCAACTATTTACAATCTATATTAATGACTTGGATGAAGGGACCGAGTGTAATGTAGCCAAATTTGCTGATGATACAAAGATAGGAGGGAAAGCAAATTGTGTGGAGGATGCAAAGAATCTCCAAAGGGATATAGATAGGTTAAGTGAGTGGGCAAAAACCTGGCAGATGGAGTTTAATGTGGGAAAATGCGAGCTTATCCACTTTGGTAGGAAAAATAAAAAAGCAAATTATTATTTAAATGGGGAGAGATAACAAAATGCTGAGGTACAGAGGGATCTAGGGGTCCTTGTACATGAATCACAAAAAGTTAACATGCAGGTACAGCAAGTAATTAGAAAGGCAAATGGAGTGTTTTCCTTTATTGCAAAGGGAATGGAGTATAAAAGTAGGGAAGTCCTGCTACAACTGTACAGGGCGTTGGTGAGACCACACCTGGAGTACTGCGTACAGTTTTGGTCTCCTTATTTAGGGAGGGATATATTTGCATTGGAGGCAGTTCAGAGAAGTTTCACGAGGTTGATTCCAGAGATGAAGGGGTTATTTTATGAAGAAAGGTTGAGCAGGTTGGGCCTATACTCATTGGAGTTTAGAAGAGTGAGAGGGGATCTTATTGAAACATATAAGATTCTGAGGGGCTCAACAAGGTAGATGCAGAGAGGATGTTTCCCCTCGTGGGGGAATCTAGAACTAGGGGGCATAATTTCAGAATAAGGGGGCACCTTTTTAAATCGGAAATGAGGAGGAATTTCTTCTCTCAGAGGGTCGAGAATCTTTGGAATTCTCTTCCCCAGAGAGCTGTGGAGGCTGGGTCATTGAATATATTTAAGGTGGAGATAGACAGATTTTTGAAAGGTAAGGGAGTCAAGGGTTATGGGGAGCGAGCAGGGAAGTGGAGTTGAGGCCAAGATCAGATCAGTTATGATTTTATTGAATGGCGGAGCAGGCTCGAGGGGCCAAATGACCGACTCCTGCTCCTACGTCTTATGTTCTTATGAGCCACCTATCCACTATATTCCCTTGGTGCGTTTCTAATAACCCTGAATCCCATTTGTTGATAAGAACCTGTCTAGTTCCTTCTTGAAACCCATTCAGGTTTCTTGTTCCATTATCCTGTGCTTTTAAAATCATCTAGCTGTTTGATTTAGGTGCCTGCATGGCTCCGTGGTAGCACGTACTCTAAGCTGATACTTCAGTGCCGTACTGAGGGAGTGCTGCACTGTCGGTGGTGCCGTCTTTCGGATGAGACGTTAAACCGAGGCTCCGTCTGTCCTCAGGTGGACTTAAATGATCCCGTGGCCACTATTTCGAAGAAGAGTAGGGGGAGTTCTCCTGGGCCAACATTTATCCCTCAACCAACATCACTAAAAAATACAGATTATCCGGTCATTATAGAGTCATAGATTCATAGAGTTATACAGCACAGAAAGAGGCCCTTTGGCCCATCGTGTCCGCGCCGGCCATCAAGCCCTGTCTATTCTAATCCCATTTTCCAGCACTTGGTCCGTAGCCTTGTGTGCTATGGCGTTTCAAGTGCTCATCTAAATGCTTCTTGAATGTTGTGAGGGTCCCTGCCTCTACCACCCTTTTAGGCAGTGAGTTCCAGATTCCAACCACCCTCTGGGTGAAAAAGTTTTTCCTCAAATCCCCTCTAAACCTCCTGCCCCTTACCTTGAAACTATGCCCCCTGGTTATTGACCCCTCTACTAAGGGGAAAAGTTCCTTTCGATCTACCCTATCTATGCCCCTCATAATTTTGTACACCTCAATCAGGTCCCCCCTCAGCCTTCTCTGCTCTAAGGAAAACAACCCCAGCCTGTCCAGTCTCTCTTCATAGCTGAAGCGCTGCAGCCCAGGTAACATCCTGGTGAATCTCCTCTGCACCCTCTCCAATGCAATCACATCCTTCCTATAGTGTGGCAACCAGAACTGCACACAGTATTCCAGCTGTGGCCTAACTAGCGTTTTGTACAGCTCCATCATAACCTCCCTGCTCTTATATTCTATGCCTCGGCTAATGAAGGCAAGTATCCCATATGCCTTTTTAACCACCTTATCTACCCGTCCTGCTGCCTTCAGGGATCTATGTACATGCACACCAAGGTCCCTCTGATCCGCTGTCCTTCCTAGGGTCCTACCATTCATTGTGTATTCCCTTGCCTTGTTAGTCCTCCCAAAATGCATCACCTCACACTTTTCAGGGTTAAATTCCATTTGCCGCTGTTCTGCCCATCTGACCAACCCGTCTATATCGTCCTGTAGCCTAAGGCTTCCCTCCTCACTATTTACCACTCCACCAATTTTCGTGTCATCTGCGAACTTACTGATCATACCTCCTACATTCATATCTAAATCATTAATGTACACTACAAACAGCAAAGGACCCAGCACCGATCCCTGCGGTACCCCACTGGACACAGGCTTCCAGTCACAAAAATAACCGAGATATTGGCGAGGTCCCCAACAGCAGCTTGGAATGAGCCAGTGGCGTAGAAGTTCAAAGCCACTGTGACCTTCACTGCCACCGACGGAGACGTCCTGGACCTCAGCTGAGGCTGCAGATCTGGCTGCAGCAGGTGGCAGAGCTCAGTGACCACCTCCTTGCTGAATCGCAGCCTTCGCAAACACAGCTCCTCGGACATATGGATGTAGGAGAGCTGTTCACGATATACCCTGGGAGGGTAAGCTCTCCTGTACATGCGCCTGATGGCCCTCCTCCGTCTGGCCATCATTGCCACTCTCTGTCTGCGTCTCGGTATCCTCCGATTCAGCTGGAGCAGGACGACACCCCCAATCATTGCAGCCCCCATATTCTCTTTGCCAGAAAAGTAATGAGGTACAGCAACTAAAGTAGCAACAAAGTTAGGATGAACTAGGCAAAACTACCTCACAAAGCGTTGAGTCAATGTAGAAGTCTCTCTCTCTCTCTCTCTCTCTCTCTCTCTCCGAATCTCTCTCTCTCTCTCTCTCTCTCTCTCCGAATCTCTCTCTCTCTCTCTCTCCGAATCTCTCTCTCTCTCTCTCTCTCCGAATCTCTCTCTCTCTCTCTCTCCGAATCTCTCTCTCTCTCTCCGAATCTCTCTCTCTCTCTCCGAATCTCTCTCTCTCTCTCTCTGAATCTCTCTCTCTCTCTCTCTCTCTCTCTCTCTCTCTCTCCGAATCTCTCTCTCTCTCTCTCTCTCTCCCCGAATCTCTCTCTCTCTCTCCCCGAATCTCTCTCTCTCAGAACGAGTGGTGCATAAATGTCGACCACAGAAAAAGACAGGAAGAGGCCCCCTTTAAATAGCGCCCCCCCCCCCAGCCCCACACCGATTGATAACGTTCCAGTCTTCCGGTCGTTGGAAGCGCCAGGCGGTAAGGCAGGGGGCGCCACTCAATTTCCGCTCCGGGGCGCCCCAAGGGCGTTGCACCATGGAATGACGTCACAATCTGCGCGCGCAGGTGGTCGCAGCGGTAAGTTTTAGCGCCGCCGCACAATCTCAAGTTAAGTTCTCGAGCGGCGCAAACAGCGCTGCGCCCGGGCGTTAGCGGCTTAACGCCCCATTAGCGCCCTCTTAAGGCGCTAACGGGAGGCGCAACCAAGTGAATTTTTACCCCGAAGAATGTACTCCTGGGCAGTAATGCCACTGGAGCTGCCTTGACCGAGCTTGGTACCTGCCCACACAGCTCGACGCTGGCCCAGGTGTTGACTTTTTAAAGGGAATTTGATAAATACTTTTACTATATGAGGGGAGCGATAAAATGCCCGTCGTTGTCCTTGTTGCAATCCAGTGATTTTTGTAATTTCTTCTTCTGCCACAGGTACACGGTTGGTGTCAGGACGAGTGAGAGGAAATGGGACGGTTTCATCAAACTACCAACAGACTAAAGTTGTGAGTAACAAAACCACAAAGACAACTGGATCTCGCATCCTGACCAAAATCACATCAATGCCAGCAGAGATACCACAAAGGAGGGAACAGCGACTCTGAAATCCCCCTCACGCCCATCCCTCCGTGTCCCATCCATTTCTTTAGTGTCAACTGTACATTTTTTATTTGACGGCCAATAACAGATCCATTTAAATGTGCAGCCAATGATTGGAGATGGTGTTAAACCAACTCTTTCCCTTCTGGCATGTTTCTTTCCCATTTTAAAACATTTCCCACGCCCCTCTCCCTCCTCCCTAGTTCTCCCCTGGGCTGGACCTTCACGTCCAGCCCTCAGGTCCCCGCATCGGCATCAAGCACCAACCCTGCTCCAACTCCAGGCTCAGTTCGGCATTGCTCGGGGTTAACTGCACTGGCACTGGATAGGGCCCAGTCCATACAGTCATCTCTGACCGATGTCGACCGGTGGTCCAAGTGTTGGGACTGAACAGACAAGTCTCAAGGGTGGACGCTCCGGTTGTTGCCTCGATGGTGTGGAGTGGGACGAGCTGGTTAAAGCCAATCCATCCCAGTCAACAACATCGGGTGAAACCCCGGTACCACTTGTACCGAGGCCTCCCAGGATAGAGGAAGAGTCCTCCTCTGGCACCAGCTGGTTCGGAGGTGTCCGTGCCTACTGGTGCCAGAATCAGGCTGGTTCCCCCAAGCGCCGCCAGCTACTGTTGGTGTGTCCTTCACCAGAGGCATCCGTCCCCTCTGGTGACACCAACGCAGCCCCGGGACATTGGTCTCCAGTTGGCGCCGGCTCATTTGGGGGCACCACCCTCGGTGGACTCGACCCTACACAGGGTCACCTATGCTGCGGGTGATGTCCACTTTGGTGAGGGAAGCTGCAGATCTCTATTTATAGATCTGTGGCTCCCACCCACCACTGTGGACCCACCTTCAGCCGCTCCCTACGACACTCGAGAGGCACTCCCAGGGAGGGTGCGTGCGCTCCAGAAACCAAACTGGGAGCCTGAGTCGACCGCGGCTTCCGTGCGTTGAGGCTTTTCCATGTATTCAAAACCAGGGTGACTTCGAGTCTGAAACTGTGAGTTCCGGAAGTCCCTTCACTTGTGGGGGTTGAGTATTTACCTGGGGTCTTGCAAAGGCCTCAAGCATTGACCTTTGTTGGATTCCCCTCCCAATTTCCAGGGCGGTTTGGGCGGACTTGATAGGTGTGCTCCAGTTATGGCCAAGGTAGACAGCCCCGCCACTCTGCCTCACAACTTAAGGTTCGCTGGTACAGCTGGCGAACTTCAGTCGTGAAAGCCTCAGAAGGAAGGGAACGGCCCAGGAAACTAGGCCCAGGAAATTAGTCCTGTTCCACCCACACAGAATCCAAATGGTGGGACCTGTGGGTCTGGCGGACCTTCCTGCAGGGTTTGGCGCATATCCCAAATTCCCTGCCACCAAATCCACTGGGGGGCTGGCTTCACTGACCAGCTGGTGAGTTGAGGGAGCAATCCCTGCCACAGAGGACCACCTTCAGAGAGCATCTGCTGCAGCAGCAGGCTGTGTGGGTGCTCTCAATGTAGGAGCAGGATCTATCGCCCAGTGGATCTTGCATCGACACTTAGATTGGCCTCTCACCTTGGGGATCCTTCAAGTACTGCAGATGCCTATTGGTGCCGAGGGCTTCTTTGGCGAGCAAGTGGAGGAGCTGCTGTAGCAGAACCTTCAGGCATTCCCGAATTGTCACACAAGGGTGGGGGGCACTGCTCACTTTGTAGCTTAGTCCACCCCATCTATAGGCCCCTTCCACTCGCCAATACCAGTCCACTCACCACCACCAATCCATTCCAGTCCACTCACCACCTATCCACTAACCATCACCAATGCACTCACCATCACCAATCCATTCATCACCACCATCCACTCACCACTACCAATCCATTCACCTCCACCAGCCTATTCAAGGCTTTATCCGGAGCACGATGTCCTTTGTATCTTGCTAGCCCGTCATTCCAGATTAGGACCTGGAATGCAGGTAGTTCGCAACAAGTAACCTTCGAGACCCTGTCCAGCTCCACCTCCCCCAGCAGTGAGCATGCCTGGATAGGCCACCTCAGAGTTGTGTGGGTGGGCTATTTCCAGTACATCCCTGTGGAAGTGGATCACTCTGGATGCTTGGGTCCAGGAGACCAGAAGTAGTGAGTATCCTCTGCATTTGCATCTTGAGCCTCCATGTTTTTCACAATGTGCTTTGGTTTGACCATCAGAGGAATCATCTACTAGTGGGCAATACTGGCAGGTCTTCTACCATCCACACTGAGAGCGAGTGATCGTCATCCAGAAGGCTCAACTGTTGGGGATATTTCTCCAGTCGAGCCCTCTGGGTGACCATCACTCCGCCAGTAATGTTTACACAGGTCTCCTTTGTCGCAGCATCTGAGCTAGAGCTGGTGGTCCTGGGAGCGCAGTGTTCTCCAGACATTGGTGCTACAGCCATCAGGCTCTTCAGCTAATGCTTTGACATATGGGTGGGAGCCACATTCAGGTTGAATGGTCTTCTCGGCCAGTGATTTCACTTGGCATTTCAACAGGCTCGGGGTGTGAACGGTATAAGAGGACATTTCCACTTTCAGACTCGGTGCGGGGTAAGTCAGTGTGTCTGCAGACAGACAATATGACGAGGGTTCGGTAAGTCAATAAACAGGGTGGGGAACCCTCCTTCCTGGGGTCCCTCTGTCAAGATGACGCATTGCTTCCCATTGGTGCTTGAACGACGGGGTGACACTCTTGGTGCCACATTTGGCCCAGGGAGGACAACACAGCAGTCGGCACACTCAGCTGCTCTGTAGTCCACCCTAACTAGTGGATGATCCACACTGAGGTAGTCCAGAACATCTTCAGGACTTGGGGGAGTTACCAGGCCGATCGACTTGCTCGCATCACTGGACAATCACCAATCTGCTGGAGGACCTCAGGCAGTCAGGGCGGAGGCCCGACAGTCTTTCGTTCTTTTGTTTCTGGATTCTGTTGCTCAGGGTTGCCTGATCTCCAGGATGCTCCAGGAAATTGCAGCAGGTGGTGGTTCTGGTTAACCCTTTAGTTACCTCACAAACCGTGCTTCAGGGACACCCGGGTGTTGAATACACACTTTGATTTCAGAAGCCCACGGGAGAAATCCAAGTCCGTTTTAGAGTATAGACGACCCTACCTTTTTTAGGGAATTTTTCATTCTGACATCCTCCACACACTGCCGGACACTGTCCAACTGGTACTCTGGGTGAGACGGGCGGACCGTACCTGCAAGGGATCAGACTCTCCGGCTCCCAGGACAAACTGATCAAAGTGGGTATTATTCACGGGTGCCAGCGCCGGATCCAAACAGTAAGCTGAACCGTCAGGATCTGGATTTGGATCTGGATCCTGCCAGCTTCTGATTGGTGGCCTGGCTGTTGCGATGGAATGCCCATCAGATTAGGGTATACCAGCAGTGCGGCACTCATGGGTAATGCTCACTTTATTGTGTCAGTCCTGGTCATTGAAGCCTCTGTTCCCGTACAAGTACCTCCGCCCTCCTCGTCCTCAGTACTACCTGGTTAGTCGCCAGCAGTGTGTTCAGAATGGCCGAATGAAGATCACAGCACCTTTGTCAGCTGTTCCCATGTCAGCTGTTCCCTTGTAAGCTCCTCTTCATTCTTCAAGTGATGCGGCATTTGCCACCCACCTGGTTGTCTCTTGGGTCTAGTGGGGAGTGTTGGTATGTCATTTCCTCGTTCTGGGTTGTCTTTGGGTGTCAACAAACTGGGTTCTGGGGCGTGCTAAAAGTTAACACTGCACGGGAGTCGGGGAGGGAGGGGAAAAACAAGTGGGTGTGCCCTTCAAAGTTAGGACGTCTTAACAAAATGTCTTAACAGGGAAGGTCATGCCTTAAGAGATTTTCCCCAGGCAAATTGTGCCGATGCATCCCGGTAATTAGATCCACATTCCACCCTCAATTTGGCCTTTCAATGTTTAGGAACAGATGTTCCCAGCAAATTAAACGGTGTCACAGTTAACACTTTAAAGAAAAGATTGGGGACAGTTTTTGTTCAACCTGGAACGACAGAAGTGGGAACTCTAGACAACCTGCCAACCAGTTTCTCGTCATCGCTGAATATTGGGTTTGTGACTGCTGCTACAGAACTAGACTGGAGATTGTTGAAGACCAGGCTCCGGGGACGGTCTTCAATTGATGTTAGCAGAGTAAAAGTGGGAAAAGTAATTGTCTTCGAATGCATGGACTTATTTGGGCCAGAATGATCTCCTGGACTAGTTTCGATCGCCTAAGGGGGTCGGAGAGGAATTTCCCAGATTCTTTTCCCAAATTGGCCTGGGTTTTTATGTCTGGTTTTTCGCCTCTCCCAGGAGATCACACGGTCTTGGGTGGGCTGAGGGGGGTCTATATATTGCGATGGACAAGGCCATCACAGTTGTGTGGGACAGGCTCGATGGACCAGAGAGTCATGTTTCAATAACTGAAATGTGAGAAGTTTAGCATCTGAAAATAAACGTGGATTGAAAATGAACAAACTTGCTGTGTGTCTCCTGATTTGTGCACAGATCATTGAAGGGAAGAGATGAGTTCTGCCATGGGGGATTGCAGACTGGGGATTGTCCCTGGGCTCAGTCACTGGCTGGGTGAACTCTCTGAGCCACACACCAGGCTGGGCCCAGAGTCAATCCCCAGTCTGCGCATACACATACAAACAAAAGTAGATGAAGACTATCAGACCCATCAAGCTCACCCCATCCAGTAGACAGTATAACCTCACACGCTGCCGTCCCACCTACCAGTTACGCTATCTCTGGAAACAAAGAAACATGGCCAATTCAGGAAAAACCTCTGGCCAATTGCTCTCCAACTCCCGACACATGACAAGCTAAACTAACCACTAACTCTCGCTGTAACTGGCAATGTCCTCTCAGGGACTGGTCAAGATCCCCTTTAAAAAGCTGTAGTGACCCCACCCTCACCACTTGTCTGTGACAAGTCATAGAATCATACAGCACAGAAGGAGGCCATTCGGCCCATCGTGCCTCTGCCAGCTCTTTGAATGCACGATCCAATAACCCCCACTCTCCTGCTCTTTCCCCGTAGCCCCTGTGATCCCCAAAGTTCCAGTAACTAAATCGCCAAATCCCCCGTCAGTTAAAACTGGATTGGGCTTATTCAGTCACTAAAGCACCAGTGGCACTTTCAAAGTCCCAGGCCACGTCAAGGAACTCCTCCAAACACAATTAAACAACAAAGTTGTGAATTGGTACAAAAACAAATACTAGTGGGGAGGGGCAGGGGGTGAAGAATTGAGTGGAGGAAACAAGACAACACTTGGCATGTACTGAGGCAGAGTCGTGTGTTGGGTTTCCAACATCTGCAGGATGTCCTGGAGTCTCCAGGATTTTAATAATCTGGATTTTTTTTTAATTTATTCATGTGATGTGGGCGTCGCTGGCAAGTCCAGCATTTATTGCCCATCCCTAATTGCCCTTGAGAAGGTGGTGGTGAGCCGCCGCCTTGAACCGCTGCAGTCCGTATGGTGAAGGTACTCCCACAGGAGCAGTTTGGTACAACTGAGCGACTTGCTCGGCCATTTCAGAGGGCAGTTAAAGAGTCAACCACATTGCTGTGGTTCTGGAGTCACATATAGGCCAGACCGGGTATGGACGGCAGATTTCCTTCCCTAAAGGACATTAGTGAACAAGGTGGGATTTTAACACAATCCAATAGTTTCATGGTCATCATTACTGATGGTAGCTTTTTATTCCAGATTTATTTAAGTGACAGAATTTAAATTCCCCAGCTGCCATGTGGTGGGATTTGACCCATGTCTACAACAGATTGTTTAATCTAAGTCTGTCCCTGAGATTAACTAGTCTGGTAACATAACCACTATGCTACCATTCCCAGTTGCAGTTGTGAGCAAACCTGGGATAAAAGCCAACAGGGCATTACAGAAAATTATTTTTTTTTTCAATTTTCTTTGACCACTTTCGTTCATTTATAAAAATATTGGAGACGGGGGAAAAAGGTGGTTGGATCCAGCAGGTCACGTGATGAAAGCTCCAGGAATGCGTCCAACCAGAGATGGCGACCCGAGTTGTGTGACTCACGCCATTTATATAACACGACAAAATAAAATAATAGCACGCGTTGATAACATAAGAAACATAAGAAATAGGAGCAGGAGTAGACCAATCGGCCCCTCGAGCCTGCACCGCCATTCAATGAGATCATGGCTGATCTGATCCAACCTCAACTCTTAAAAAAAACACAAGGAGCAGGACCAGGCCACTCAGCCCCTGGGCCCGCTCCGCCACCCACAGGGCCTTGACCGATCCGAACTCAAACTCATGTCCAATTTCCAGCCCGCTCCCCATAACCCCTGATTCCCTTTACTTCTAGGAAACGGTCTATTTCTGTTTTAAATTTATTTAATGAAGTAGCTTCCACAGCTTCCTGGGGTAGCATATTCCACAGACCCACTACCCTCTGAGTGAAAAAGTTTCTCCTCATCTCAGTTTTGAAAGAGGAGCCCCTTATTCTAAGATTATGTCCCCTAGTTCTAGTTTCACCCCTCATTGGAAACATCCTCACCGCGTCCACCCGATCAAGCCCCTTCACAATCTTATATGTTTCAATAAGATCGCCTCTCATTCTTCTGAACTCCAATGAGTAGAGTCCCAATCTACCCAACCTCTCCTCGTATGTCCACCCCCTCATCCCCGGAATTAACCGAGTGAACCTTCTTTGTACTGCCTCGAGAGCAAGTATGTCTTTTCTTAAGTATGGACACCAAAACTGTATGGGGCACCAAGACACACACGTGCAGAGCGTGAAACCTGTTGAATAATCATTGACTACTGAGGCACAAGTGGGTCTAAATAACACTTTAACAAACAGAAAGGCTGCACATTAATGGCACAGTAATTAACTTGGGATATAATAGGCTATTTTGGAAGTACTTAACTCCCAAACTCTCATTGTCAGAAACACAAACAAATTGATATATTTTTTTAAACAGTGAGGATATTGCACTGCGAGATCCAATCCATGTGCTGCCATCAAAAATGGGTGAATAGTTTAGGGTCTGGTCATTACAAGGACAATGTTGAAGGATAAAGGACCAACTGAAAGGTTGGTGCTGAATTTAGCAAAGATCAACTTTCCAATGTTGAGACGAGGTAAACAACAACACAAGGCAATTTCTCAGTGGTGCATCAAGCACTTGCATTGATAGACCTTTCACAACATCAGGACATCCCAAAGCACTTTAGAGCCATTGAAGCATTTTGTTAAAGGGTAATCGCTGCTGCAATGTAGGAAACGCAGCAGCCAATTTTCACGCACAGCAAGCTCCCACAAATAGCAATGAAGGCTTTTGACAAAGTCCCCCATGGGAGACTGGTCAAGAAGGTAAGAGCCCATTGGAACCAGGGCAACTTAGAAACATAGAAGATAGGAGCAGGAGTAGGCCATTCGGCCCCTCGAGCCTGCTCCGACATTCGATGAGATCATGGCTGATCATCCAAACTCAGTACCCTGTCCCTGCCTTCTCCCCATATCCCTTGATACCTTTAGCCTTAAGAAATATATCAAACTCCTTCTTGAATATATTTACTGACTGGGCCTCAACTGCCTTCTGTGGTAGAGAATTCCACAGGTTCACCACTCTCTGGGTGAAGAAATTCCTCCTCATCTCTGTCCTAAATGGCTTACCCCTTATCTTTAGACTGTGACCTCTTGTTCTGGACTCACCCGCCATCGGGAACATCCTTCCTGCACCCAGTCTGTCTAGCCCTGTTAGAATTTTATAAGTTTCAATGAGATCTCCTCTCATTCTTCTAAACTCCAGCGAGTATAAGCCCAATCGACCCAATCTCTCCTCGTACGTCATACCTGCCATCCCACGTATCAGTCTGGTGAATCTTCGCTGCACACCCTCCATGGCAAGAACATCCTTCCTCAGATAAGGCGACCAAAACTGCACACAATACTCAAGGTGTGGTCTCACAAAGGCCCTGTACAGCTGCAGCAAGACATCCTTGTTCCTGTACTCGAACCCTTTCGCTACGAAGGCCAACATACAATTTGTCTTCTTCACCGCCTGCTGTACCTGCATGCTTACCTTCAGCGACTGTTGCACAAGGACACCCAGGTCTCGTTGCACTTCCCCTTCTCCCAATCTATTGCCGTTCAGATAATAAACTGCCTTTGTTTTTGCCACCAAAGTGGATAACCTCGCATTTATCCACATTATACTGCATCTGCCATGCATCTGCCCAATCACCCAACCTGTCCAAATTATACTGGAGTTTCTTGGCATCCTCCTCGCAGCACACACGCCGACCCAGCTTTGTGTCATCTGCAAACTTGGAGATATTACATCTAGTTCCCTCGTCTAGATCATTAATATATATAGTGAATAGCTGGGGTCCTAGGACCGATCCCTGCGGAACCCCACTAGTCACTGCCTGCCACTCGGAAAAAGACTCGTTTATTCCAACTCTTTGCTTCCTGTCTGCCAACCAGTTCTCTATCCAAGTCAGTACCTTGCCCCCAATCCCATGTGCTTTAACTTTGCACGCTAATCTCTTATGCGGGACCTTATTGAAAGCCTTCTGAAAGTCCAAATACACCACATCCACTGGTTCTCCCTTATCTATTCTATCAGTTACATCCTCAAAAAATTCCAGTAGATTAGTCAAGCATGATTTACCTTTTGTAAATCCATGTTCACTTTGTCCAATCCTGTCACTGTTTTCCAAGTGCTCTGCTATTACATCTTTTATAATGGACTCTAGCAATTTCCCCCACAACCGATGTCAGGCTTACCGGTCTATAATTCCCCGTTTTTTCTTTACCACCTTTTTTGAACTGTGGGGTAACATTAGCTACCCTCCAATCCATGGGAACTGTTCCAGAGTCTATAGAATTTTGGAAGATGACAAGCAATGCATCTACTATTTCTAGGGCCACTTCTTTAAGTACCCTAGGATGTAGATTATCAGGCCCTGGGGATTTATCGGCCTTTAATGCCATCAATTTCCCGAACACCATTTCCCTACAAATACTGATTTCATTCAGTTCCTCCCTCTCATTAGAGCCTATGTTCCCCTTAATCTCTGGGAGGTTATTTGAGTTCTCCTTTGTGAAGACAGAGCCAAAGTATGTATTTAATTGGTCTGTCACTTCTTTGTTCCCCATTATAAATTCCTCTGATTCTGACTGCAAAGGACCTTCACTTGACTTCATCATTCTTTTTCTCTTCACATATTTATGAAAGCTTTTACAGTCAGTTTTTATGTTCCCTGCAAGCTTACACTCGTACTCTATTTTCCCCATCTTAATTAATCCCGTTGTCCTCCTTTGCTGAATCCTAAACTGCTCCCAATCCTCAGGTTTACTGCTTTTTCTGGCCAATTTATAGGTCCTCTCCTTGGATCTTATGCTATCCCTGATTTCCCTTGTCAGCCATGGTTGAGTCACCTTTTTTGTTTTATTTTTATGCCAGACAGGCACATTGGATCCAAAATTGGCTTTGTGGCAGGAGGCAGAGGGTGATGGTCGAAGGTTATTTTTGTGACTGGAAGCCTGTGTCCAGTGGTGTACCGCAGGGATCGGTGCTGGGTCCTTTGCTGTTTGTAGTGTACATTAATGATTTAGATATGAATGTAGGAGGTATGATCAGTAAGTTCGCAGATGACACGAAAATTGGTGGAGTGGTAAATAGTGAGGAGGGAAGCCTTAGGCTACAGGACGATATAGACGGGTTGGTCAGATGGGCAGAACAGCGGCAAATGGAATTTAACCCTGAAAAGTGTGAGGTGATGCATTTTGGGAGGACTAACAAGGCAAGGGAATACACAATGAATGGTAGGACCCTAGGAAGGACAGCGGATCAGAGGGACCTTGGTGTGCATGTACATAGATCCCTGAAGGCAGCAGGACGGGTAGATAAGGTGGTTAAAAAGGCATATGGGATACTTGCCTTCATTAGCCGAGGCATAGAATATAAGAGCAGGGAGGTTATGATGGAGCTGTACAAAACGCTAGTTAGGCCACAGCTGGAATACTGTGTGCAGTTCTGGTTGCCACACTATAGGAAGGATGTGATTGCATTGGAGAGGGTGCAGAGGAGATTCACCAGGATGTTACCTGGGCTGCAGCGCTTCAGCTATGAAGAGAGACTGGACAGGCTGGGGTTGTTTTCCTTAGAGCAGAGAAGGCTGAGGGGGGACCTGATTGAGGTGTACAAAATTATGAGGGGCATAGATAGGGTAGATCGAAAGGAACTTTTCCCCTTAGTAGAGGGGTCAATAACCAGGGGGCATAGTTTCAAGGTAAGGGGCAGGAGGTTTAGAGGGGATTTGAGGAAAAACTTTTTCACCCAGAGGGTGGTTGGAATCTGGAACTCACTGCCTAAAAGGGTGGTAGAGGCAGGGACCCTCACAACATTCAAGAAGCATTTAGATGAGCACTTGAAACGCCATAGCACACAAGGCTACGGACCAAGTGCTGGAAAATGGGATTAGAATAGACAGGGCTTGATGGCCGGCGCGGACACGATGGGCCAAAGGGCCTCTTTCTGTGCTGTATAACTCTATGAATCTATGACTCTATAATGACCGGATAATCTGTATTTTTTAGTGATGTTGGTTGAGGGATAAATGTTGGCCCAGGAGAACTCCCCCTACTCTTCTTCGAAATAGTGGCCACGGGATCATTTAAGTCCACCTGAGGACAGACGGAGCCTCGGTTTAACGTCTCATCCGAAAGACGGCACCACCGACAGTGCAGCACTCCCTCAGTACGGCACTGAAGTATCAGCTTAGAGTACGTGCTACCACGGAGCCATGCAGGCACCTAAATCAAACAGCTAGATGATTTTAAAAGCACAGGATAATGGAACAAGAAACCTGAATGGGTTTCAAGAAGGAACTAGACAGGTTCTTATCAACAAATGGGATTCAGGGTTATTAGAAACGCACCAAGGGAATATAGTGGATAGGTGGCTCATAAGAACATAAGACGTAGGAGCAGGAGTCGGTCATTTGGCCCCTCGAGCCTGCTCCGCCATTCAATAAAATCATAACTGATCTGATCTTGGCCTCAACTCCACTTCCCTGCTCGCTCCCCATAACCCTTGACTCCCTTACCTTTCAAAAATCTGTCTATCTCCACCTTAAATATATTCAATGACCCAGCCTCCACAGCTCTCTGGGGAAGAGAATTCCAAAGATTCTCGACCCTCTGAGAGAAGAAATTCCTCCTCATTTCCGATTTAAAAAGGTGCCCCCTTATTCTGAAATTATGCCCCCTAGTTCTAGATTCCCCCACGAGGGGAAACATCCTCTCTGCATCTACCTTGTTGAGCCCCTCAGAATCTTATATGTTTCAATAAGATCCCCTCTCACTCTTCTAAACTCCAATGAGTATAGGCCCAACCTGCTCAACCTTTCTTCATAAAATAACCCCTTCATCTCTGGAATCAACCTCGTGAAACTTCTCTGAACTGCCTCCAATGCAAATATATCCCTCCCTAAATAAGGAGACCAAAACTGTACGCAGTACTCCAGGTGTGGTCTCACCAACGCCCTGTACAGTTGTAGCAGGACTTCCCTACTTTTATACTCCATTCCCTTTGCAATAAAGGAAAACACTCCATTTGCCTTTCTAATTACTTGCTGTACCTGCATGTTAACTTTTTGTGATTCATGTACAAGGACCCCCAGATCCCTCTGTACCTCAGCATTTTGTTATCTCTCCCCATTTAAATAATAATTTGCTTTTTTATTTTTCCTACCAAAGTGGATAAGCTCGCATTTTCCCACATTAAATACCATCTGCCAGGTTTTTGCCCACTCACTTAACCTATCTATATCCCTTTGGAGATTCTTTGCATCCTCCACACAATTTGCTTTCCCTCCTATCTTTGTATCATCAGCAAATTTGGCTACATTACACTCGGTCCCTTCATCCAAGTCATTAATATAGATTGTAAATAGTTGAGGCCCCAGCACTGATCCCTGCGGCACCCCACTAGTTACTGTTTGCCAACCTGAAAATGACCCATTTATCCCGACTTTCTGTTTTCTGTTAGTTAGCCAATCCTCTATCCATGCTAATATATTACCCCCAACCCCGTGAGCTCTTATCTTGTATAGTAACCTTTTATGTGGCACCTTATCGAATGCCTTCTGGAAATCCAAATACACGACATCTACTGGTTCCCCTTTCTCCACCCTGCTTGTTACCTCCTCAAAGAACTCCAGCAAGTTTGTTAAACATGATTTCCCTTTCATAAAACCATGTTGACTCTGCTTGACTATATTATGATTTTCTAAATGTCCTGCGATCACTTCCTTAATGATGGACTCCAGCATTTTCCCAATGACAGATGTTAGGCTAACTGGTCGATAGTTGCCTGGTTTCTGTCTCCTTCCTTTCTTAAATAGGGGTGTTACATTTGCGGTTTTCCAGTCCGCTGGGACCTCTCCAGAATCCAGGGAATTTTGGTAGATTACAACCAATGCATCCACTATCTCTGCAGCCACTTCTTTTAAGACTCTAGGATGCAGGCCACTGGGTCCAGGGGACTTGTCCACTTTTAGTCCCATTAGTTTGCCTAGTACTTTCTCTCTAGTGATAGTGATTGCTTTAAGTTCCCCCCCCCCCACCCCAATAGCCCGATGGGCAAAAGTCTTCTCCTGCCTGCAACAGTTATGTTACCCAACTGTTTCACTAATGTCCTTTAGAGGGAGAACCCTGCCATCCTTACCCGGTCTTGGCCTACATGTGACTCCAGTCCCACACCAACGTGGTCGACTTGTAACTGCCCTCTGAAGTGGTCTAGTGAGCTATTCGGTCGTATCAAACTGTTACACTGCGGAGGTTCAAGAAGAAGGCCCACCACAGTTGTTTTAAACAATCTTCCGTTGTTCACTTGAGGAGTAACGAATTCAGTCTCATGGTTATAATCTCTTTATTTTTTCTACTTTAACATAAAAAAAATCTAAAAGCAGAGTATAATTTCTTCAGAGTATAACGCAATTCACAACCTGAATTTTGTCAGCAGATTTGAACATAGGCACGCCCTCATCCTGATACATCTCTCTCTTCTCCAACTTAATACAAATGCTTCTTTTTTATACACTGTTTTCTCCTGATCATATGGAATTGGCAGTGCCTTAAATGGTAGTCTCTGGTCAATGCACAGTCCTTCAGCCGATTCTTATGCACACAAGTTTAAATTTCTCTACAACGTACGTACATCAACAACCTTTCACATCAGTTGCAGCGTCCTTGTTGTTGTGACCCGAACAGTTATAATCTAAATATTCTATTATTGTACACGGTGGCATAGTGGTTAGCACTGGTGCTTCACAGCGCCAGGGACCCGGGTTCGAATCTGACCTCGGGTGACTGTCTGTGTGGAGTTTGCACATTCTCCCCGTGTCTGCGTGGGTTTCCTCCGGGTGCTCCGGTTTCCTCCCACAGTCCAAAAATGTGCGGGTTAGGTTGATTTGGCTATGATAAAAATTGACCCTTAGTGTTAGGGGGGGATTAAATATGTGGGGTTATGGGGATAGGATGGGATATGGTAGGGGGAATTAAATACATGGGGTTACGGGGGTAGGGTGGGATATGTGTACTGTGGGGATTAAAGCAGGGGACAGGGTACTGGATTTGGATGATCAGCCATGATCGTATTGAATGGTGGAGCAGGCTCGACGGGCCGAATGGCCTACTCCTGCTCCTAGATTCTATGTTTCTATGTACCACCATAAACATCCCAAGGCTTTACTTCAATTTTGAACGCTGTCTATTGCTAGTGTGATCTGTAATTCTTTCTTTCTCTCGACTGTTTCTAGGCTAGACTATCTCTCTCCCTCATGTACCAACAAACCTCCACCTTCTCAGGGCAACTTGGGGCGGGCAATAAATGCCGGCCTTGCCAGCGTTTCCCACACCCCAAGAATGAATTTTTTAAAAAATTACGGATTGCATGATTCCCTGTGTTCAGTTCCAGGCAACAGATATAATAAAAATAGCTCATTGATGTCAGGAGACAAGTTCTTAACAGTGACTAAATAAATAATGTCATTATTGTTCACCTCACACAACTGCATTATTGAACCACAGCTTCTGAGACTGTGACCCCTGGTTCTAGACTCCCCAGCCAGGGGAAACATCCTCCCTGCATCTACCCTGTCAAACCCTGTAAGAATTTTGTGCGTTTCAATGAGATCATCGCTCATTCTTCTAAACTCTAGAGAATATAGGCCTAGTCTACTCAATCTCTCCTCATAAGACAATCCCCCCCATCCCAGGAACCAGTCTGGTGAACCTTTGTTGCACTCCCTCTATGGCAAGTATATCCTTCCTATGGCCCTATATAATTGCAGTAAGACGTCTTTACTCTTATACTCAAATCCTCTTGTAATAAAGGCCAACATATCATTTGCTTTCTTAATTGCTTGCTGTACCTGCTTGTTAACTTTCAGTGATTCGTGTACAAGGACACCCAGGTCCCTCTGAACACCAACATTTCCCAAACTCTCACCATTTAAAAAATACACTGATTTTCTGTTTTTCCAACCAAAGTGGATAACTTCACATTTCTCCACATTATATTCCATTTGCCATGTTCTTGCCCACTCACTTAGCCTGTCTATATCCCCTTGAAGCCTCCTTGCATTCTCTTCACAACTTACATTCCCACCCAGCTTTGCATCAGTAGCAAACTTGGATACATTACATTGCATTGCTGGTCATCTTCCAAAATTCTATAGACTCTGGAACAGTACCCATGGATTGAAGGGTAGCTAATGTTACCCCACTATTCAAAAAAGGTGGTAGAGAGAAAACGGGGAATTATAGACCAGTAAGCCTGACATCGGTAGTGGGGAAAATGCTAGAGTCCATTATAAAAGATGTAATAGCAGAGCACTTGGAAAACAGTGACAGGATCGGACAAAGTCAACATGGATTTACAAAAGGCAAATCGTGCTTGACTAATCTACTGGAATTTTTTGAGGATGTAACTGGTAAAATGGATAAGGGAGAACCAGTGGATGTGGTGTATTTGGACTTTCAGAAGGCTTTCGATAAGGTCCCGCATAAGAGATTAGAGTGCAAAGTTAAGGCACATGGGATTGGGGGCAAGGTATTGACTTGGATAGAGAACTGGTTGGCAGACAGAAAGCAAAGAGTTGGAATAAATGGGTCTTTTTCCGAGTGGCAGGCGGTGACTAGTGGGGTACCGCAGGGATCGGTCCTAGGACCCCAGCTATTCACAATATATATTAATGATCTGGACGATGGAATTGGATGTAATATCTCCAAGTTTGCAGATGATACAAAACTGGGTGGGAGTGTGTGCCAGGAGGAGGATGCCGAGAAACTCCAGTATGATTTGGACAGGTTGGGGGATTGGGCAGAAGCATGGCAGATGCAATATAATGTGGATAAAAGCGAGGTTATCCACTTTGGTGTCAAAAACAGGAAAGCAGATTATTATCTGAATGGCAATAGATTGGGAGAAGGGGAAGTGCAACGAGACCTGGGTGTCCTTGTGCACCAATCGCTGAAGGTAAGCATGCAGGTGCAGCAGGCGGTTAAGAAGGCAAATGGTATGTTGGCCTTCGTAGCGAAAAGGTTCGAGTACAGGAACAAGGATGTCTTGCTGCAGTTGTACAGGGCCTTGGTGAGACCACATCTTGAGTATTGTGTGCAGTTTTGGTCGCCTTATCTGAGGAAGGATGTTCTTGCCATGGAGGGAGTGCAGCGAAGATTCACCAGGCTGATACCCTGGATGGCAGGAATGGCGTATGAGGAGAGATTGGGTCGATTGGGCTTATACTCACTGGAGTTTCGAAGAATGAGAGGGGATCTCATTGAAACTTATAAAATTCTAACAGACTAGACAGACTAGATGCGGGAAGGATGTTCCCGATGGCCGGGGAGTCCAGAACCAGGGGTCACAGTCTAAGGATAAGGGGTAAGCCATTTAGGACTGAGATGAGGAGGAATTTCTTCACCCAGAGAGTGGTGAACCTGTGGAATTCTCCACCACAGAAGGCAGTCAAGGCCAATTCATTAAATATATTCAAGAAGGAGTTAGATATATTTCTTAAAACTAAAGGTATCAAGGGATATGGAGAGAAGGCAGGGACAGGGTACTGAATTTGGATGATCAGCCATGATCACATTGAATGGCGGAGCAGGCTCGAGGGGCTGAATGGCCTACTCCTGCTCCTATCTTCTATGTTTCTATGTTTCTATTTGGTCCCCTCATCCAAATCATTGATGTAGATTGTGAATAACTGAGGCCCAAGCACTGATCCTTGCGGTACCCCACTAGTTACAGCCTGCCAACCCGAAAATGACCCCTTTATTCCTACTCTCTGTTTTCTGTCTGTTAACCAACACTCAATCCATGCTAGTATATTACCCCAATCCAATTAGCCCTAATTTTGTTTAATAACCTCTTATGTGGCACTTTATCGAATGCCTTCTGAAAATCTAAATACACCACATCCACTGGTTCCCCCTTAACGTAGAGAAATACAGCAGCCATTTTGCACACAGCAAGGCCCCACAAACAACATGTGATAATGACCAGACATTCAGGTTTTTAGTGATGTTGGTTGAGGGATAAATATTGGTCAGGACACCAGGGATAACTCCCCTGCTCTTCTTCGAAATAGTGCCGTGGGATCTTTTATGTTCACCTGAGACGGCAGATGTGCTCAGTTTAACGTCTCATCTGAAAGACTGCTCCTTCGACATTGCAGCCCTCCCTCAGCACTGCACTGAAGTGTCAGTCTAGATTTTGTGCTCAAGTCTCTGGAGTGGACAAACTTTTGACCCAGAGGCACGAGTGCTACCACTGAGCCACAGCTGACACCTACATTAGCATTTCTATTCAATGCTGTTAAAATTAAACAGAATTGGAGAGATTAACACCCACCCCATCTTCTAAAATCGGAAAACACGCCCTGATATTCTTGGGAAACATATGTTGTCACTTTTGCTTCTAACATTTTAGAAAAAGGGCAAAACTCGAACAGAACCACCTCGTCACTTTTGTGGTTTGGTCCTGTCCGATAGCCAGTGCTGGTGTTTCACTCGGGATGCCTGGACTCCTCCATATGTTATTTTATTTAGTGAAGTGAATGTTTAGGGATCTTGGGTACAGAGGATGTCAACCTATTGTGAAACTTTAAACAGGAGTACCTGTACAGTCAGCATTCTCCCCGGTCCACCGTCCACTGGGCTGACATACTCTGGTACTGGAGCCAATGAGCTGATAGCCAGGCTGACAGATGAAGTGCACTTCGTGATCCGTGCTGTACCTGGAGCCAAACTTCTTGCCATGCTTGGGAGCCTCCAGTGAAGGGCACGATGTCACTAAAATGAAACACAAAGGGGGACAAATTCAGTAATGACCATTTTGGGGCGCTAACATCGCCTGGGCGGTAACTTTAGTGCCCAGTGCTAATTAGCACCGACGACCGTGAAATTGAGTTTTAGCTCCCCAAGAGGGAAGTGGAGCGTTACACACTTCTCTTAGGGCACTAACGTCGGAGAGCGGGGCGCTACCTTCAGAGTGCTAATCAAGTTCCGGCGCTGTCAATTAGAAAGTCGTCAGACAGACTGGCGCCTTCCAGTTCCTAAAGGGGAGGTTTAATCATGCTGCACAGCCTTACTCTGATCATTGCTGCTTGTGAACTGGGCCTGCGAGGAGCTGCAAGCCTTCACTCAAAGAAGTCATGGCTGATCAGAGGTCAGGGTGAGTACATGCTTCAAAAACCTGTACATGCCACCTTCTCAACCTCACTCTGTGCACACACTGTATAAAGCGCCACATCCCCAACACTCATCCACCAACTATGCCCACCTACTAAAAGTCACATCCACATCTGACGAGTTGCATATATTAACAGCTATTCAACTATGGTAGGCACATCTGTCAAACACATAGCTGCACACTCACTCACACGCTTTCCTTTTTCTTGGAGGCCAAGCTTGCTCACAACAGGAGGGAGCAGCTACGAATGGGAGGAGGTGAGGCAGACCTGCACCCCCTTACACACCTGGAGGAGTGAGTGGTGCGCATCATTGGGGGCCAGGTCATGGGTGCTGTGGCCGTCGGAGATGTCGACCCCTTGGGGACAACAACGGTATGTTCATCACCTCTCCCTCTTCTCTCATACCACTTCCCCCTCACACCACAAGCCTTTCCCACTTTCCATCTAAGTATACTGTCTCCATTCCTTGCTCCCTTCCTGCCCCCATCCCCTGACCTTAACCCCACTCTTGTGCCTTCCTGCTTTCAGATAATCAGCCGCCATCTGACCAGCCTGTCCCTCAGTCTCCCAGTGGCAGCGACGCGGGAGAGGAGGAGGAAGAACAAGCCAGAGCCTCACTGCCTGTGTCTCCCGAGGGCGAGAGGTCCGATAATGGGGCGACGCGGTCGCTGGAGGGGAGCCTAGTAGATGGATCTGATGTGGGTGAAGCTCCGGGACCCAGCGGGCTGCAGGAACGCCACGGGGAAAGTGAAGCTCGGGGGCCATCTCCCTGGAGGGGGAGTTCGTGTGTGAGTTCTGCTGCACAGGACTCAGATGAGGATGTCGATGTGGAAGCGTTGACCAGACGGGCGATGGGCATGCACACCGAGCTCATGGGTGCAATGGCAAGGAGCGTGGAGGAGTCCATCTCCAACATTGCACTCAGCTCTGCTCACACTATTGAACCCATCCTTGGCAGTTTGCCAAGGATGGTCGACTCGCAGAGAGACCGTGGGGACCCAGTCCTTATGTCGCGTGTCATGGGTGAGGTGGCAGCAGCTATTGCAGCACAGGCCGAAGCAACGCAATGGCTTAGTGCTGTAATGGAGTCAGTGGTTGGTGCCATCCAATCTCAGAGTGCTCTCATGCAGTCTCAGATTGATGCCACGCAAGTGCTGACTGCTGCCATCGTTGCTGGGTTGCACACAGTCCACCGGGGATCTCACAGTGCCGCAGCAGGCCAGCAATCTGTGCTCGAGCAGATTGCTCCGGATGCTGAGGTTCTGCCCCGGGGGAGTGGCAGAGTGTCGGTCGAGCAGGAAGGTGCTGTCCTCTCTCAGGTTGACAGCATTCCTGCTCCCACCACTGTCACTCCGCCATTGCACTTGTCGCAGCTTGTAACCCAGCCAGCCCAGACTGCTGCTGCCCATGCTGAGGTGGTGCAGTCTGCAGCCGGGCCCTCCAGGTCCAGAGCTGGTCGAGGGCGTCCTGAAAGGCCATCTGCAGTCTCTGGCTCCCAGACTCAGCAACCTTCCACCAGCGTTGCTGCAGCCACTGGGGCCACATTATGGAGGAGCAGTAGGGTTGGGAGGGGGAACTCAAAAGGGGAGGGAAATCATTGAAGAAGGGGGAGTAAAGAATACTTTAGTAGCAAATCGGGGTAGTGTGTGTTAATAAATTGATGTGTTTGTAAATATATTGTTAAGTTTGTGAACAAATAGTTATGCTTGTAAATAGATATTTGTGTTTGGTAACAAATAGTTCAGTTTGATAAGAAAGAATTGTGTTTGTTTATGAATAGCTGTGTTTCATAAGAGACAGTTGTGTTCGATAATAAATTGTTAATTTGACGTTGCACATTTTGTGATGTTTCTCATTTGACCTTTGCCCGGTGATAGGGGCTGCGAGCTGGATGTAATGATGTGGTTGTGCTGCGCAAATGCCATGTGCTATATCATTTATTGGAAGCGCTGTGTAATGAGGCGTTCACGCACAGCCCTTGCAGAAGCAAGATTGAGCGCCTCCCTCCTCCGTTGCTGCTGCTCCTCCTCCTCTTCATCCCCATCATCCGCCTCCTCCTGCTCCTCTCCCTCTTCCTCCTCCTGAGGTGGACCTCCAATACCTGGTGGCAATGGCTGGGCCCTCTGAATGGCCAGTTTGTGCATCATGCAGCACATAACAATGAAAAGGGAGACTCGAGCAGGGGAGTACTGCAGGGCTCCTCCAGAGCGGTCAAGGCAGCGGAACCGTTGCTTTAGCACCCCGATAGTCTGTTTGATCAGGTTCCTGGTGGCGGTATGGCTGTCATTGTATGTGTGCTGAGCAGGAGTGTTGGGGTTGTGGAGGGGTGTCATCAGCCAGGTGGCGAGTGGATAACCCTTGTCTCCGAGCAGCCAGCCGCGAGCTTCATGTGGTGGGTGGAACAGTGCTGGGACACCAGTCTGTCGCAGGATGAATGCATCGTGGCTGCTGCCAGGATAGTGGGCATTGATGGCAAAGATGAGCTGTCTGTGGTCGCACACCAACTGAACGTTCAGAGAGTGGTAGACTTTGCGGTTACAGAACACATCTGCATTGTGATGAGGTGCCCGCAATGCCACGTAGGTGCAGTCAATGGCGCCCTGAACCATGGGGAAGCCCGCTATCCTTGCAAAGCCACATGCGCGTTCATCCTGCTTCTCTCTGGTGATGGGGAATGAGATGTACTCCCTTCTCCTTCTGTAGAGAGCATCTGTTACCTCCCGGATGCAGCAATGGACGGCGAACTGCAAAATCTTTGCAATATCCCCAGTTGAAGCCTGGAAGGAGCCGCTGTCGCAGAAATTGAGAGCGACTGTGACCTTCACTGCCACTGAGAGAGACGTCCTGATCCTGAGCTGAGGCTGGAGGTCTGGCTGCAGGAGGTGGCAGAGCTCTGTGACCACCTCCTTGCTGAAGTGGAACCTTCTAAGGCACTGCTCCTCTGAGAGATGAATGTAGGAGAAGTGCTCCCGGAAAACCCTGGGAGGGTAAGGCCTCCTGTTGCGAGGTCTGTCAGCCCTCCTCCTACCTCTGGCCACATTTGGCAATCTCTGTCTCTGCATCCGCTGCCTCTGATGTAGTTGCCGGAGGGCAAGGTGGAGCGCCAGTACAGCCCCCATAAATGAGAGAAAAGAGGATGTAGAAATGCTCAGAGCAATACAAGTGGAGAATCTGTTGGAGCAGCAACAAAGCAAAAATGGATAAAATGTGAACGCAGCCAAAACGCTATCTGACAAGCCAGCAATGAATCTGACCTCCCAATGAACCGGTAAGTGATCCTTTTAAATAGTGCCCCAGGAGCGGAAATCCCAGGTAGCAACGCCTGCTGTTTCTGTCGTTCTCAGCGCCAGGCGGTAAGTCAGGGGAAGCGACTGAATTTCACATCCGGGGCGCTAACGGGGCGTTGCACACTCATTGACATCACGGTCAGAGCGGCGCTAGAGGGCCAGGCGCTAAGTGTTAGCGCCAGCGCTAAATGCCGACTGAATTTCGCGGGCGGCGTTGGTCATGATTCACATATGAGCCTAGACCACAACAACAACTTGCATTTATATAGCGCCATTAACATAGTAAAACGTCCCAAGGCGCTTCACAGTGGTGGTTATCAAACAAAATTTGACACAGAGCCACATAAGGAGATATAAGGACAGGTGACCAAAAGCTTGGTCAAGGAGGTAGGTTTTAAGGAGCGTCTTAACGGAGGAGAGAGAAGTGGAGAGGTTTAGGGAGGGAATTCCAGAGCTTAGGGCCTAGGCAGCTGAAGGCACGGCCGCCAATGGCAGAACGATTAAAATCGGGGATGCGCAAGAGGCCAGAATTGTAGGAGCGCAGAGATCTCAGAGGGTTGTTGGGCTGAAGGAAGTTACAGAGATAGGGAGGGGTGAGACCATGGAGGGATTTGAAAACAAGAAACATTTTAAAATAGAGCATTGCCGGACTGGGCTGCAATGTAGCTCAGTGAGCACAGGGGCGATGGGTGCACCGGACTTGGTGTGAGTTAGGATTCGGGCAGTAGAATTTTGGATGAGCTATAGGGTGGAAGATGGAATGCCGGCCAGGAGAGGTAACAAAGGCATAGATGAGGGGGCATCATGTCCTCACCTGACATCCATACACATCATCCTTTCCAGCAAGGGTCACTGAATAGCAGTCAAATGGAAGAATTAGAAGACTTTCTCCTCTCTGACTCAATGGCACCAAGTCCATTTGTAGCGCTCTAACTACTGTCCTGATTTGTCTACAAAGCAACAGCAACATATCCAAAGCACTTTGAGATGATTGTGTGGTGTGTTATCACAAAATATCCCTTAATGGTTGTGGTCAGCTAAACCAGCAATCGAACCCGGGACCTTATGGTCTGTATGGCTCAGTACCACGTCATGCGATGAATTTACCCAGTACACCATCAAAGGAGCTCAATATTCTTTTTAACCAAGTGCATTAATCAGATTTAATGAACCAGGGGTTGATGTTTATACTTAGAGTATTTTTATTTTATAGAAGATACAGATTGAAGCTCATAATGAAGTAACAGCAGTTCAGTCCTCACGTGAAATCTAACAGATCAAAGAAATTTCCCCCCAGTTTTTGACAACATTGGACATATATCGCTCATTCCTTTATCGTTGCTGGGTCAAAATCCTTTGTTGAAACCAGGATGAGGGGGCGGGGGTGGGAGGGAGGAACAAATGCCTCAAAGGAAGATAGAGGGAGCCTTTTGGTAACCTCGTCAATCCCTGACAGTAGTTTCAGGATCTAGGCTAAGATCTTCATTAAAAGCACTGAACATCTGCTTCTTTTGATCCTGCAGTACTGGGTCTGAGAAATGATGTCATGGACCATCCCTTGGTTCTTCTTGGCCAGATTCTTACTACAGTTTCAAGGAGAGTAGATGTGGAGCCAACCCCTGTGGGGGGGGGGAGGATCCAGTTGTTGTGGTACATGTAGGAATCAACAACATAGGTAGAACTAAGAATGAGGTTCTGCTGAGGGAGTTTGAGGTGCTAGGGTCTAAATTAATAAGCAGAACCTCAAGGGTAATAATCTCTGAATTACTACCTGAGCCATGCGCAAATTGGCATAGGGTCAAGCAGATCAGAGAGTTAAATGCATGGCTCGAAGAGTGGTGTGGGAAGAAGGGGTTTCAATTCATGGGGCACTGGCGCCAGTACACTGGGGAAAGAGGGAGCTGTTCCCTCGGGACAGGCTCCACTTAAACCAGGCTGGGACCAGCGTCCTGGCAAATCGAATAACTGGGGCTGTAGATAGGGCTTTAAACTAAAAAAGTTGGGGGGAGGGGTCAGGTGAGGGGGAATTTAGAAATCTAAAGAGAAAGGTCAAGGCAATAGAGCAGTGTAGCGATTTGGGTAAAAATAAGCAGAGTGTGACAGGAAGGGACAGAGAGTTTAACGGTAGCAGTGCATCAGAGAATAAGGTCAAAGCAGGGATTTATGGTAAAAAAATTTAAATTAAAGGCTCTTTATCTGAATGCACAAAGCATTCGTAACAAGATAGATGAACTAGTGGCACAAATAGAGATAAATGAGTTTGATCTAATAGCCATTGCAGAGATGTGGTTGCAAGGTGACTGAGGTTGGGAACTAAATGTTCCAGGGTACTTGACGTTTTGAAAAGACAGGCAGAATGAAAAAGGAGTGGGGGGTAGCCCTGATAATAAAGGATGACATAAGGACAGTAGAGAGAAAGGATCTCGGCTCGGAAGATCAGGAAGTAGAATCAGTATGGGTGGAGATAAGGAATAACAAGGGGCAGAAAACACTGGTGGGAGTAGTATATAGGCTCCCAAACAGTAGCTATACCGTTGGATAGAATATTAATCAAGAAATTGTAGGAGCTTGTAACAAAGGTAAAGCAATAATTGTGGGGGACTTTAATCTTCATATAGATTGGACAAATCAAATTGGCAAAGGTAGTCTGGAGGACGAGTTCATGGAATGCATTCGGGACAGTTTCCTAGAACAATACTTCATGGAACCAGCCAGGGAACAGGCTATTTTAGATCTTGTATTGTGTAATGAGACAGGGTTAATTAGCAATCTCATAGTAAAGGATCCTCTGGGACAGAGTGATCATAATATGATAGAATTTCACATTAAGTTTGAGAGTGACTTGCCTAAGTCCGAAACTACAGTCTTAAACTTAAATAAAGCCAATTACATAGGTATGAGTTGGCTAAGGTAGTTTGGAAAAATAGATTAAAAGGTATGGCGGTAGATAAGCAGTGGCTAGCATTTAAAGAAATATTTCATAATTCTCAACAAAAATACATTCCATTGAGAAACAAAAACTCCAGGTGATCCATCCGTAGCTAACTAAAGAAGTTAAGGATAGCATTAGATTGAAAGAAGAAGCTTATAATGTTGCGAAGAATATTAGTAAGCCTGAGGATTGGGAGAGTTTCAGAAACCAGCAAAGGATGACCAGAAAATTGATAAAAAGGGAAAAAATAGAATATGACAGAAAACTAGCAAGAAATATAAAAACAGATTGCAACAGTTACTACAAGTATGTAAAAAGGAAGAGAGTAGCAAAAGTAAACATTGGTCCCTTAGAGGCTGAGACAGGAGAAATTATTATGGGGAATAAGGAAATGGCAGAAACGATAAACAAATACTTTGTATCTGTCTTCACAGTAGAAGACACAAAAAGCATACCAAAAATAGTGGGGAACCAAGGGTTTATGAGGGTGAGGAACTTAACGTAATTAATGTAAGTAGAGAAAAAATACTAGAGAGACTAATGGGACTAAAAGCCAACAAATCCCCTGGACCTGACGGCCTACATCCTAGAGTTCTAAAAGAGGTGGCTGCAGAGATAGTGGATGCATTGGTTTTGATCTTCCAAAATTCCCTAGATTCTAAAATGGTCCCAGTGGATTGGAAGGTAGAAAATATAACACCGCTATTCAAGAAAAGAGGGAGAGAAAACACAGGGAACTACAGGCCAGTTAGCCTGACATCAGTCGTCGGGAAAATACTGGAATCCATTGTTAAGGAAGTGGTATCAGGGCACTTAGAAAATCATAACATGATTAGGCAGAGTCAATATGGTTTTATGAAAGGGAAATCCTGTTAGAGTTTTTCGAGGATGTAACTAGCAGGGTAGATAAAGGGGAACCAGTGGATGTAGTATATTTGGATTTCCAAAAGGCATTTGATAAGGTGCCACATAAAAGGTTATTACATAAGATAAAGGCTCATGGGGTTGGGGGTAATAAGTTGTCCCGGCCAACATTCACTCTTCAACCAACACCACCGAAAACTGATTAACTGGTTAATTAATCTGGTTGTTTGTCGGACCTTGCTGTGCGTAAAGTGACAACACTTCAAAATTAATTCTTTGGCTTGGGACATTCTCAGGACATGAAAGGCACTATATCAATTTTTTTTAAATTTATTCATTTATGGGATGTGGGCGTTGCCGGCAAGGCCAGCATTTATTGCCATCCCTAATTGCCCTTGAGAAGGTGGTGGTGAGCCGCCTTCTTGAACCGCTGCAGTCCGTGTGGTGAAGGTGCTCCCACAGTGCTGTTGGGGAGGGAGTTCCAGGATTTTGACCCAGCGACGATGAAGGAATGGCGATATATTTCCAAGTCGGGATGGTGTGTGACTTGGAGGGGAACTTGGAGGTGGTGGTGTTCCCATGCGCCTGCTGCCCTTGTCCTTCTAGGTGATAGAGATCGCGGGTTTGGGAGGTGCTGCCGAAGAAAAATGCAAGTTCTTTCGCTCTGTAGCAGAGACAGTGGCCACTCTTTAAAGTGCTTGGATGGGTGACGGTGACTCTTTGTTGGCTTTGCTTACGCCTCCATTGCTGACCTTGTTGCGGTCCAGACCTGTCTCGGAAGTTTTGACTCTGTCAGTGCAATATAGCCAAGGCTCCTTCCACAGACAGACTAATCAATGCAGAATTTTGCACCCGTACCAGAATTTCTACTTTCATTCTCCCCACCCCTTGTTATACTTCCTCAAATAGTTTTTCCTGCTGTAATTAGTTTGGAGCCAGTGCTTGATGTACCAATCCCATTATCTGATCGGAATCCAAATGGTGTCAGGATACCAAGGATAGGATTCTCCTCTTCACTGGAGTATGGCGGTGAGGTGGGCCGTGGAGGGACCCTGTACCCTGAGACCGTTGAATCCCCCACCCATTTTTTTGCAAGGCATTCTCCAGGGAGGGACCGCCACCACGAGAGAGCCTACAAACTATCAGCAACCTGAAGATGTGGTAGTGCTGCAGCACCAGAAGATGTGCCAAGGGACCTTAAGAGGCAGAAGAACCAAAAGGTGAAGAAACCTACCAGTCTTGTAGGCCTCAGCAGATTGAGGCCGACAAAGGCAAGTGCTGGGTCTGAACAGGAAGTAGAGGAGGTCTCTCCTAGGCCCCCTCCCTCCATTTAGAGAAATCGGGACCTTTTTCACAGCTACCCTGAGCCTACTAACACCTTTCACCATGCAGTCCCGGGGAGCGGCAGTAACAGGGATGGCCGCAGGAAAATCCACTGGGAACTCGAGGCCCAGGACCCAGCTCTCATTTACATGCGGCAGGTGGGGAAGAGCAGCCAGTGGGGGTCCTGGCGGAGGCAAGGGGTCGGAGCGAGAGCACACAGCAAAAGGCTTTACCACCAATTTTGCCCCTTTTCTGCTGCTATCCTGGCCCATTAGGGAGTAGAAAGCAGAGGAAACCCCAATCTCAAGCCTCTAATCCCCATTATGTGCATATTGTTAATCACCATTCATTTCACACCTTGTGCACTGAATAGTGTTGAAACGTGAAATGCACAGGGACTCTGTAACACCACCATTGGCAGCTCCTTAACCAACTGGTTTTTGCAATTTGGCAGGCTAATAAGCAAGGTGTAAAATGCATGAGGATTACTGAGCTATAAATCAATGAAGATTAGTGTCACATTCAGATGCAGAACACCAATGACTGGTTTTGGGGTTTTTGAAACAATCCAACAGCTTCATGGTCAGCTTTTCATTGCCAGATTTTTTAAAATTGAATTCAAATTCTCGAACTGCCACTGTGGGATTTTAACTCACTTTCACTGGATTATTAAACCAGGCCTCTGGATTACTAGTCCAGTAACATAACCATTGCACTACCGTTCTCTTGGCAGAACTGGCTTTGGTACATCGGGTATTGGTTACTACTATTGAAGACCTAGTTGCCGCGTATCACCGAACTATTTCACTTTGCTCGGTGAGACAGCCACCTGTTAAGCCACAACTATTACTGCAAACTCCTGAGCAGTACATTTGGCATAGAGGCGAAACACAGCAAATTGCTTTTAAACATTTTTTTCTAAACAGCCACCAGTTAACTGATGTTTTTATACAGTATCTTTTTTAAATATATTTATTGTACTGAGATTGGGATGTTTCCAAATCCCGAGCAGGTTTGCTGCAGGAACAACATTCTCATGCCACAGAATTTGGTCCGTTTTTAGTGCAGAAAGGGACCTTGAGCTGACGCAGAATTTTAGGGACCTGACTGTTTGCTTGGGAGCGCCTCTCTCCGACAGCCCAGAATCCTACACACACGAGCCTGCCTAATGAAGGGTGACACCAGCGGTGTTGGAGGGAGTAGCACATCTTTGTCTTGCTGTCTCCGCTCCACGGCAAAGTCCTTTGTCCTTTCCCGCCGACTTCTCAAGGATGTTAGGGCTCAAGACATTTCACATCCAGTCAAGTCAAGAGAGACAGGTCAGCATGTCCCCCAGAGTAGCAGTGGATACAGTGGCTTGAACCTATAAGTTTCTTTATGCTTAACCTTACAACTAGCACACTCATGCTCTGCCAGGGCTCTGTCCGTCCGGCCAGAGGCAGAAACCCCTGGAGTCAACCACAACTTTGGAAGGTAATTGGGAGTTGGAGTCCAACTGTGCCATTCAAGAGGTGGTAAAGAGTGAGTCTGCCCTTTTGAAATACCACTCGATCAGGCTGCCTGGATGTTTGAAACCATCGATTCAAGGGTCCCACAGAATTAAATGGGGCAGCTCCCAATACCCTTGCTTTATGGTGGAGCCCTTTGCTCTGGATTTCTCGAAAGTCACATTATTCAACTTTTGTGGGATTTGTTTTGCACTTCTCGCCTTTGGGGAGCTTACAAGGATGTCTGCCCAGATTTGCACAAGGGTTCCATTCATAAATGAACCTTATCGGTAGGTAGGTGGGACAGTACAACTTTCTAGTCAAGTGTTTGGAGAAACGGGTCTCTGCTGACACGAGTCTGATGGTAACATACCTGAGGGCTGGTCTGCGGTCAGTTTGGTCACAGAGACCTGTAAGACAGAGAGCTTGGCTTTCATGTTGTGGATTCTATCAGTAAAACGGTTTTCCTGTCCTTTTAGGAATTGTTGCATTTGTCGGATGGCAGTTAGGACCTTCTGTCTGTTCAGGCAACCCTACACAATGAAAATAGGAGTGAATTGGAGGTTAGTTCTGACATTAACCGATTTCTCTGCAGCCTTTGACACGGTTGACCACATCACCCTCCTCCAATGCCTTTCCTCCTTGGTTTCACTGTTACCGATCGAATCGTAGCCAGAGCATCTCCAGAAATAGCTTCTCTTCCCTTCCCTAAAATATTACCTCAGAGTCCTCCAAGGATCGATCCTTAGCCCCCTCCTCTTCCTCACCTATATGGTGCCCCAGGTGACATCATCCAAAGACATAGGATCAGCTTCCACATGTATGCTGATGACACCCAGTTCTTCTTCTCCACCACCTGTCTTGACCAATGTTCCCTTTAGTATTTTTTGGGTGCGCGGGCCCTTTAAGGGGCTGCGCAGCCCATTCATAATACCACACATGCGTGGATTTTCCCGTTTAAAAGCCGGTGAGCCGGCTGCGCGGGAGCTCCAGAGCGTTGCACGGCCGCGCAGCTTAACGGGAACGTTGCTCTTGACCCCTCCACTGCCTCTCTGTTGTCAGACTGCTTGTCCAACACCCAGTCTTAGATAAGCCTTAATTTCCTCCAGTTAAACATTGGGAACAAAGCCATCATCTTAGGCCCCCAACCAGAAATTCTGTACCCTTGTCACAAATTCCATCCCCCTCCCAGGCCACTTACTATTCGCAACATCGGACTCCCAAGCTGAGCCTCTGACCCCATATCCTCTCCATTGCAAAGACCGCCGCTGACCTCCATCTCCACCTCCATCATATACCTGCCTCCTGCCCTAACTCAGCCCACCTGTCACTGAAACCCGATTCCATATCTTTGCCAGCTCCAGCCTTAATTGCTCCAATACTCTGCTGGCCGGCCTCCCTCAAATCCTCCACTCTTTGTAAACTTCAGCTGCCCATGTCCTATCCTGTATCAAGTCCCGCTCACCCAGCACTCTTGTCCTTGTCTACCTACATTGGCTCCCAGTCCTCCAATTTAAAAGCAAAATAAGCGGATGCTGGAAATCTGAAATAAAAACAGAAGATGCTGGAAACACTCAGCAGGTCAGGCAGCATCTGTGGAGAGAGAAACAGAGTTAACGTTTCAGGTCGATGACCTTTCGTCAGAACTGCCTGACCTGCATCTGCATATTTTGTTCCAGCCTTTTCTGTTTTTACCTCCAATTTAATATTCTCATCCTTGTGTTTAAATCCATTTATGACTTTCTTCTCCCTCTCTTTTGTATCCTCCTCCAGCCCTACAGCCTCTTCCCTACCCGAACTCTCCGTTACTCTGACTCTGGCATTTTATTCATCCCCCTCCCCTTTGCCCCACCATTGGAAGCTATGCCTTTACCTGCCTGGGCTCCATGCGCTGAAAACCCACCTCTTTGACCAAGCTTTTGATCACCCCCCATCCTAATATCTCTTTCTCTGGCGGGACCCATTTTTGTCTGATTATACCTTTGTGCAGCACCTTGGGATGTTTATCTACATTAAAAGCACTATGTAAATGCAAGCACACACATTAAGAAGAGTACTATTTATTTTAACAATTTCATCGAAAAAAATTAAATAGTCACCAGAATTTTGCCTGTTGTTTTGGTAAAGATACTTATTTTATTATCCTCATGAAGACGGTCCTTCCCTGGCAGAGCTGCCATTGACGGGGGGTATCCTGTGCTCCTCTGTAGGAAACATCAGAAGCCACAACTTCAGACTAGCTTGGGAGCCGCCAGATCCCATGGATGGATCTATAAACTGTAGCAGGCCCATATGGCTGTGGGCAGCTCTCAGGCTGGTTTAACGGTGCATCTCTTCCCCCAGGGTTCTTTGTCAGTGAGGTTACCATCCAGCCTAACAAGGAGCGATCTTCAACCTGAGGTCTCCAGGTGCATAATAAAAGTGAGAGAAAATTCTGCTGAAACGTAGAAAGGCCATTTGACCCATCGCGCCCATTCCTTCCACAGCCCACTTACAATCTGCCCAATCATGGACTGCCCAACAGGTTAACCTTCTGTGGCATTAATTCAGCACAATTACTCCCAGATTCATAAAAGTGATCGAGTGAAACTCCAGAATGTTTATCTATCCTCAAGTATCAACTCCTCAATCCTGACCTGCTGCCCTCTCAAGCAACAATACTCCCCAGCTCCCCAATCCCAGCTCTAACAGCAGAAGATCTATACGTATCTCATGGAGAATTTGCTCATCTCAGTTCATCACCAGACATTTTTCCAATTCTTTTTTGGAGGACTGATTAACACAGCAGCCTCTGTGTTTTCTGGGAGTCTTTCTGTGGGGCAGAAAGAAAACCACCTGAGGGGGAAAAAAATGACCACTGCCTCTGTCTCATATGTATTTGCACAGGCTGTTTTTAATGCCATTCCATATCAACAGCAAGAATAGATGGCAGGAAGGATGCGGTTGACAGGACAGTGGGTTGTCTGTACAGGGCAGGATGTGGCATCAGATGCTGACAAAATCCAGCAGCAAGTTTGCCAGCAGTTTACACTGGCACATGGCTGCTATGGGGCTCGGGGCTGGCGCTGATTAGTGCCAACTTAGAATATGTAATTCAGGCAATTTATCCTAGTAAACCCAGGGTAGATTTCAGTAAGACAGACTCAACTCCATTTACCATTATTAACATACTGTAAATTGCTCTGAGAATACAGTTAAACTCCAGTCTCAGTACCGTAGCCACTACAACAACAACTTGTATTTATAATAGCGCCTTTAAAGTAGTAAAACGCTCCAAGGCGCTTCACAGGAGCGTTATCAAACAACATCTGACTAAAGCACCAGAGTGTCCCAGATTGTTTATCTTTATTGTCTTTTTAGCTTTCAGGATTCCTGAATTAATGTCAATTCATAGAATCATAGAATAGTACAGCACAGAAAGAGGCCATTCGGCCCATCGAGTCTGCGCCAAGCAGATTTGCTGACAAGTCAGTGCTGTGGGCTAATAGGTTGAAACGCTCTGAAACTCATTTTATAAGACACCTGGCAGCTATTAGAGAGAAGAGTTTTGACCCGTTTGCCTGGGCTGGATTGACGTAGCGCACTCCCGATACGTTTCCTTTTAAGTGGTGAAGGAATATGGTGGAGGACTTGCAAATTAAAAATTGGCAATTGAAAATAAGAAAGTAAGCAAATTGTTAATGTTTACATTCAGGAACAGTAAGGCCAAGGCAGTGATTAATTGGGTTCCTTTTGTTTGACGTCAGCTGAAATGATGATGTTGAGAGCTCGCTGATAGGGGTGTAAGGTCAGGGGTTGATCAGGTGAAGTGATGATGCTGAGAGCTCGCTGATAGGGGTGTAAGGTCAGGGGTTGATCAGCTGAAGTGATGATGTTGAGAGCTCGCTGATAGGGGTGTAAGGTCAGGGGTTGATCAGGTGAAGTGATGATGCTGAGAGCTCGCTGATAGGGGTGTAAGGTCAGGGGTTGATCAGGTGCATTTGAAAGGAGACAGGCGGCAAAACAGTATCCCTCTAAGAATGGACAGTAATGGAATGATACAAAGATACAAAATGATTGCGTGCGACCAGCAGGTGGAAACGGTGGGACCTTGAGGAATGGGGAACATGAGGAGCAACAGAGGGAGCAGTAGAAGGGGACAAAAGAGAACAGAAAGGTTACCACACAAGGGGTGTACATTCTGAGACTGGTCAGAAGGTGGAAAAATGGGTGTCCTCAACGCATATGGTCTTCAGTTATATGGATGAGGAAGTACCCAGGTTCAGTACCTGGTCTGTGCTGAGTTAACGGATTTCAGCCAGGTTGGTCTCAGTACCACCAGACTGAGGAGAGGAAATACAGCCAGGTTTCCCCCACTTCAATGCTTTCCACTTGTCCCGGCTGGGAAGTGCGCATGTGTGTATGTTGCTGGAAGACAGGATCGAGCTTGCGTGTGCTGTCCCGCACAGTAAAATAGCCTGCCGCTACACACTGCCCAGGCTTGTACTCGGGCAACGTAAAGGACAATAGTCGATAAGGTATTCCCTCATGAGCTAACATCTTCAGTAGAGGAGGGGAGAAATTGGGGGTGGAATATGGAAAGCAGAGAGAAGAAAAGTAAGAAGAAGCATAAAATTACAAAGCGATATTAACCGATTAAGTGAATGGGCAAAACTGTGGTAAATGGATTTCAATATAGGCAAGTGTAAGGTCATCCACTTTGGACCTAAAACGTATAGATTAGAGTACTTTCTAAATGGTGAAAGGCTAGAAGCAGTGGCGGTCAAAGAGACTTGGGGGTCCATGTACGTAGATCATCAACAGGTCATGGACAGGTACAACAAATAATCAAAAAGGCTAATGGAATGCTGGTCTTTATATCTAGAGGACTGGAAAACAAGGGGGTAGAAGTCATGCCACAGCTATACAAAGCCCTGGAGCACTATGTTCAGTTCTGGGCAGCACACCTTAGGAAGGATATATTGGCCTTGGAGGGAGTGCAGTGTAGATTTACCAGAATGATACCTGGACTCCAAGGGCTTATGTTATGAGGAGAGATTACACAAATTAGGGTTGTATTTCCTAGAAATTAGAAGATTAAACAACAATTTGATCATCGTTTTCAAGATATTAAGAGGAACTGACAGGGTAGATAGAGATAAACTATTTCCACTGGTTGGGGAATCTAGGACTAGGGGACATAGCCTTATAATTAGAGCCAGATCTTTCAGGAGTGAAGTTAGGAAATACTTCTACATGCAAAGAATGGTAGAAGTTTGGAACTCTCATCCGCAAATGACAGTTGATGCTGGGTCAATTATTAATTTAAAATCTGAGATTGATAGATTTCTGTTAACCAGGGTATTAAGGGATATAGGGCAAAGGCGGGTATGAAGAGTTAGGTCGCAGATCAGCCATGATCTCATTGAATGGAGGAACAGGTTCGAGGGGCTAAATAGCCTACTCCTGTTCCTATGTTCCTAGAAGAGAAAGAGAGAACAGGAAGTAACCTGCTGATAGAAAAGAGGTCAGGAGATCTGAGTCAGGAAGAACCTGTCAAAGGAACAGAAAAAACAGAATTACAGCTGACCTGTGGAAGATGAGGAAAGAATATTTCTAGCAAAAGTGCAAACTGAGGTGTCCTCATCCACTGTCTTAAACATCCACTCCCTCTACCTCCAGCACACCGTGGCTGCAGTGTGTACCATCTACAGGATGCACTGCAGAAAGTCGCCAAGGCTTCTTCAGCAGCACCTCCCAAACCCGCGACCTCCACCACCTAGAAGGACATGGGCAGTAGGCGCATGGGAACACCACCACCTCCAGGAAAGACTGGCATTTATTGCCCATCCCTAGTTGCCCTTGAAAAGGTGGCGGTGAGCCTTCTTCTTGAACCGCTGCAGTCCGTGTGGTGAAAGTTCTCCCACAGTGCTGTTAGGTAGAGAGTTCCAGGAATTTGACCCAGTAATGATGAAGGAACGATTATATATGTTCAAGTCAGGATGGTGTGTGACTTGGAGGGGAACTTGAAGGTGGTGGTGTTCCCATGCGCCTGCTGCCCTTGTCCTTCTAGGTGGTGGAGGTCGTGGGTTTGGGAGGTGCTGTCGAAGAAGCCTTGGCGAGTTGCTGTAGTGCATCCTGTAGATGGTACACACTGCAGCCACGGTGCACCATTGGTGGAGGGAGTGAATGTTTAAGGTGGTGGATGGGGTGCCAATCAAGCGGGCTGCTTTGTCCTCGATAGTGTCGAGCTTCTTGAGTGTTGTTGGAGCTGCACTCATCCAGGTAAGTGGAGAGTATTCCATCACATTCCTGATTTGTGCCTTGTAGATGGTGGAAAGGCTTTGGGCAGACAGGTGGTGAGTCACTCGCCGCAGAATATCCAACCTCTGACCTGCTCTTGTAGCCACAGTATTTATGTGGCTGGTCCAGTTAAGTTTCTGGTCAATGGGGACCCCCAGGATGTTGATGGTGGGAGATTTAATGATGGTAATGCTGTTGAATGTCAAGGGGCGGCGGTTAGACTCTCGCTTATTGGAGATAGTCATTGCCTGGCACTTGTGTGACGTGAATGTTACTTGCCACTTATCAGCCGAAGCCTGAATGTTGTCCAGGTTTTGCTGCATGCGGGCATAGACTATTTCATTATCTGAGTAGTTGGAACTGAATACTGTGCAATCATCAGCGAACATCCCCACTTCTGACCTTATGATGGAGGGAAGGTCATTGATGAAGCAACTGAAGATGTTTGGGCCTAGGACACTGCTCTGAGGAACACCTGCAGCGATGTCCTGGGGCTGAGATGATTGGCCTCCAACAACCACAGCCATCTTCCTTTGCGCTAGGTACGACTCCAGCCAGTGGAGACTTTTCCCCCAGTTCCCATTGACTTCAATTTTACTAGGGCTTCTTGATGCCACACTCGGACAAATGCTGCCTTGATGTCAAGGGCAGTCACTCTCAACTCACTTCTGGAATTCAGCTCTTTTGTCCATGTTTGGACCAAGGCTGTAATGAGGTCTGAAGCCAAGTGTTCATGGCAGAACACAAACTAAGCATTGGTGAGCAGGTTATTGGTGAGTAAGTGCCATTTGATAGCACTGCCGACGACACCTTCCATCACTTTGCTGATGATTGAGCGTAGACTGATGGGGCGGTAATTGGCCGGATTGGATTTGTCCTGAATTTTGTGGACAGGACATACCTGGGCAATTTTCCACTTTGTTGAATAGTGCTGTAGCTGTACTGGAACAGCTTGGCTAGAGGCATGGTTTGTTCTGGAGCACATGTCTTCAGCATTACAGCCAGGATGTTGTCAGGGCCCATAGCATTTGCTGTATCTAATGTGCTCAGTGGTTTCTTGATATCACATGGAGTGAATTGAATTGGCTGAAGACTGGCTTCTGTGATGGTGGGGACTTCAGGGGGAGGCCAATATGGATCATCCACCTGGCACTTCTGGCTGAAGATGGTTGCAAACACTTCTGCCTTGTCTTTTGAACTCACATGCTGGGCTCCGCTATCATTGAGGATGGAGATGTTCATGGAGCCTCTTCCTCCCGTTAGTTGTTTAATTGTCCACCACCATTCACGACTGGATGTGGCAGGACTGCAGAGCTTTGATCTGATCCATTGGTTGTGGGATCACTTAGCTCTTTCTATAGCATGCTGCTTCCGCTGTTTAGCATGCATGTATCCTGTGTTGCAGCTTCACCAGGTTGCCACCTCATTTTTAGGTACGCCTGCTGCTGCTCCTGGCATACTCTTCTACATTCCTCATTAAACCAGGGTTGGTCCCCTGGCTTGATGGTAATGGTAGAGTGAGAGATATGCCAGGGCATGAGGTCACAGATTGTGGTGGAATACAATTCTGCTGCTGCTGATGGCCCACAGCACCTTCATGGATGCCCAGTTTGAGCTGCTAGATCTGTTCTGAATCTATCCCATTTAGCACGGTGGTAGTGCCACACAACACGATGGAGGGTGTCCTCAGTGTGAAGACGGGACTTCGTCTCCACAAGGACTGTGCAGTGGTCACTCCATGGACAGATACATCTGCGACAGGTAGACTGGTGAGGATGAGGTCAAGTAGGTTTTTCCCTCGTGTTGGTTCTCTCACCACCTGCTGCAGGCCCAGTCTGGCAGCTATGTCCTTCAGGAATCGGCCAACTCGGTCAGTAGTGGTGCTACCGAGCCACTCTTGGTGATGGACATTGAAGTCCCCCACCCATAGTACATTCTGTGCCCTTGCTACCCTCAGTGCTTCTTCCAAATGTTGTTCAACGTGGAAGAGTACTGATTCATCAGCTGAGGGAGGGCGGTAGGTAGGATTCAGCAGGAGGTTTCCTAGCCCATGTTTGACCTCATGCCATGAGACTTCATGGGGTCCAGAGTCAATGTTGTGAACTCCCAGGGCCACTCTCCACTATGTCAGCACCTCTATTGGGTCTGTCCTGCTGTTGGGACAGGACATACTCAGGGTTGGAGATGGAAGAGTCTGGAAGGTATGATTCTGTGAGTATGACTATGTCAGGCTGTTGCTTGACTAGTCTGTGGGACACTTCCAATTTTGACACAAGTCCCCAGATGTTATTGAGAAGGACTTTGCAGGGTCGACTGGGCTGGGTGCGCCTTTGTCGTGTCCGGTGCCTAGGTCGATGCCGGGTACTCCGTCCGGTTTTATTGTTAATGTACTTCTTTGTCGGGGTTTGGTACAATTGAATGGCTTGCTTGGCTATTTCAGAGGGCAGTTAAGAGTCAACCACATTGCTGTGGGTCTGGAGTCACATATAGGCCAGAGCAGGTAAGGACGGCAGATTTCCTTCTCTAAAGGGCATTAGTGAACCAGATGGGTTTTTACGACAATCCGATAGTTTCATGGTCACCATTACTGATACTAGCTTTTTATTCCAAATTGATTTAATTAACTGAACTTAAATTCCTCAACTGCCGTGGTGGGATTTGAACTCATGTCTCCCGATCATTAGTCCATGATGTGGAGATGCCGGTGTTGGATTGGGGTGGACAAATGTGAAAAGTCGCACAACACCAGGTTATAGTCCAACAGCTTTATTTGAAATCACAAGCTTTCAGAGCGCTGCTCCTTCATCAGGTGAAGTGAAGAGATGCATATAGGCACAGCATATATAGTCAGAGAACACTGCCAGATGATTACAGTTAACCCTAACCCTAACCCTAACCCTTAACTGTAATCATCTGGCAGTGTTCTCAGCCTATATATGCTGTGCCTATATGCATCTCTTCACTTCACCTGACGAAGGAGCAGCGCTCCGAAAGCTTGTGATTTCAAATATAGCTGTTGGACTATAACCTGGTGTTGTGCGACTTCTCACATTTGATCATTAGTCCAGGCCTCTGGATTACTAGCCCAGCAACATAAAAACGAAAGACTTGCATTTCTATAGCACCTTTCACAACCTCAGGATGTCCCAAAGTGCTTTACAGCCAATGTGGGAAACGTGGCAGCCAATTGCGCACAGCAAGCTCCCACAAACAGCAATGTGAGAATGACCAGATAACCACTATGCTACCGTACCCCTACTGTAGCTGTGTACTATACACACACACACATTAAAAACTAACTCACATTGGCATCGTCAGCATTTGAGGTTTAGTTGCAACAGCCAGCTCTTCTCTGAAGCTCACAAGCATTTCTATAAATCGGATTATTGCAGAGCTAACAGGACCAGCGGTGTTTATATCCGATGCCTTTGAACCGCTTTACATTGGCCATTATACAGTAACAGCTGGAAGAAACACCTCATGTCCTTCAAAGTCATTAAACAAACAGATTTTAATGTCTGCAGTGCATTCTGCATGAAATGTTGTACTTTTTAGATTTGTTCAAACGCACTTTAGCGCACACATCACATCAATGAGATTTTCTCGGAGAACAACTTGCAGCGACATCAGAGACCTGGGAGCCCCTCCATCCCTGTCCCCCTGCAGATTATTGATTCTACAATTTACTCACGTTTCTTACCAATAAACTATTTTTCCTTTTCTCTCACAACAATCTGCAGCACAGCAGTAAAAACAGAGGTTGCTACTTGCCTGCGAAGCCTGTGACGGGTAAAGGCAGGAGAGTCCCAGGTACAGAAAAAGGCTGTACTGAATCCCAGGAACCATATCGCCTCTGCTCCTTTTACTCTTAGGGAATGCCTTCAAAATCTGCACGTGTGTGGGTTTTTTTCTCCCCCCTACCCCCCCTACACCGGGAAAACTCCTAGCTTTCGCTGGCAGGACCATTCACATTGGGCTCATTGTGAAGTCAATCGGTTTCACTCCCTGGACAGGATGACGGCAGGTGGGAGTTCAGCAAAGTCTTTCAAGGGAGCTTCTTTTCCAGACTCGACTGAATCCACATACTCAGGTTTGTTCCCTTGCTGCGGGACGGGAGTTGATCTCCACTGGACTGTGTGGTCAGGGTGAAGGATTGCTTTGGTCTCAGGTTCCTGTCAGAATGATATGTGCCGCCCCTTTAAGGAGCTGGAGGGCTGGTGGAATTTAGACAAAAAAAAATTGCTTCAACTTTACAGCTATTATTATCTTAAGGTAGCAAATCGCGCTTTAAACAATGACCTTCCTTGATTATACACGTTAGTGACAAGGGCTACATCATAACAACAACAAAATAAGTATGTTGTCAAATAAGGACTGATTTACAACTGGTTTATATGCGCACACATACATGTAAATGTGAAAACAGAATATTGTAAGGGTTCTATGTACACTGTGGATTTATACAACGAACGATTTATGTTGCTTTCAGATTTCAAAATTGAGCACCACAGACTGAGAATGTTAACAATAAAAGTTTACATTAACTGCATTCGTGCTTTTAAAACATTATCAAAATGGTCAGTGATAAGGTATCTTTTTAGCCTCAACAGGGATTAGAAAAATATTTTGACGTGAATCCTGTCAAATGGCAACATTTTCCCTGCTTATCTTTTAAATTCCAATTACTATGCACTTATAAGAAATATTAGATGTGGCAAAATCTATGTAATGATGCAGCACCTTATCACATGCAAAGCGTTTAATGACCAGTGGAACAATTTCCAAGTGCAGTTTCACACACAGCAAATGAGATGAAATGAACCTTTAAGCTGCTTTTGGTGTCTTTGGTCGAGGGGAAAAGGTTAGGACAGTGGGAGAATGCCCGACTCTTTTCAAGTAAGGATTAGGGGATGGGTGGGGTGCTGGGCGGGTGGTTTAGTCTGTTTCCGACTACTGCCCTGTTACAAAGCCTTAAATGTAGCGTGTGTGTTTTTTAAGTACCTATTGGGCATATGGATACATAATGAAATCACATTTCCCCTTCGTTTGAAACCGTTCTGCCAGGACTCCTGAATCAACATTGCAAAATGCGTGTGACTCAATTGTCCCCCGTGTCCATGAACATATCACCTGTATTGTATTGATTAAAGCAGTGATATTAGATTACTGCCTATCAGCTTTCTACTGTGAGTATCTGCTCTCTATATCCAGCTAAGAAAAAACCTTCCTGGGCTGTTTGATATGAAACGAATTCACCAGAAGGAGAGGAATGCTGCTGCTGCTAGTTTAACAGCCCAGAAAGGTTTTCTCTTTGCTGGATAGAGAGCAGATACTCACAATAGAAAGCTGATAGGCAGTAATCTAATATAACTGCTTTAATTAATACAATACAGGTGATATTTTCATTTTTCAGGAATGCGCACTTGAATTGACACCCATCTATGATATATATATTAAAAAGCGTACATTTATATGCGATTTCTGTTTGTAAAACCTTACTTCCTATTGTGACATCTTTGTCATACTTTAATGTCAACTTGTTCCTATTATAATTACTATGCCCACATTTGCCTATGTAAACATGTCACACTGTAATGACACCCTCCTGACAATGGTGGCGCTGTAGAGCCTCAGTTTTCCAGCTCCCTACTCCTCAGCCAAACTCCTATGTCCCAGGCAACTGTACTTCACTCCTTCCCAAACTACCACTGCTTTTGCTGTTTAAAAATCAAAATATTAGATACAATTAAGAACAGAATGTATGACTTTAAAACGAGGATGATGTCTGCCCACTGTGGTCCAGTTATCACCTGCTCTCTAACCCCACTTCACTTGAAGACTATGCTTAATCTTGACTCCCCATGTGCAATGCCACCGGTGGTCGACTAGTATAATAGCTGAAAAAATGCCACGGGTTTTTTCATATCCTCCATTTATATAGCACCTTATCACGTCTCTCAGAAATACCTCAACACTTCACAAACAATGGATTACTTTGGCAGGCAGCGAACCTATGCACACAGGAAGATCCCAAAAACAGCAGTGAGATGAATGACCAGTTAATCAGGCTGTGGTGGTGTTGGTTGAGGGAGGAATACTGGCCAGGTCACTGGAATAGCTCCCTTCTTCGCTTACACTATGGGAGCTTTTAACATTCACGCAGAAGGCAGGATAGACATCAGTTTTAATGCCTATTCGGAGGGCAGGGAGATCACTTCAGGAGTGGATCACCATTCATAACAGCGGCGAAGCTGGATGGAGGAATTCCAGCCCCACAATCTTTGTTTGCTCAAAGGTACCCCTAAAATGCTTTGTAAAACTGATTATCCTCGTGCTGTCCGTGTGTGGATTGAGACGGTGGTGGTGGGGTGGTGGGCGCTGACTCATTGTCCACATGAAGCAGGACCCACCTAAGGTCCAGATTGATTGAAGTTAGGCTACCCATTAATGGCTCATCGTGAGTGGGTGGAGTGACTGTCCAGACACTGAGAGAAGGTGGCTGACCCAGGGCTAATTGGACACAAAGAGGAGGTTAGCTTGAAGGCTGGGTTGCAGTCTAGCCAAATGTGATGGCTAGCAGTGCCCTCTGCTGGTTGTTACTTGGAAGGACTCCACAATAAATAATCGACTTCAGAAACACAGCTGGTGAGCGTCCTCTGCCGGACAAGAGGAAGTGGCGACAAGGTTCTGGCTTAAAGGGGCAGGCATGTACATAAGGTTGACAGATTCAAAACTGTTCTGTGGTGAGATCCTACACTGTTTCTTTTGTGAACATCCAAGCTAATGGGAATCAGCAACATATTTCAAAAATCAACAGGGGTGTTTAGAGAGAGGGTCGCTTGGTTCCCCAGTGACTGTAGCTCCAGATTGTACTGATGTGTTTGTCGAACTGAAATCCTTCAGGTTGGAGGTTTCTCCAGCCCGAGAAATGGACGGACTAATGGATGATACACAGAAGAATGGAGACAGAGTGGAGGAACTGAAGAAAAGGTTAGTGCTGGAATCAGGATTGCAGAGATTGAGAACTCAGTTGCTCATCAACCTGAAACATTGGCCCCCGATCTTTACTGGGGTGAGATTTCAAAGCAGGAGGGAGGAGTTCTGGTTGGGCGTGGGTTTTTTTCAACATCATCCGCACCCGGAAGCCAGCCTGATTGACAGTGGGGGTGGGGGGTGAGGGTGGGGGGGGAAGGCAGCAGAAAAAGCAGCAGCCCAGGAACAGGGATAGAGATCGCAGGGGCGGGGGGTGGTGGTGGGGTGGGTACAGCGTGGCTTCGAGGGTCGGGGTGTTGGCGAGAGATTGGGGCAGAGATGAGGTCATCGGGAAGGCCGGTGATCACCGGGGGATCAGTGATCGTGGTGGGGGAGTGGGGGGAGGGGGGATCTGATTGTGGGGGGGGCTCCGATCCGGGTAATGAGGCAGGTTAGCTTGGGGGCTGGGGAGAAGCACACTTGCTCCTATAAGAGCAGGGAGGTTATGATGGAGCTGTACAAAACGCTAGTTAGGCCACAGCTGGAATACTGTGTGCAGTTCTGGTCGCCACACTATAGGAAGGATGTGATTGCATTGGAGAGGGTGCAGAGGAGATTCACCAGGATGTTACCTGGGCTGCAGCGCTTCAGCTATGAAGAGAGACTGGACAGGCTGGGGTTGTTTTCCTTGGAGCAGAGAAGGCTGAGGGGGGACCTGATTGAGGTGTACAAAATTATGAGGGGCATAGATAGGGTAGATAGAAAGGAACTTTTCCCCTTAGTAGAGGGGTCAATAACCAGGGGGCATAGTTTCAAGGTAAGGGGCAGCGGGTTTAGAGGGGATTTGAGGAAAAACTTTTTCACCCAGATGGTGGTTGGAATCTGGAACTCACTGCCTGAAAGGGTGGTAGAGGCAGGAACCCTCAACATTAAAGAAGCATTTAGATGAGCACTTGAAACGCCATAGCATACAAGGCTACGGACCAAGTGCTGGAAAATGGGATTAGAATAGACAGGGCTTGATGACCGGCGCGGACACGATGGGCCGAAGGGCCTCTTTCTGTGCTGTATGACTCTATGACTATGACTCCTACTGGCCCACAAGCTGGAAAGGCACTTCCAGCCTGTTCCTGTTCCATGCAGCAGCACCATCCCTTTAGCACCCGGGGAAACCCGGCCAGCCAGCGTTAAAGCTGGACGAGAGATAATATCTGAGGCACACATCCTCATTAAAATATTTAAATCAGCAACCTGCCTCCTGGGAGCGGGTTGGTTGCCCGTCCCCCGTCCCACCACCGTTAACACTGGAAGTGGGCGGGCTCGAGGCGGGTTTGACAATTTTTAAATTTTCACATCCCACCCGAAACCCACCCGGTTTGCGGGGTTAGAATTACCCCCCAAAGATGCTGCCTGACCTGCTGAGTGTTACCAGCCTTTTCTGTTTTTATTTCTGATTTCCAGCATCCGCAGTATTTGGCTTTTGACTCACTTGCTTACTTGATGTAGCACAGGAATACACAGCTGATAAACTGCCAACATCTTACAACTTATGTGCAAGATCCTTGATCAGAACCAAGTAAAATTGGTTCCACATCCCCAATGGCCTAGTGAGTCTATGCCGACTGGGACAGGCCCAGGCCCAATCCCCGTCTGTGCGGAGTTAGCTGGCGTCCAACTGGACAGCGGTAACAGGGCTACAGTACCTCTGGGATCGGAAATGGGAAATCAGCCAGGGTTCCCCGCTGCTGATTGCTATCCGGCAAACTCTGCTGGAAGCGGACCTGTGCAGATGTTAGGAAAGAAGATGATTGGGCTCCGCCGTGATGCCCCTTGTGGTCAAATAGCCTACCAACACTAACTGTCCAAGCTCACACACGATTAATGGGTAAGGTACCAGGGAGGGAACAGCTCTCAAAGAACTAAAGTCAATGGGCTAAAAATTGAGTCGCGCCCCAGTTGGGGCGCTAACCTCGCCGGGGCGCTACTTTTAGCGCCCCGAAAAAATTAGCGGCCCCGCGCCGGAACTTCAGTGGTTGCGCCCCAAGAGGGAAGCGGGGCGCCACTGGAAGCACCCCGCATCCCTCTTGGGGCGCTGCGAGGGAATATCCTGGCGCTACGTGCCGCAGCGCCAGGCGCTGCGGCACGTCGCGCCGCGGTATTGCAGGCCTTCCTCCCCTTCTTAAAGGGGAGGGACCCTGCGCAGCGCGAACCGGGGCCCAGCTGGGCCCCCAGGGATCGGGAGTGCCGGCAAAAGAGCCCGGCACTCAAGAGAAGTGCCGGGCTCTTGGAGCGCAGCCGGCACTTCACGGTGGGGGGGCTTCACGGGGGCCGGGGACAGCAACGGGGGCAGGTGCTGGCAGGCGGCCAGCAACAAAAATGGCCGCCTGCCACCTCCCCTTTAAATATCGCCGCCCCGGCCGCACGTACGCCTCCCTGAACCCGTCGGACATAGCGTCTGGCGGTAAATCAGGGGGCGCGACTGAAGATCGCGGCTGGAGCGCGAGCGGGGTGCTGCGCACGGCGATGACGTCATCGCCGGCGGCGCAGCGCCACAGGGCGCTACCGGCTGGCGCCGCCGCTAACCTCCCGCTGAATTTTGCGGGAGGCGTGGGCGGCGCTGCGCCCGGGCGTTAGCTGCTTTACGCCCCATTAGCGCCCTCTTAGGGCGCTAACGGGAGGCGCAAGCAGCTGAATTTTCCCCCCAATGCCTTTAAGAGGAGTGGGAAGAAAAAGAAAATTGTTCTAATTTTCATCCAGTAAAAATGAATGCACCAGAGGACTGACAGTTCCACACGGCTAATGCAACTTATATCTTTAAGAAACAAATTGTCTACTATTTAGCAGTTTTGATTTAATGAAATCTTTACCTTTTTTTAATAAATTGATGGTGTCCTGTATTTATTCTTAATTCTTCACACGGTCTAATTCAAATCATTAACAATGCTTTTTTTCCCAGCTTTTTGAATTTGACAGGTCGCCCACCAGTTTCCCGCAGTGCCTAGACCTTGTCTTTGAAGCTGAGGCAGGAGGTCACTTGCCATTGAATCAGATGTTGAGTTGACAGCTTCAGATGTCAAGTCAAAGCTCCCCGCTGATTGAGAAATGTTCCCTTAACCACTAGTTTCTCTAAACTGCATTTCCACTACAGATTCACAAGTCTCCATCCAGTCTGACCTCATTACCTCTCCCACCATTGACAGATCGCTTCTGTCATCTCTATTTCACCTGCCATCTATTCCATCAGCATGGGTGTACTTTATATTGTCTCACCTTGGTCCTCAGAATCTGACCACGATCAGCCCCAACACCAGCATCACCAGGCACACCAGCAGCATCAACAATCACACCAACCTTCTCCGCAATCACCTGATGCTGCACAGGACAGAGGGCATCAGCACCCGACCACATTTCTGCCCGGGACGCCAGGGATGGCCTCAACAGTGCTACATTTACTTCACTTGATGCTGCACACCCTGGCTGCCACATGATGTGCCAGGTTGGCACCATCCCACACCAACAACATAATGCATCCCTACAATGCCCAAGCCATGGAAAAGCAGAGTCTTTTTGGAATGGTGAGAGATTGGGAAATATTGGTATTCAGAGGGACCTGGGTGTCCTTGTACACGAATCACTGAAAGTTAACATGCAGGTACAACAGCAAGCAATTAGGAAAGCAAATGGTATGTTGGCCTTTATTACAAGAGGATTTGAGAATAAGAGTAAAGATGTCTTACTGCAATTATATAGGGCCCTGGTGAGACCACACCTGGAGTATTGTGTACAGTTTTGGTCTCCTTACCTAAGGAAGGATATACTTGCCATAGAGGGAGTGCAACGAAGGTTCACCAGACTGGTTCCTGGGATGGGGGATTGTCCTATGAGGACAGATTGAGTAGACTAGGCCTACATTCTCTAGAGTTTAGAAGACTGAGAGGTGATCTCATTGAAACATACAAAATTCTTACAGGGCTTGACAGGGTAGATGCAGGGAGGATGTTTCCTCTGGCTGGGGAGTTTAGAACCAGGGGTCACAGTCTCAGAGTATGGTGTCGGCCATTTAGGACAGAGATGAGGAGAAATTTCTTCACTCAGAGGGTGGTGAATCTTTGGAATTCTCTACACCAGAGAGTTGTGGAGGCTCAGTCGTTGAGTATATTCAAGACAGAGATCGATAGATTTTTGAATATTAAGGGAATCAAGGGATATGGGGATAGTGCAGGAAAGTGGAGATGAGGTAGAAGATCAGCCATGATCTTATTGAATGGCGGAGCAAGCTGAAAGGGCCGAATTGCTTACTCCTGCTCCTATTTCTGATGTTCTTATGTTCTTATTCCTATCACACTCATCACCATTGCGGGGGGGTACCGTTATGTCTCACCATTCACTGCAACTCACTAAGCCACTTCCAAAGGTGCGCACAAATCTGTCCAAGAACGCAAAGTGTTGAAAATAAAGATTTCAATGTTTGACGGCACATTAACAGAAACTTCACATGAACATTGGCTCAAACACACAAGTGCCTACCCTTGTGTGTTGTTAGTTAGTATGATTGGACTAGGATGAGAGTGAGTGTGAGGGGTGGCTAGTGAGATGGGGATGTGATAATATAGATAGAGAGGGATGGGTGGAGTTGCAAGGTAAGTTGGTGTGCGTAAGGATGTGCAGGAGTTGGGTAGGGAAGGCAGAGTGATGGGGATGTAATGAGTGGCACAGCAGGATGAGGTTGAGTGTGGCTTTGCAGTAACGATTCGTGATCATTGAAAGGTTTGCGCCACTGCAGCCTGGTCCTCCTGATGATGCTCCTGCTTGTGTCCTCCTATGCAATGTGCAACCAGGCTGCGTTGGTCTCCTGGGGAGGTCTCTTCCGCCCATTGGAAGGGAAGAGGACTTCCTTGCGTGCTGTGACTCCCTGCATAAGCATATGGAGGGAGTCATGGAAGAGCCTGGGTGCAGCCGTGCACCTCTGTGCAGTGCTTGTCAGTGTTTGCAGCACTTCAATGCTGTAGAACACTGAAAGCACAAATGTCAAAGTAAATGTTGTTATAAAACACATTTTGTTGTGCACTTGAGTAGTAACAAATTCAGTCTTCTGGTTATAATCATTTTATTCTTCAACTTCAGTATTAAAAGCAATTTACAACCTGAGTATTGTCACAGATAAGTGTGCGAACCTAGGCATGGGTCCTGTCTCGTACTGCTTAAACAAATTAAAAAGCTTATATTTATACACTGTTTTCTTATCAAACTGGAACTGGCATTGCCTAATATGGTAGTCTCTGGCTACAGCATAGTCCAGAGATACAAGGCTACATTTTCTTCAACATGCTGTGGTAAGCCTAACCCTTCTAGTTTCTAGACATTCTTACCATAAATAAACATATCCAAGGCTGGTTGGTTGCGAACACCAGCAGTTGCTAAGTGAAATCTGTATCTCTCTCTCACTCTATCTCTCTCTCTCTCTAATGATGCCATCCACCTTTTTTTCCTATATTCAATGAACTAAACATGAACACCTTTCAGAAGCTGAATTAACCGAGTTCCATATGCCAACACTTTGTATCTCACTCATGCTGTACCTGGCTTGGGAGTGTTTGATGGGATAGTGTAGAGGACGCTTTCCTCTGTATCTAACCGTGTTGCAGCTGGCCTGGGAGTGTTTGATAGGACAGTGTAGAGGGAGCTTTACTCTGTATCTACTCATGCTGTACCTGCCCTAGGAATGTTTGATGGGATAGTGTGAAGAAAGACTTGCATTTACATAGCGCCTTTCATGACCACCGGACATCTCAAAGCTCTTTACAGCCAATGAAGTACTTTTGAAGTGGAGTCACTGTTGTAATGTGGGAAAACGCGGCACAGCAAGCTCCCACAAACAGCAATGTAAAAATGACCAGATAATCTGTTTTTGTTACGTTGGTTGAGGGAGAAATATTGGCCACGACACCGGGGATAACTCCCCTACTCTTTTTCAAAACAGTGCCATGGGATCTTTTACGTCCACCGGAGAGCAGACAGGGCCTCGGTTTAACGTCTCACCTGAAAGACTGCACCTCCGACAGTGCAGCACTCCCTCAGTACTGCATTGGAGTGTCAACCTAGCTTTATGTGCGCAAGTTCCTGGAGTGGGACTTGAACCCACAACCTTCTAACTCAGAGGCGAGTGTGCTACCAACTGAGCCACAGCTGACACTGTAGGGGAGCTTTACTCTGTATCTAACCCGTGCTGTAGCTGGCCTTGGAGTGTTTGAAGGGACAGTGTAGAGGGAGCTTTACTCTGTATCTAACCCATGCTGTACCAGGCCTGGGAGTGTTTGATGGGCTAGTACAGAGGGTGCTTTACCCCATTATTACCCATGATGCACCCTCCAATTAATGCTCCGATGGTCCCTCTCTTTGATACCCTGAAGATCCCTCCACTTACTGCTTCTGACACTATTCCTGTTACAGGGAATAGACTTGTTTCGGAGCACAAAGGAGGTTGTGATATCCTTGCCTCATCCCAAACACCATTTCCACAAACTGCCTCTCTGTTTGTTTCCTGGCTCCTTTGTGATGTCACCTGGAGACAGGTTTACGCCCCTGGTTACACAGCATCAGTGGGAGTCACTGTGGGAGGAGCTGGACTGTGAGCGAGTTTAGTCCCTATAAATTTAATATTAAGGTAAGTAATTCAACCAAATGTCATACAATCATAGTATGGTTACAGTACAGAAGGAGGCCATTCAGCCCATCGAGCCTGTCCCACTCCCTCGCCCTTTCCCCTAGCCTGCAAATTTTTTCCTTCAGATACTTATCCAATTCCCTTTTGAAAGACATTAATTACAAATATATTCACATTAAACATAATCATAGTAACAAAAATAGTCCAATTGTATTCCACTTAAATTCTAGAATTAATATTCATTTTTAGATTCGAAGATTCTTGGCATGAACAGTATCTCTGGAAGGTGGAGAGAGAGGAGTCGAATCATCATCACACTTACTGGGACTGGAAAAGGTCGCTGGATTCACAGAGAAGATCTGGTGGGAACAAGAACCCCAGAGGTGAGAGTCTAACCAGCTGCTGGGAGCTGCCTGACAGCTGCCATAAGGCTCAGCCTTTGCTGCGACAAGTTGACCTGAATTTAACTCGAATGTAAAGCTAGCCAATACCTCACCTGGGAGTGCTTGACACTTACATGTAGAGGAAGTTTTATTCTGTGTTCTTACAGTGCAGTACCTGAGCTGGTGTGCTTCATTGGATAGTTTCAGAGGAGCTGCACGTAGCAGTTAACACATGCTGGATCTGAGTTGGCTGTGTTTGGTGAACCAATTTAGAGAGAGCTTCACTCTGTATCTAACCCGTGCTCAGCCTGCCCTGGGAGTGTTTCATGGGAAAGTGTAGATGGAGCATTACTCACTATATAACCACATGCTGTACCTGCTCTGGGAGTGTTTCATGGGATAGTGTAGATGGAGCTTTCCTCTGTATCTAACTCATGCTGCACCTGCCCCTGGGAGTGTTTGATGGGATAGTGTAGATCAAGCTTTACTCTGTATCTAACCCATGCTCTGCCTGCCCAGGGAGTGTTTGATCAGACAGTGTAGAGGGAGCTATACTCTGTACCTAAACTGTGCTGTACCTGGCCTGGGAGTGTCTTATGGAATAGTACAGAGGGAGCTTTACCCCATTATTCTCCATGATGCACCCTCCAAGTAATCCTTTGATGATCCCACCAATTGATACCCCTGAAGATCCCTCCACTTATTGCCTATGACGCCCTTCCTGTTACAGGGAATAGACTTGTTTCAGAGCACAAAGGAGGTTGTAATATCATTGCCCCATCCCAAACACCATTCCCACAAACTGCCTCACTCTGCCAAAGCAGGAGGGAGACACACTGGCTGATATAAAGAGAAGGGAAACTTTCTGGTGTATAAAGCAAGAGGTAGACATGGGGGCCATTGAATAGTGGGACCTCACATTTGGAAGATGGGAGGGATAATTTATCAGTGGTAATTTTGGGAGTCTGTGCTCCCTGCTTGGAGTCTTTGTACATGGGATTGGGTTGGAGACGGGACTGTTTGTACAACCTGCGTTCATGCCCAGTGAGACTGCACACCAGGAGCACAGCCTGGTCATGTGACCCTGTAATACCTTGAGTGGGAGGGGCTTGGGCTGCTTTTTGACATGTTTCCTGGCTCCTTCGGGTTTACGCCCCTGGTTACACAGCATCAGTGGGAGTCACTGTGAGAGGAGCTGGACTTGGCAGCTGACACTGCCAGTGAGTTTAGTCCTTATAAATAGGGGAAATAATAGAACAATTTAATATTAAGGTAAGTAATTCAACCAAATATCATTAATTACAAACATATTCAAAGTAAATATAATCATAGTCACAAAAATAGACCGAATGTATTCCAATTACAGATTCTAGAATTAATATTAATTTTTATATTAAATGTTTCATGTAGTGAAGAGTATCTCAGGAGGGTGGGAGAGAGTGGAGCTGAACCATCATCACACTAACTGGGACTGGAGAAATGTCGCTGGATTCACAGAGCAGATCTGGTGGGACCAAGACCCTCAATGTCAAAGACGGGATGAAACAAGAAGCCCCAAGAATGATTGTAAGGGTGAGGAACTTTACTGAGGATCCCATCAGTCCAGGATTTTGCCAAGGTGAGAGTCTAACCATCTACTGGGTGCTTCTTCGACAAATGCCATAAGGGACTGCCTTTGATGCGACTAGTACAACAGAGCTCAACTTGTATGTAAAGCTAGCCCATACCTGGGACTGCTTGACACTTACATGTAGTGGGATTTTTATTCTAAGTTCATCCCATGCTGTACCTGAGCTGTTGTGCTTCATTGGGTAGTGTCAGAGGAGCTGTACGCTGAATTTAAAACATGCTGGATCTGAGTTGGCTGTGTGTGATCAACCAATTTAGAGAGAGCTTTACACTTCATCTAAGTTGTACTGTACCTGGCCTGGGAGTGTTAGATGGTAATGTAAAGTGGGAGGCTTTACTCTGTATCTAAGCAGCGCTATACCAGGCCTGGGAGTGTTTAATGGGACACTGTAGAAGGAACTTTACTCTATATCTAACTGAGACTGACTGATTGACTTTCTTTCATATACCCAGCATGGGCTTGAACTCAGATACTTTCCACATACTCACAGAGATCAGCGCGAGAGCACAAAACATCCCAAACACAGGAGCTGACCCTGAGATGGTGCGACACTAACTCTGCAGCTACATTAGCAACCTTTAGAGATGAACCCCTGTCCGCGCCCATCCTACTTTATCATTTTCTTGTGGTTACAGTTGGAATATTGCAGGTGTGTGACGTCAAGCCTAAGGAATTTCCCACCTTTGACCTCTTCAATTATTTTATTTCAGCTCAGCTTTGAAGACCAGGACTGTCCTTCAGATGTCCTGCATTTCCTGACAGCGCATTTCCAGCACTGGACATGTGACAAGAGAGTGACACCAAAGAGGTAGGACATGTGCAGCCACACTCATCAACATCCATCTTGCCCACACCTGTTGCTGTGCTGGGACAGATCGAGAAATGCTGGAGTTCCCCTGTGGAGGGAGGCAACGGCAGCTCTGCTGCAAAAGACAGTCAGTCACTCGACACAAGAGATGGTGAAGGAAAGAATCAGAAAATGTAAAGCTTTGAGGAACTGGATTCTGAACAAAATGAGGTTCCTCAGATCATGGCGTATTCACCCCAGATACATGTGTCAGAAATGTTTGTTGTCCACAATTAATCCTGAGTGCCTGCCGCTCAAGAGGAGTAACAGTCAATTCAAGATTAACACATATTGAGGCCTGTTACAAAGGTATTGGAAACCAAACAGGACAAAGACAAATAGCACTGAAGTATTGATCAATGGGAAGATTTGAATTATAGACAGATTCAATTTAATCCTGCAGGAAGGAAGGAAAAAAAAAAGGAAGGAAGGTTCTAATCTGTAATAACCGGGACATTGAAGCACTAATGTGCTGTGCCATGGACTGAATAGGATCAACATTTCCCACTTTCAGACACTTTCCCACTGCTGATTATGGAGTGGGTTGGCCCCATTAGCTGGGCTTACAGTGAATCTCACCATTTGTTTCTAACGTCCAATGTGTTTAAATTCAGTTTATTGTTATGTTTCCTCTCCAGAGGCTGATGGTACAGAGCTGACCAACGTACAGACACTGGCCAACGCTGAATCAGAGGGGAAATTTATAGAGATTATTTTCTCCTCTTTTACCTCACCCATAACTCTTGGGAGACACAAGTGGTAACTTCTGGCTCCCTTAGTCACCATTCCTGTTAATGTTGGGCCAGATTGGGGACACAAGGCCCTGTCCCTCTGAAGTACTTAGATGACATCTCCATAGCCATGGAAAGCTTCATCTGACTGATGTAGAATCCAGTCTCTGGCACTTCATGAGTGGGAGGAGGATCCGCTCTAATGGCACCAACACTGTCCTTGGGTCTTTTTCTCCCATCAGCAGCACAACATCCCTTTACCATCTCCTGCATCAAAAACTCGGGTTGACCTTACTGGTCTTCCTAAAAAATCACGGGATTGGGGGTAATATTCTGGCATGGATAGAGGATTGGCTATCTAACAGAAAGCAAAGAGTTGGGATAAATGGTTCATTCTCAGACTGGCAATCAGTAACTAGTGGTGTTCCACAGGGGTCAGTGCTGGGTCCCCAACTCTTCACAATCTATATTAACGATTTGGAGGAAGGGACCAAGTGTAACATATCAAAATTTGCAGATGATACAAAGATGGGAGGGAAAGTAGTGAGTGAGGAGGACATAAAAAACCTGCAAGGGGACATAGACAGGCTAAGTAAGTGGGCAGAGATTTGGCAGATGGAATACAACACTGGAAAGTGTGAGGTGATGCACTTTGGCAGGAAAAATCCTAGAGCAATTTATTATCTTAATGGCAAGAAACTGGAGAGTACTGAAGTGCAAAGGGATCTGGGGGTCCTGGTGCACGAAACTCAAAAGGTTAGTATGCAGGTGCAGCAAGTGATTAAGAAGGCAAATGGAATGTTGGCTTTCATTGCTAGGGGGATAGAATATAAAAATAGGGAGGTATTGCTTCAGTTGTACAAGGTATTGGTGAGACCGCACCTGGAATACTGCATACAGTTTTGGTGTCCTTACTTAAGGAAAGACATCCTTGCTCTCGAGGCAGTGCAAAAAAGGTTCACTCGGTTAATCCCGGGGATGAGGGGGTGGTCATATGAGGAGAGGTTGGGTAGATTGGGACTCTACTCATTGGAGTTCAGAAGAATGAGAGGCGATCTTATTGAAACATATAAGATTGTGAAGGGGTTGGATCGGGTGGATGCGGGGAGGATGTTCCCGATGACGGGTGAGACGAGAACTAGGGGACATAGTCTTAGAATAAGGGGCTGCTCTTTCAAAACTGAGATGAGGAGGAACTACTTCACTCAGAGGGTGGTAGGTCCATGGAATATGCTGCCACAAAAAGCTGTAGAAGCTACAACATTAATTAAATTTAAAACAGAAATAGACAGTTTCCTGGAAGTAAAGGGCATTAAGGGTTACGGGGAGCGGGCAGGAATTTGGACATGAGTCTAGGTTCGGATCGGTCATGGCCCTGTGGGTAGTGGAGCGGGCCCAGGGACTGTGTAGCCTGATTCTGCTCCTATTTCGTGTGTGCAATTCTGTTAGATGCAGGAGATGGTTCTGTGATAGATAGTAGATTGGCGGTTAGGATCAGATCAGCCATGATCTTATTGAATGGCGGAGCAGGCTCGAGGGGCCGATTGGCCTACTCCTGCTCCTATTTCTTATGTTCTTATGTTCTTTGATTCCTTTCCTTAGTTGGCAGACTTTCTTGCAGTCTATTTTTTGTAATTGTGAACCCAGGTGTAGGGCCCAGACCCAGTAGCAGCAGAGCATGATTGAGGCCAAAGGCAAATTTGTTGGAACAAATCTCTGGGACTTAGGAATAGAATGACTGTGGAGGCTAAAAAAGTAAATAGAAAAAGAGGACACGAGAACAGGAAAAGGTTAAAGCAAAATTAAGTTACAATTAAGAAAAACAAGAAACACAATATATAAAACACAAGTTTTTAATTTTAATTTATTCATTATCGGGATGTGGGCATCACTCACAAGGCCAGCATTTATTGCCCATCCCTAGTTGCCCTTGAGAAGGTGGTGGTGAGCCGCCTTCTTGAACCGCTGCAGTCCATGTTGTGAAGGGACTCCCATAGTGCTGTTAGGTAGGGAGTTCCAGAATTCTGTGAGACTTGGAGGGGAACTTGGTGGTAGTGGTGTTCCCATGCGCCTGCCGCCCTTGTCTTTTGAGGTGGTAGAGGTCGCAGATTTGGGAGGTGCTATCGTGGAAGCCTTGGCGAGTTGCTGCAGTGCATCTTGTAGATTGAACACACTGCAACCATGGTGTGCCATGGTGGAGGCAGTAAATGTTTAAGGTGGTGGATGGGATGCCAATCAAGCAGGCTGCTTTGTCCTGGATGGTGTTGAGGTTTTTGAGTGTTGTTGGAGCTGCACTCATCCAGGGACATGGAGAATATTCCACCACACTCCTGACTTGTGCTTTGTAGATGGTGGAAAGGTTTGGGGAGTCAGGAGGTGAGTCACTCGCCGCCAAGTACCCAGCGTCCGTCTAGTTCTTGCAGCCACAGCATTTATGTGGAGAGTCTAGTTAAGTTTCTGGTCAATGGTGAACCCCAGGATTTTGATGGTGGGGGATTCAACGATGGTTATGCCATTGAACGTCATGGGGAGGTGGTTAGACTCTCTCTTGTTGGAGATGGTCATTGTCTGGCACTTGTGTGGCACAAATGTTACTTGCCACCTATCATCCCCAACCTGCATGCTATCCAGGTCTTGCTGCATGTGGACACAGACTGCCTCATTATCTGATGAATTGCGAATGTAACTTGACAATGTGCAATCAGCAGCGAACATCCCCACTTCTGAAGGTCATTAATAAAGCAGTTGAAGATGTTGGGCCTAGGACAAGGTCCTGAGTAACTGCTGCAGCGATGACCTGGTGCTGAGATGATTGGCCTCCAATAACCATAACCATCTTCCTTGTGCTAGATATGACACCATCTAGTGGAGAGTTTTGCTAGGGCTCCTTGGTGCCACACTCGGTCAAATGCTGCCTTGATGTCGAGGACGGTCACTCTCACCTCACCTCTGGAATTCAGCTCTTTTGTCCATGTTTGGCCCAAGGCTGTAATGAGGTCAGGAGCCAAGTGTTGGCCTTCATTGCAAGAGGATTTGAGTACAGGAGCAAGGATGTCTTACTACAGTTGTACAGGGCCTTGGTGAGACCACACCTGGAGTACTGTGTGCAGTTTTGGTCTCCTTACCTAAGAAAGGATATACTTGCCATAGCGGGAGTGCAGCGAAGGTTCACCAGACTGATTCCTGGGATGACAGGATTGTCATATGAGGAGAGATTGGGTCGACTAGGCCTGTATTCACTAGAGTTTAGAAGAATGAGAGGGGATCTCATTGAAACGTATGAAATTCTGACAGGGCTAGACAGACTGGATGCAGGGAGGATGTTTCCCCTGGCTGGGGGGTCTAGAACGAGGGGTCACAGTCTCAGGATACGGGGTAGTACATTTAGGACTGAGATGAAACATAGAAACATAGAAACATAGAATCTAGGAGCAGGAGTAGGCCATTCGGCCCGTCGAGCCTGCTCCGCCATTCAATACGATCATGGCTGATCATCCAAATCCAGTACCCTGTCCCTGCTTTAATCCCCACAGTACACATATCCCACCCTACCCCCGTAACCCCACGTATTTAATTCCCCCTAACATATCCCATCCTATCCCCATAACCCCACATATTTAATCCCCCCTAACACTAAGGGTCAATTTATCATAGCCAAATCAACCTAACCCGCACATTTTTGGACTGTGGGAGGAAACCGGAGCACCCGGAAATTTCTTCACTCAGAGGGTGGTGAACCTGTGGAATTCTCTACTACAGAAGTCTGTGGAGGCCAAGTCACTGAATATATTTAAGAAGGTGATAGATAGATTTCTAGACACAAAAGGCATCAAGGGGTATGGGGAGAGAGCGGTAATATGGTATTGAGATAGAGGATCAGCCATGATCATATTGAATGGCGGAGCAGGCTCGAAGGGCCGAATGGCCTACTCCTGCTGCTATTTTTCTTTGTTTCTTTCTATGTTTCAAGTGGTCCTGGCGGAAACCAAACTGGGCAGCGGTGAGCAGGTTATTTGAGCGTAAGTGCCGCTTGATAGCATTGTCAATGACAGCTTCCATCACTTTGCTAATGATGGAGAGATGGCTGATGGGGTGGTAACTGGCTGTTGGATTAGTCCAGCTTGTTCCGGACTGGACAGACCTGGCCAATTTACCACTTTGTCGGGTAGATGCCAGTACTGGAGCAGCTTGGCTAGAGGTGCAGCTAGTTCTGGAGCACAGGTCTTCAGTTCTGCAGCCGGGATGTTGCCGGGGCCCATAGTCTTTGCTGTATCCAGTGCGCTCTACCATTCTTGATATCACGTGGCGTGAAGCAAATTGGCTGAAGACTGGCTTCTGTGATGGGGGTGACCTCAGGAGCAGGCTGAGATGCATCGTCCACTTGGCACTTGTGGCTGAAGATGGTTGTGAAGGAATTAGACTAGGGTCCTGAATTTAAATAAAGGAAACTACGATGGTTTGAGGCGCAAATTGGCTAGGATGGATTGGGGAACATTACTTAAAGGGTTGACGGTGGATAGGCAATGGCAAACATTTAAAGATCGCATGGATAAACTACAGAATTTGTTCATCCCTGTTTCGTATAAAAATAAAACAAAAAAGGTGACTCGACTGTGGCTAACAAGGGAAATTAGGGATAGCATAAGATCCAAGGAGAGGGCATATAAATTGGTCAGAAAAAGCAGCAAACCTGAGGATTGGGAGCAGTTTAGGATTCAGCAAAGGAGGACAAAGGGATTAATTAAGAGGGGGAAAATAGAGTATGAGAGTAAGCTTTCAGGGAACAGAAAAACTGACTGTAAAAGCTTCTATAGATATGTGAAGAGAAAAAGATTGGTGAAGTCAAGTGTAGGTCCCTTGCAGTCAGAATCAGGGGAATTTATAATGGGGAACAAAGAAATGGCAGACCAATTAAATACATACTTTGTTTCTGTCTTCACAAAGGAGGACACAAATAACCTCCCAGAGATGTCGGGGAACATAGGGTCTAATGAGAGGGAAGAACTGAATGGAATCATTATTTGTAGGGAAATGGTGTTAGGGAAATTGACGGGATTGAAGGCCGATAAATCCCCAGGGCCTGATAATCTACATCCTAGGGTACTTAAGGAAGTGGCCCTAGAAATAGTAGATGCATTGCTGGTCATCTTCCAAAATTCTATAGACTCTGGAACAGTTCCCATGGATTGGAGGGTAGCTAATGTAACCCCACTATTTAAAAAAGGTGGGAGAGAGAAAACGGGGAATTATAGACCGGTAAGCCTGACATCAGTAGTGGGGAAAATGCTAGAGTCCATTATAAAAGATGTAACAGCAGAGCACTTGGAAAACAGTGACAGGATCGGACAAAGTCAACATGGATTTACAAAAGATAAATCATGCTTGACTAATCTACTGGAATTTTTTGAGGATGTAACTGGTAGAATAGATAAGGGAGAACCAGTGGATGTGGTGTAATTGGACTTTCAGAAGGCTTTCGATAAGGTCCCGCATAAGAGATTGGCGTGCAAAGTTAAAGCACATGGGATTGTGGGGGTAAGGTACTGACTTGGATAGAGAACTGGTTGGCAGACAGGGAGCAAAGAGTTGGAATAAACGGGTCTTTTTCCGAGTGGCAGGCAGTGACTAGTGGGGTACCGCAGGGATCGGTGCTAGGACCCCAGTTATTCACAGTATATATTAATGATCTAGACAAGGGTGTAGGGGGTGGTGTGGTAGGGGTCAGCCTCATCTCTAACTCAGCGAGCGGTTCGAATCGCTCCCATGCCCCTGGTTCTGGACTTTGGACTTATTTGGGGGTTGTGAACAAAGATGCAGTAGACAACAGGTTCCGATGAAAGAATTTTGACTTTTATTAAAAGAAAAGGTAACAAACTTAAAACACATTTAACACTTAAACAGGTTGGGGAACACACGGTGCAGGCGAGGGAGAAATACAATATACAAAAACCCTTATCCCTCCCAAAAGTCCCACTATCTAGCTAGGTCTTGGTTTCAGGAGATCAGGGATAATGCTCACCAAACAGGGGTTTTGACAGTGCGAAATCCAGCCAGGTAAGTTGATTGCGATTTTGAGGTACTCTCTTTTTGTCCTTTGGGGCCTGTCGTCCCCACGTGGTACCAGTCTGTGAAATCTGCGATGGTGGTCTTGTCATCGAGTTTTGTTGCGTTGGAGGCTTGTCGGGGCGGTACCTTCTGGGGCTGGACCGTGGGTTGAGCGATGCCGACTCGCTCCCAGCCTCCAGTGACCTTGGCTAGTGGCTGCTAGTGCTAGACCGTGTGCTGAGCGATGCCGACTCGCTCCCAGTGGCCTCAGCTCTAGCCCTTGCCTGGCCTAGTCTGTCCTTGCCTCCGATCTCCCCCCGGGTCTGCCCCGGGGCCTTGCTGCTTCTCTCCACCTCCTGCTCATGTCGTGTGGCTGGTAGTGTCTTGCTGGAACTTGCTGCAACTGGAACAGAGCTGAGAGAGACTTTCTTGGGGGAATTAGGGCCTCAATTATACTGTTCAGACCCTTTGTCTTTTTCGCGCCAAAACCCCTTTCCTAAATCGGTTTCGTGTTGAAGTGATTTAGGTTTCAGTTGAGGCCTGTTCATTCCATTGTCTTAGTTTTGCAGGCTTGTTAAGTTTTGATGGTTTTAACTTGGTGTTAAATTGTCCTGATGGCTTCCGATGTCTCCCATTTAGGCAGGGCCTTTATCTACATGCCAAATCTTGTCCCTATAGATACCTGGCTGATTGGTTTTTGATGAAGTAATGGCTGTACTAGATGTTTTATTGTTTACAGGCTTCTGGCATCCTGTTTGGGCCTGGGGATATTCAAAAGGTGTCTTGAATTATTCAATTTTGGATGTGTTGTGAGGTTTTGGGTGAGGTTCTTCCTCCTGCCTGGATTGCAGTGCAAACAAATTCCAGACAGCTTGACACCAAAAGTTGTCCACTGCCTCGCCACACCCCTTCGCAAAGGTGTTTTTTTTTTCCATAGTCATTTTCAAAAGTCATTTTTCCTCAGGTTTTTTTCTTCCCTGATCTTTTTAATGTCCAAAACTGAGGTTTTTACCTCAAATCACTTCACTTATGTCCCATCATCCCAAATTCGTAGGAACAGTACAAAAATCACCCCTTTTAGGGTTCTATACGAGTTTCTGGGGAATTTTGCGAAGCTTACAGGGAACTGGATATAAATATGTCCAAGTTTGCAGACGACACAAAGTTGGGTGGGTGTGTGTGTTGTGAGGAGGATGCAGAGAAACTCCAGTATGATTTGGACAAGTTGGGTGATTGGGCAGGTGCATGGCAGATGCAGTATAATGTGGATAAATGCGAGGTTATCCACTTTGGTGGCAAAAACAGGAAGGCAGATTATTATCTGAACGGCAATAGATTGGGAAAAGGGGAAGTTCAACGAGACCTGGGGGTCCTTGTGCACCAGTCGTTGAAGGTAAGTATGCAGGTGCAGCAGGCGGTTAAGAAGGCAAATGGTATATTGGCCTTCATAGCGAGAGGGTTCGAGTACAGGGGCAAGGATGTCTTGCTGCAGTTGTACAGGGCCTTGGTGAGACCACACCTTGAGTATTGTGTGCAGTTTTGGTCACCTTATCTGAGGAAGGATGCTCTTGCCATGGAGGGAGTGCAGCGAAGATTCACCAGACTGATACCTGGGATGGCAGGAATGACGTATGAAGAGAGATTGGGACAATTGGGCTTGTATTCACTAGAGTTTAGAAGAATGAGAGGGGATCTCATTGAAACTTATAAAATTCTAACAGGACTAGACAGACTAGATGCAGGAAGGATGTTCCCGATGGTCAGGGAGTCCAGAACCAGGGGTCACAGTCTAAGGATAAGGGGTAAGCCATTTAGGACTGAGATGAGGAGGAATTTCTTCACCCAGAGAGTGGTGAACCTGTGGAATTCTCTACCACAGAAGGCAGTTGAGGCCAATTCATTAAATATATTCAAGAAGGAGATCGATATATTTCTTAAGGCTAAAGGGATCGAGGGATATGGGGAGAAAGCAGGGACAGGGTACTGAATTTGGATGTTCAGCCATGATCTCATTAAATGGCGGAGCAGGCTCGAGGGCCGAATGGCCTACTCCTGCTCCTATCTTCTATGTTTCTATGTTTCTATCCCTATGATAGAGTGATTGGAACGCCCACAATCTCCTGGGACTGGGTAGGCTTCAGAGGCTAAGCAGAGCTGACACGGGCTCAGTGAATTGCTGAACGGGTGGAGGGCTGCGAGGTGTTTGTTGCTAATCCAGGAGGGGACTAAACCTTGTTTTAAATCCTCCAGGTTGCTGCAGCCCTCGCCCAGCAACCATGCCCCGTATAGCACACACACCTCATTCTGTGCAGCCTGATCCAAAGCATTCCTATCCTCCCGTATGAGTGCATTTACTGTTTTAGCGTGTCTCTCTAGCTCAGCAATGATCTCCTTTAAATGGACCATCATAGCTTGGTCCTCGTGTCGCTCTGAGCCTACCGCTTTGTTTTCTTCCGTTAGTATCTTTGTAGTTGGGTTTTTAGACCATTTATCTGTGTTTGTAGTTCTATATCGTCCAGGCTATTTATTACAGAGGATCCTGTATTGTAGGTAGTGAAAATATTGTTCCAGGTCCCCCTTCTTTGTCTCCCTGCGCCCATAGTGTGCTCTGCGTGTAGTTTGTACAGCTCTGCTTTGTCTATGTTGGCAAAGTCAAATTCGTAGCATTTCATAAATATTTCTTTCAGCAGGGCCTGGTATAGCTGTTCTGTCTCCTTAGGACACCATTCAGGTAAGTATACCTCGGTAAGATTTAAGATAACTGAAGCTACTGCCTAGTGTACCCCCTGGTAGAGTACCTTTTCGGTCGGCACTAGCACTAGCCTATTCTCTGGTCCCTTGGTGGTGGTAGGACACCTCTCCATTACTGTCCGTGATGTTGGGGTCGTGGGCAGGGGCTTTCGGGGTCGTGCTACTAGTTCGGTGGCGTTGACTGGGATCGGGGAGTGTGGGAGCGCGCACGCATGCAGGCTAGAGTCCCACCCCATCCCCTTCCCTGTGTCTTGCCATTGTCTGGAGAAGATGATGGATATGCCTGTGGGGCAGGCCTTCTCTGATCCCCACATACAGACATAGATTCCCTGTTCCGACTCCCACCACTTATCCCAACACACACTCATACCCCCTTGGGTCCCTGTGATCGTCCGGTAGGTGTCGTTCCCCAGTCGTTCCCAGTCAGCTGTACGGTCCCCTATGTCCCTGCTCAGCTTCCTGAGCCACCACCACCTATCCAGGGGAATCCGTGCCTTGCAGGTGAGACACACACGTTTCCCCTCAGTGACGCTGACCCTTGTAGCAACGACCTGTACCCTGGGGCACGGGATGGAGGCCTCCCCGTAGGTGAACCCGGTCTGGCTGGAGTATTTTGTGGAGTTAGACCCCAGCCACCCTGGCCAGCTTCCCTCATGGAAGTAAATAGCGAGCTCCTCCACACCCGGTTTGCCACCCCCAGCGATAACGATTGGCGCTCTCTCTCCCGAGCACCCATAAATGTGGGAGTCCTCCACGTCACCTCGGTCACCGATGCTCACCCCTACCAGGGCGAGCAGCAGCAGAACCCTTGTCATGCCGATTTCCTCTCTGTAGGGACACACAAAACAGATAGCCATGTCCCGAGAAGGTTCTCTGGCCTGACAGGTGACCGAGCCTCGAAAATGTACTTACTTAAGTAAAAATAATTCACTAAAACTAAAACTACCAAAAACTGTAAAACACACCTAAAATACCTAAAAACTCTGTACATCTGCCGCCCGTCTCTGGACGGCCAGGCTAATTCCTGTATGGCCTCTGCCTTGGGCAGCCTCTGAGCAGCCTGTACGCCTGGGCGTAAGGTGGCCTGTACCGCAGGACCTGGAGAGTCCTTCTTAAAACGGCTGAGGGTTTCCCTGAATCCCTGATAATCCGGTGAGTGTCCCCTCCTGTGCTATAGCACACTACCCCCTTTGGTGTGGCTGCTGAGTCCCTGTCCTGTCCTTTGGGTTCCCCGCAGCCTGAGGCTACAGGCTGGGGATCCCTCTTCTTAGAATGACCACTGACTTTGGGTATTCTCTTTCGGGTTGTGGCCCTTGCTGGGCTGAACCATTGAAACTCTGGTGACCACGGTAGTTTTGGCTGTGGTGTGCGAGGAGACCTTCTCAGGACTCTGGCTACCGGGGGTGCGTCCGAGTCCCACATAATTGGTGGGGTAGCCCCTCCGGTGACACAAGCCACTGCCCCTACCGGTGCAGTCTGTGAGTCTGCCACAGCTGTTGGCTGAGGCTCTCTAACTTTAGGGCGGTTTGCCCTTGCTGGCTGTTCCCCTTTGGATTTAAACAGCTTACACTGGTTAATGTGGAACCACTTGGTGCGGCGGGGCATCTTTATGGCGTAGACCATGGGGCTTACCTTGTCGACAATGCTGTACGGCTCCATGTACAGTGGTTCGAAACTCCCTACCCGGGCAAAATTCCTAACCATGACCTGATCCTCTATCTCCCACTCGTGGTGCTTGCGGGGTTCTAGCAGCAGTCGGATACTCCGATGCTGTTTTCCCATGTTGCTAGCAGCCTGCCAGTGAACCTGTTTAAGGTGTTCAAACAGATTCCTGACAAAGCTGTCCCGGTTGACCTCACTGAGCTTGACCCTCTGTGAGCACCGGGTCCAGCACATGGGTGGGGATCCACATAATCTTACCAGTCATGAGCTGGTGTGGGGAATACCCCGTGCTTTTTGACTGGCTGGCTCGGATCCCCATTAGGACCAACGGTAAGACTTCTACCCACTTCTTGGGTGAGTCTCCCGTTTCCTTCCGTAGCCTTTCTTTAATGGTACGGTTTAAACGCTCCACAGGACCCGATGACTGCGGGTTGTGGGCGACGTGCCATTTCTCTTCAATGCCGAGCACCCTGAGGGTCTCTTGCATGACCTGCCCGGTAAAATGACTCCCCTGGTCGGACTCCACATACTGCAGTAGTCCCCCTCGTGAGAACACTTCCCTGACCAGGATCCTAGCCGTACCCAATGCGGTAGCAGTACGGCATGGGAACGCTTCCACCCACTTCGAGAACACATCCACCAGGACTAGGCAGTACTTAAAGCCTCCCTGGGCGGTGGGTAGGGGCCCAATGTAATCGACCTGGATCGACTGCCATGGTCTCTCTACCCTCCTGATGTGTCCCATAGATACCTTCCTTTTCTGGGGGTCTGGGTTGTTAGCAGCACACACCAAACAGCCGGCACAAAACTCGCGGACCTCTTCCCTGAGTCCTGGCCACCATCCTGTCTGTTCCACCCATTGCCAGGTGGTCTCAGGTCCGGGATGTCCCGCTCCTGGACCCTCATGGGCCAGTTGGAGGAATTCCCTTCGGTGCTGCTGCGGCACCACCCACTGCTCCCCCCTGAACAGCATGCCTTCCTTAATGGTGATGGCTGCTGTGCCGTACGGGCCCTCTATCTTTTCCCCTTTTTCCAGGGCGTTCAGGACGGCCTTGAGGACGGTATCCTGGGCTTGGGCCTGCTTTAAGTCCGGGGCCAAGGCTACCCCCTGGGTGCCTCCCTTGCTCCGGATTGCGGCTACTGGACCTGTTTGGTACAGATCCCAGAATACCCCTTCCCTGGAACCCTGTTTGGCCAGCTCGTCTGCCTTACAGTTACTCTCCCACCTGGGCTCTGTCTTTGAATGGGCCTTGACCTTATGGATATAGACCTTCCCTTCCTCCCCCACGGCCGCCATGATTTTCTTCAACAGGGGCTTTATGGTGAGGGGTCTCCCATCAGCGGAGGTATAGCCGCGACGGGACCAGATGGCCAGGTACTCTGTACACGAATTGCATGTGAACATGCTGTCCGAGCAAATCGTGTATGGGGTAGGGAACTTCTCGGGGTGTGTAACCACGTACACTACCGCAGACAGTTCAGCCTGCTGGGCGCTCGTGGTGCTGGGGAGTTTAATTGCCAGGGCAATGCCTGCCTCCTGGTCATAAACTCCACACCCGGTGAGTCGCTCGCCAGCAGATACTGTGCTCGAACCGTCCACATAGATTTCGCGGCCTGTGGGGTGTATCCCGGCCTGAAAACCTATGTTGACTTCCCATACCCCTTCAATGGAACACCGGTGGGCAGTCCCTGGGTAGATCATGTTGGCTGCGAGCTTCAGCTCGCAGAGACCTTTCACCCTTAGGTCCATCTGTGAGAGAAGCAGGGTCCAGCGAGCAATACGGGCACTGCTCACTGTCCCATCTTTGATTCTCCCATCTAGGAGCATCTGGGTGGGCATGTGATGGGTGAGCAGGGTGATGGGAGATGTTCCTGTGAAGATCAATGATCTTTTCACAGCGCAGTGAGTGGCGAGGAGGTGCCTCTCACAGTTGGAATAGCCCTTCTCCACATCGGTGAGTATCCTGGAGGAGTAAACCACTGGTCTCAGCCGGTCGTGCCTCTCTTGGAGCAGCACGGCACTGAGACTGTCCCCACTGGCTGCCACCTCCAGGAAAAACTCCCTCTCCCCATCAATGGCCCCTAGAGCCGGTGCGGTCTGCAGATCTTTCTTTAACTTGAGAAATGCTGCCTCGCAACCCTCGTCCCAGGCCCACTCTACACCCTTGTGTTGGAGTCGGAGCAGAGGGGCTGCGGTGGCTGCGTAATCCTCAATGAAATCTCTGCAGTACCCGGTTAGCCCTAGAAAGGATCTCACTCCTGTGACTGTGTTGGGGGCTGGTAACTCCTGCACTGCTTCCCTCCTAGCTTTGTTGATGGCCCTTTCCCCAGCGCACACAGTTAGTCCGAGGAATTTTACTTCCTGTTGGCCGATCTGTACCTTCTTTGGGTTCACTTTGAAGCCTTCTTGCCGGAGCAGCTCCAGCAGTTCAGCCAGTAGTGGACCGTGTTCCTCTCCCTCATCGGTGAACAGGAGTAGGTCATCCACATACTGTACCAACTGCCGGGGCCGGCTGAAGCCCTTCAAACAATTCGCCATGCATTGGTGAAAAATGCTAGGGCTGTTGTGGAAGCCCTGAGGTAGGCAGTTCCAGGTGTACTGTTAGCCTTTAAAAGTGAAGGCGAACTTGTACTGGTCCTCTCTTCGTAAAGGGATGGACCAAAACCCGTTGGAAATGTCCAGCACTGTGAAAGTGGTCGCAGATGTTGGGATACTTCCGATGAGGTCGGTGATGGCTGCTACCGTGGGTGCACAGGCGGGGATGTTACGGTTGAGTACCCGATAGTCCACTGTGGCCCTCCAGGAGTTGTCCGGTTTTCTAACCGGCCACAGTGGAGAGTTTACGTGGGTGGCTATCGGTCTCAATACCCCCTGTGTTACTGAAGAAGCCATGGCCTTTTCCATGTCTGCTTCCGCCTCCCTGGGGAAATTGTATTGCTTCTGTGGTCGGGTCATGGGATCCCCGCTGACACTAACCTCGACCCCGTTTACCCTCCCACAATCGTGCTTGTGAGTGGCAAATGCTGCGAGATGTGCTCGCACAAATGCCTGGTATGCCATCGGAGTGTTACTGACCATTTGTTCGAGGTCATAACCTTCCTTTGGTTTCAGGGTGCACAAGGTCCTCTTGCCCTGTTTCCCTGGGATGACTGCCACTTCACTTTCTCTGCCAGTACGTGCTCCCCACAGACAGTGGTTCCTAAGATCCACTAGAATCCTGTGGCCTGTGATAAAGTCGGCCCCCAGGATCCCCGGCCCTTCCCGCTCCCATTTCATCAGGACACAGGTCCGCTTGGTGTGGAGTGCTCCTAAATGAATGGACAGCGGGATGGAGAACGAGCCAGCCTGCTTGTTACCTGTAAACCCCACTAAGCTGTACGGGACCCCGTTAGACAGAGGTGAGGCGGTGGGGTTGGCTGAATAGACTATGGTGCTGGAAGCTCCAGTATCTAACAGATAAGTCCCTTTCACCTTCTCCACCTCCATCCTAACGAGTGTTCTCTTCCATGCGTCGTACTCCAGGGGACACAGGTAGACAGGCTGCGTTGGCTCGAGTCATAAGTCTGCGTTAGGGGGGGCAGATGGGGTTAAAGCACCAGTGGCGGTGGCTACTTTCCCCGGGCCGTTTACTAGAGCTCGGATCGCAGCCATGACCGAGTCTAACGTGGGGGGAGAGGTCGGTGCTTCGGTGCTCGGGGCAGGAGCTGGAGAGTTCTTCCCTATGTTATCCTTCCACGGATTCCTGCAGTCTTTTCTCCAATGCCAACTCTTCCCGCACCCGAAGCAGTTACGCTTCGTGTCGGAAAGGTTACCCCCTTCCTGGTGCCACTCTTTCTTTTTGCTAGGCCTTATTTCATGTACCTTTCCCTTAGGTGGGTGCTCTTCTGTCCCTCTACCGTTCCGGTAAGCCAGGGTCAGTTGTCTGACCACTGTCTCCTCGGTGACCTGGGGGTCTTTCGGGTTAAACCACAGCTCAGCCTTGGCCCTGATCCGTGGCAAGCTGTTTGCCACTAGGCTTCGGAGCCAGTGGGCCAGCTCATCCTGATTCAGGTGAGCCTGGTTGAGAACTCCATTACAGGCACTCCTGTACACAGGCCACAGTCGGTCTGCGAAAGCCTGTGGGGTCTCCCCTACTAGCTGGGTTGTCTTCTCCACCCGGGAGAAGGGACTACCATCATTCATTCCCATGGCCTCCAGAACTCCCTCTCGGATAGCGGCGTATCCACCCTGCCCTCTTTTACTCTCTGCGGAGAGGGACTGGTAGATTTTGCTATCTAGGAAGAACAGCAGCATCTTTGCCATCTCGGCATCATCACAATCGTTGATGCCCGCTGGCTGTTCCACTTCCATGAAGTGGACCGAGGGGTGAGCTTGCCCAGGTGGCTTATCATAGCCCTAAGCTGTTGGGTGCCGTGCGGAGCCACGAATTGGCTTTCAAGGGGTCCTTGACCCCCACCACCGCCGGGCGGGCCAAACTTTTGCTGCCGGACCGGGCACATCGGCCCCGGCTCCGACCTTTCCTGCATTGGTTCGCCCTCCCCTCCCTGCTGCCAAACCGAGTTAAAACCCGGCGCCACAGGTGGTGGTGCTGTGCTCTCCCTGCCAGCCTCACAAATCGCCCGTCCCTCCTGCTGCCCAACCAGGTCGTTCCCAAGGCGCCACAGGTGGCGTCCGAACAGTTTCCCCCTGCCCCTCCAGATCCACCCGGGCCGCACCCGGGCTTAGTAGGCATACCATGCCTTTCGCCCTGGACAGAGCAAGGTTCAAATTCTCTATTTGTTTCTGGCAGGGGCCGTGATCTCCCGCCTCATACACCCTAATTCTTGCTATCTTGTAAGCTGCCTGGACGTCTCTCAACCTCTCCTCCTGCTCTCTTACTTGTTTGGCCAAGCGGGCGTTCTCTTCCCGTAACACCAGCTCACTGGTTTTAGCTTCGGTGACCTGACACTGAAAATATTCCTGCCTGTTCCTATGTGTTTCCACTAACTGCATTTTTTCCTGATTTCGGGTGGTTAGTTCATTCAGTAATGTTTCCCCTGCTAGGGCCCTTGCTTGAGACAGCTGAGCAGACTCCTGCAGCTCTGCCTTAAGTCCCTCAACATGTTTGTCTAACAGCTGGATCTGTCGCTGGTCAACCAGATGGCTTTCTCCACAGATTTCTTGTGGTCTTTGCTCTCAGTCCATTTAGCTGCAGCGTCTATTGGACGCTCAGCACGCAACAGACTGAGTACCCATTTCTTGGTTATGTTCACTTTCTCGAACACATAAGAGGAAATCCTCTCTTCCATCTTGGTTCTCTCCTCAAAAACAGTGTCCACTGCATCACATCCCTTTTGCCAAGGTCAGCTTCACCTCTGACTTCTGAGCGGTTCGAATCGTTCCCACTCCCTTGGTTCTAGACCTTGGACTTATTTGGGGGTTGTGACAAAAAGTGCAGCAGACAACTGGTTTTGATGCAAGAACTTTGATCTTTATTGAAGAAAGTAAAACACAACACAAACACTCTTAACACTCTAAAAGTGGGGAACACTTCGGTACAAGCGAGGGAAATAACATTAGAAGAATACTACATCCCTCCCAATCCCACTTCGCTAGCTAGGTTGGACTCCAGAGGATCAGGGATGATACTCACCAGAATCCTTGACAGTTAGGTTAGTTCGCGGTTTTGGGGTTCACTCTATATGTCGGTTGGTGTCTGCCGTACCCCGTACGCGGTAGAGGACTTCAACTGCTTATCTGGTCAGTCTTCGCGAGTCCGCCGATGCGGTAGGGTGCGTATTGGATTTATCAAGTGAGTACCACTTTTCTTTGGTTAGAAGTAGGATTTAGAGTTTTTTTAAGGGAAATTCTTACCCAGGGCTAAGTCAGGAGTAGATTGTAGAGTGGAAACTTTGCGGATCTTCGGTTTTTCTTCGAGTTGGTTTTCATTGGTCGCGGTGGCCCAAATATTGGTACTTGGTGTACGGTTGGTTGTTTCGTGAGGGCCTTGTTGCCGCGAGGTGTCCGATGGTCACTGAGGTGGTCATTGTGGTTTCTTCTCGTGTCAGCCTACTTTGTTGGATGGTCTGGCCTTCGAGCTGTCGACCTCCTGGCTGGACACGGAATGCTGAACGGTGGTGTTGCAGAACTGTGTTGCGGAGAATGCCTCCGTCGATGTCTTCTTGTTCTTCCTTCCTCTTCTTCTTTTTCAGGTTGAGAACGGGCCTTCAATTATACCCATTGAAGCTCCCTTATCTGCGCGCCAAATCAGGTCTTGGTCTTTGTTAGATTTTGGCGGGCTCGATAACGGTAACTGGTTTGTTAAGGTGTGAAGTGGTTCCGGGATTGCCCCATCCTGTCGATTTACCACTTAATCGGAGTTTGTTTATTCTTATGTTTTGGGTTTTTCTTGGCTGGGCCTAGGATTTCTATAGAGTAGGCCGAAGTAATCTGTTTTATGCATGTCTTAATGGGCTCTGTAACTTGGGGTGGAGACTTGTTTTCCTCGGGTTTATTGTTAGGATGCTAATGTCTGATAGGGGCCGATTTAAACTCCCAGCGAGATCATGTGGTTCCCCAGACAGTTTCCATTAGCTCCAATACCCAAACTGTTTTTACAGAGGTTGATCTCACCTTCCTTCACAGCCTTTTCTCCCTTACAAGCCCCGACATGTTTTAAAAATACCAAATCTTGGTTTTTGCTCAAAATGTCCTTCGGTTAGGCCCAATGCACTTCACCACCCTGTAATAGCTAGAAAAGAGTCCAAAGTCTTTTTCCTTAGGGTTTTTCTTAGTGTTAGGGGATCTGTGAATTTTGAGAATCTTACAGTCCCCCCTCTGATACTTTACTCGCTAGAGTATCATACTGGGTGAGCAAAATTCCTGATCCCCGAGAGCCAACCTTCCCCTGTAGTTTACCTATCTAAGACCCAAAACACACATTTCCCTTTAGGTGTAGTGTTCAGATGCAGACACAGGTAAGAATTCAGTTACTTTCACATCCAAGCACGGAGGGGGTCCAGCACCCCTGCACCACTTGGAAAAACACAGTACATACATAGTAAAAAATAATACACGGTCACAAAAACTTTATATATTTTAATAAAACAACTAAGGCTTGCTCTAAACCTGGCCATAGGCTTTATTGTAATGCTGGTCCCATGCTTTCTCATGTCGGGATCGGAGCACTCTGTCCTTTCCCTTGCATTTTGTGCACAGTAAGTAGAAAACTATACCAAGCTGGCAGACCACTAAAATGTGGGAAGCCATTCTGATCCAGGAAGGGACCTCTGTATTTTCAAAAATATCCCACCAGGGTGGAATTATGATGCCCGAAATCTCGGCCCCTATCTCGACTGTCTTTTGTTCCAGAGTGTAGAAATGTTTTTGTGATACTTCTACTGCTTTGAGTAGGGCGGTAAGATGTTCGGGTAGAGGGGGAATCTTATAGCTGAAGAATGTGACATCGTTTTGCAGGTTGGTGATGTTTTCCCTGACAGTGAGGTGAACAGTGGAGGGTTCAGGAATGGGGACAATCCGTTCCTGGGCCACTTGAACTTCTGCCTCGGGTTTAAAGCAGAAACTGCTGTCACTCACCGGACACCAAATGTGCTGTCCATGCTGGTGGGGCTTGTGTCAATATGTCCCACCCCCTATGAATGCTGCCTGTGGGGGAACATGGCCTTGTGCCATTACCTCCATGGTACAGTTGATAGGCCGTGCACCAGCAGCTTTAAAGCTGCACTGTGGTCTAGAATAAGCATTCAAGTGCTGGGGACCCGGAGAGGTCAGTACCTGTCATAGCGTGCTCCCACTTTATGAAATAAGGTGGGACTGCTGCGAAATGGACGTGTGCACCCCCTTGAATGATCTCAATGTTCTCCACCCTGTATACCGGTGCGGGTCGGGCTGTCCCACCCATGACCAGCATCCTCACTACTATCATAATATGATAGAATTCTTCATTAAGATGGAGAGTGAAGTAGTTGACTCAGAGACTAGGGTCCTGAATTTAAATAAAGGAAACTACGAAGGTATGAGGCGCAAATTGGCTAGGATGGACTGGGGAACATTACTTAAAGGGTTGACGGTGGATAGGCAATGGCAAACATTTAAAGATCGCATGGATGAACTACAGAATTTGTTCATCCCTGTTTGGCATAAAAATAAAACAAAAAAGGTGACTCAACCGTGGCTAACAAGGGAAATTAGGGATAGCATAAGATTCAAGGAGAGGACATATAAATTGGCCAGAAAAAGCAGCAAACCTGAGGATTGGGAGCAGTTTAGGATTCAGCAAAGGAGGACAAAGGGATTAATTAAGAGGGGGAAAATAGAGTATGAGAGTAAGCTGGCAGGGAACATAAAAACTGACTGTAAAAGCTTCTATAGATAAGTGAAGAGAAAAAGATTGGTGTAGTCAAGCGTAGGTCCCTTGCAGTCAGAATCAGGGGAATTTATAATGGGGAATAAAGAAATGGCAAACCAATTAAATACATACTTTGGTTCTGTCTTCACAAAGGAGGACACAAATAACCTCCCAGAGATGTCGGGGAACATAGGGTCTAATGAGAGGGAGGAACTGAATGAAATCAGTATTTGTAGGGAAATGGTATAAGGGAAATTGATGGGATTGAAGGCCGATAAATCCCCAGGGCCTGATAATCTACATCCTAGTGTACTTAAGGAAGTGGCCCTAGAAATAGTAGATGCATTGCTGGTCATCTTCCAAAATTCTATAGACTCTGGAACAGTTCCCATGGATTGGAGGGTAGCTAATGTAACCCCACTATTTAAAAAGGGTGGTAGAGAGAAAACAGGGAATTACAGACCAGTAAGCCTGACATCGGTAGTGGGGAAAATGCTAGAGTCCATTATAAAAGATGTAATAGCAGAGCACTTGGAAAACAGTGACAGGATTGGACAAAGTCAACATGGATTTACAAAAGGTAAATCATGCTTGACTAATCTACAGGGTGTAACTGGTAGAATAGATAAGGGAGAACCAGTAGATGTGGTGTTTTTGGACTTTCAGAAGGCTTTCGATAAGGTCCCGCATAAGAGATTAGAGTGCAAAGTTAAAGCACATGGGATTGGTGGGGGTAAGGTACTGACTTGGATAGAAAACTGGTTGGCAGACAGAAAGCAAAGAGTTGGAATAAACGGGTCTTTTTCCGAGTGGCAGGCAGTGACTAGTGGGGTACTGCAGGGATCGGTGCTAGGACCCCAGCTATTCACAATATATATTAATGATCTAGACGAGGGAACTAGATGTAACATCTCCAAGTTTGCAGACGACACAAAGCTGGGTGGGTGTGTGTGCTGTGAGGAGGTTGCAGAGAAACTCCAGTATGATTTGGACAGGTTGGGGGATTGGGCAGATGCATGGCAGATACATGGATAAATGCGAGGATATCCACTTTGGTGGCAAAAACAGGAAGGCACATAATCTGAACGGCAATAGATTGGGAAAAGGGGAAGAGTAACGAGACCTGGGTGTCCTTGTGCACCAGTCGCTGAAGGTACGCATGCAGGTGCAGCAGGCGGTTAAGAAGGCAAATGGTATGTTGGCCTTCATAGCGATTCGAGTACAGGAGCAAGGATGTCTTGCTGCAGTTGTACAGGGCCTTGGTGATACCACACCTTGAGTATTGTGTGCAGTTTTGGTCACCTTATCTGAGGAAGGATGCTCTTGCCATGGAGGGAGTGCAGCGAAGATTCACCAGACTGATACCTGGGATGGCAGGAATGACGTATGAAGAGAGATTGGGTCGATTAGGCTTATATTCGCTAGAGTTTAGAAGAATGAGAGGGGATCTCATTGAAACTTATAAATTTCTAACAGGACTAGACAGACTAGATGCAGGAAGGCTGTTCCCGATGGCGGGGGAGTCCAGAACCAAGGGTCACAGTCTAAGGATAAGGGGTAAGCCATTTAGGACTGAGATGAGGAGGAATTTCTTCACCCAGAGAGTGGTGAACCTGTGGAATTCTCTACCACAGAAGGCAGTTGAAGCCAATTCATTAAATATCTTCAAGAAGGAGTTAGATATATTTCTTAAGGCTAAGGGGATCGAGGGATATGGGGAGAAAGCAGGGACAGGGTACTGAATTTGGATGATCAGCCATGATCGCATTGAATAGCGGAGCAGGCTCGAGGCGCCCAATGGCCTACTCCTGCTCCTATTTTCTATGTTTCTATGTTTCTATGACAGTCACTCTCACCTCACCTCTGGAATTCAGCTCTTTTGTCCATGTTTGGACCAAGGCTGTAATGCGGTCAGGAGCCAAGTGGTCCTGACAGAAACCAAACTGGTCATCGGTGAGCTGGTTATTTGTGCTTTGTTAGTGCCGCTTGATAGCATTGTCGATGACAGCTTCCATCACTTTGCTGATGATGGAGAGATGGCTGAAGGGATGGTAACGGGCTGTTGGATTAGTCCAGCTTTTTGTGGACTGTACAAACCTGGCCAATTTACCACTTTGTCGGGGACATGCCAGTATGGGAACAGCTTGGATAGTGGTGCAGCTAGTTCTGAACACAGGTCTTCAGCTCTGCAGCCGCGATGTTGTCAGAACCCATAGACTTTGCTGTATCCAGTGCGCTGTACCGTTCTTGATATCACGTGGAGTGAAGTGAATTCGCTGAAGACTGGTTTCTGTGATGGTGGGACCTCAGGAGCAGGCCGAGATGCATCATCCCCTTGGCACTTGTGAGTGAAGATGGTTGCGAAGGCTTCAGCCTTGTCTTTTTCACTCACGTGCTGTGCTCCACCATCATTGAGGATGTGGATGTTCAAGGAGCCTCCTCCTCCCGTTACTTGTTTAATTGTCCATCACCATTCCCGACTGGATGTGACAGGACTGCAGAGCTTTGATCTGATCCATTGGGTGTGGGATCGCTTAGCTCTGTCTATAGCACGCTGCCTCCGCTGTTTAATATGCATATAGTCCTGTGTTGTAGCTTCACCAAGTTGGTTTCTGATTTTCAGATACACCTGGTGCAGCTCCTGGAATGCTCTTCAACACTCCTTATTGAACCAGGGCTGGTTTGATGGTAATGGTAGAATGAGGGATATGCCGGGCCATGAGTTTACAGATTACGGTGGAATACAATTCTGTTGCTGCTGATTGCCCACAGCGCCTCATGGATGCCCAGTTTTGAGCTGCTAGATGTGTTCTTAATCTATCCCATTTAGCACGGTGGTAGGGCTACACAACATGATGAAGGGGTGTCCTCAGTGACTCGGTAGTACCATGATTGACCGAGCTGGCTGAGTCCTGAAGGACATAGCAGCCAGACTGGTTCACGGCAGGTGGTGAGAGAACAAACACGAGCCACTACCGAGCCACACTTGGTGATGGACATTGAAGTCCCCCACCCAGAGTACATTCTGTGCACCAGCAGCCACAGTGCGCCGGATGAGGAAGGAATAAATGTTTAAGATGGTGGATGGGGAGCTGATTAAGCAGCCTGCTTTCCCTTGGATTGTGTCGAGGTTTGTGAGTGTTGTTGGAGCTGCAACCGTCCAGGCAAGTGGAGAATATTCCATCACACTCCTGACTTGTGCCTTGTAGGGGGTGGAAAGACTTTGGGGAGTCAGGAGGTGGTGAGTCACTTGCACAGAATACCCAGCGTCTGACTTGCTCTTGTAGCCACAGTATTTATTTGGCTGATCTAGTTAAGTTTTTGGTCAATGGTGACCCCCAGGATGTTGATGGTGGGGAATTCAACGATGGTAATACCATTGACTGTCATGGGGAGCTGGTTAGACTCTCTCTTGTTGGAGATGGTCATTGTCTGGCACTTGTGTGGCACAAATGTTACTTGCCACTTATCATCCCCAACCTGCATGCTATCCAGGTCTTGCTGCACGTGGACACAGACAGCCTCATTGGGCCAAAAATTCGGCACTTGCCGGGTGAGTACGCGCTGTGTACGCACCCATAAGCTCCTGAAGTGCCGGTTTCCTGCATGCACTGCGCATGCGCGGGAAACCGGAACTTCCGGTCTCGTGAAGGGAGCGGTTCAGAGGTGAACCGCGTGCACGGGAGAGGCTGCGCGCACGCAGCGAACTTAGGGTTTTTTTCAGGATTCTCCGGGAAGGTAAGTATGGAAGAAGCTGCGCTTTTAAAAAGGAGGCGCAGGACCTGTTTTTAACAAGGTAAGCGGTTAATTAATTACAATTAAAAAAAATTTCAACAGGTTTATCTTTTTTAGATACTTTAAAGAAAGGTAAGTTTATTTTTAGCACAGTTAAAAAGTATTTTAATTTTTTCAAAAATTTAAATTTTTGTTTAAAGTAGTTAATTTATTTAACTTATAGTTATTTTAAAAATGTGATGGGATTTTTTTCAATTTATTTGAAGTTTAGGTGTTGTTTTGGGGCCGATTTTAATTCATAGATTTGACAGGTCCTGTCAAATCTATGAATGAAAGATGGTCTGCTGCCATTGGCTCTCCATGGCCCACGTGATCCCAAGGGACGCATCGCACTAACTACGCCCCTGGGATACACAAGCACTGCGCGCCGGCAGCTGCAGGAGGCCCAGGAGCTGAAGTCCCCGTGGGCCCAGAGGTCAACGGCAGGCGCGGTAGGTAGGTGCGCGCGCGGTCATTGCACCCGCGGGAAGCCAGGGAGCCTAATTTCTGGGCCAATATCTGACGAATTGCGAATGTAACTGTGTAACTGCTGCAGCGATGACCTGGAGCTGAGATGATTGGCCTACAATAACCACAGGCATCTTCCTTTGTGCTAGATATGACACCATCCAGTGGAGAGTTTTCACCCGATCACCATTGACTTCAGTTTTACTCGGGCTCCTTGGTGCCACACTCGGTCAAATGCTGCCTTGATGTCAAGGACAGTCACTCTCACTTCACCTCTGGAATTCAGCTCTTTTGTCCATGTTTGGCCCAATGCTGTAATGAGGTCAGGAGTCAAGTGGCCCTGGCGGAAAGCAAACTGGGCATCGGGGAGCAGGTTATTTGTGCTTTGTTAGTGCCTCGTGATAGCATTGTCGATGGCAGCTTCCATCACTTTGCTGATAATGGAGACATGGCTGATGGGGTGGTAACTGGCTGTTGGATTAGTCCCGCTTTTTGCGGACTGGCCATACCTGACCAATTTACCATTTTGTCGGGTAGATGCCAGTACAGGAACAGTTTGGCTAGAGGTGCAGCTAGTTCTGGAGCACAGGTCTTCAGCACTGCAGCCGGGATGTTGTCGGGGCCCATAGCCTTTGCTGTATCCAGTGCGCTCTACCATTCTTGATATCACGTGGAGTGAAGTGAATTGGCTGGAAACTGGCTTCTGTGCTGGTTGGACCTCAGGAGGAGGCCGAGATGCATCATCCACTTGGCACTTGTGACTGAAGATGGTTGCGATGGCTTCAGCCTTGTCTTTTGCAGCCACGTGCTGTGCTCCGCCAGCCTTCAGGATAGGAATGTTCAAGGAGCCTCCTCCTCCCGTCAGTTGTTAATTGTCCATCACCATTCCCGACTGGATGTGGCAGGACTGCAGAGCTTTGATCTGATTCATTGGGTGTGGGATCGCTTAGCTCTGTCTATAACATGCTGCCTCCACTGTTTAACATGCATATAGTCCTGTGTTGTAGCTTCACCAAGTTGGTTTCTGATTTTCAGGTACACATGGTACAGCTCCTGGCATGCTCTTCAACACTCCTTATTGAACCAGGTGTGGTTTGATGTTAATGGTAGAATGAGGGATATGCCGGGCCATGAGGTTACAGATTATGGTGGAATACAATTCTGTTGCTGCTGATGGTCCACAGCACCTCATGGATGCCCAGTTTTGAGCTGCTAGATGTGTTCTTAATCTATCCCATTTAGCACGGTGGTAGTGTACAGAACATGATGAAGGGATGTCCTCAGTGACTCGGTAGTACCATAATTAACCAATCTGGCTGAGTCCTGAAGGACTTGGCAGCCAGACTGGTTCACGGCAGGTGGTGAGAGAACAAACACGAGCCACTACCAAGCCACACTTGGTGATGGACATTGAAGTCCCCCACCCAGAGTACATTCTGTGCACCAGCAGCCACAGTGCGCCTGGTGAGGAGGGAGTAAATGTTTAAGATGGTGGATGGGGAGCTGATTAAGCGGCCTGCTTTCCCTTGGATTGTCTCGAGCTTCGTGTGTGTTGTTGGAGCTGTAACCTTCCAGGCAAGTGGAGAGTATTCCATCGAACTCCTGACTTGTGCCTTGTAGAGGGTGGAAAGGCTTTGGGGAGTCAGGAGGTGGTGAGGCACTTGCGCAGACTACCCAGCATCTGACTAGCTCTTGTAGCCACAGTATATATTGGGCCGATCTAGTTAATGTTCTGGTCAATGGTGACCCCCAGGATGTTGATGTTGGGGAATTCAATGATGGTAATGTCATTGAATGCCATGGGGAGGTGGTTAGACTCTCTCTTGTTAGAGATGGTCATTGTCTGGCACTTGTGTGGCACAAATGTTACTTGCCACTTATCATCCCCAACCTGAATGTTCTCCAGGTCTTGCTGCATGTGGACACAGACTGCCTCATTATCTGACAAATTGTGAATGTAACTTAACACTGTATAATCAGCAGTGAACATCCCCACTTCTGAAGGTCATTAATAAAGCAATTGAAGATGTTGGGCCGAGGACACTGTCCTGAGTAACTGCTGCAGAGATGACCTGGGGCTGAGATGATTGGCCTCCAATAACCACAGGCATCTTCCTTGTGCTAGATATGACACCATCCAGTGGAGAGTTTTCCCCTGATCACCATTGACTTCAGTTTTACTGGGGCCCATTGGTGCCACACTCGGTCAAATGCTGCCTTGATGTCGAGGACAGTCACTCTCACCTCACCTCTGGAATTCAGCCCTTTTGTCAATGTTTGGACCAAGGCTGTAATAAGATCAGCAGCCAAGTGGTCCTGGCGGAAAGCAAACTAGTCATTGGTGAGCAGGTTACTTGTGCATTAGTGACGCTTGATAGCATTGTGGATGACAGCTTCCATCACTTTGCTGATGTTGGAGAGATGGCTGATGGGTTGGTAATTGGCTGTTGGATTAGTCCAGCTGTTTGCGGACTGGACATACCTGTCCAATTTGCCATTTTGTCAGGTAGATGCCAGTACTGGAGCAGCTTGGCTAGAAGTGCAGCTAGTTCTAGAGCACAGGTCTTCAGCTCTGCAGCCGGGATGTTGCCGGGGCCCATAGCCTTTGCTGTATCCAGTGCACTCTACCATTCTTGATATCACGTGGAGTGAAGCAAATTGGTTGAAGACTGGCTTCTGTGATGGTGGTGACCTCAGGAGCAAGCCGAGATGCATCGTCCACTTGGCACTTGTGGCTGAAGATGGTTGTGAAGGCATCAGCCTTGTCTTTTGCACTCACATGCTGTGCTTCACCATCATCCTGTGTTGTAGCTTCACCAAGAAGGTTTCTGATTTTCAGATACACTTGGTGCAGCTCCTGGAATGCTCTTCAACACTCCTTATTGAACCAGGGCTGGTTTGATGGTAATGGTAGAATGAGGGATATGCCAGGCCATGAGGTTACAGATTATGGTGGAATACAATTCTGTTGCTGCTGATGGCCCACAGCACCTCATGGATGCCAAGATTTGAGCTGCTAGATGTGTTCTTAATCGATCCCATTTAGCACGGTGGTACGGCCACACAACACGATGAAGGGGTGTCTTCAGTGGCTCGGTAGTACCATGATTGACGAAGCTGGCTGAGTCCTGAAGGACATAGCTGCCAGGCTGACTCACGGCAGGTGGTGAGAGAACAAACACGAGCCACTACTGAGCCACACTTGGTGATGGACATTGAAGTCCCCCAGCCAGAGTACATTCTGTGCCCCAGCAGCCACAGTGCGCCTGGTGAGGAGGGAGTAAATGTTTAAGATGGTGGATGGGGAGCTGATTAAGCGGCCTGCTTTCCCCTGGATTGTGTCGAGCTTCTTGAGTGTTGTTGGAGCTGCAACCGTCCAGGCAAGTGGAGAATATTCCATCGCACTCCTGACTTGTGCCTTGTAGGGGGTGGAAAGGCCTTGGGGAGTCAGGAGGTGGTGAGTCACTTGCGCAGAATACCCAGCGTCTGACTAGCTCTTTTAGCCACAGTATTTATTTGGCTGATCTAGTTAATGTTCTGGTCAATGGTGACCCCCAGGATGTTGATGGTGGGGAATTCAATGATGGTAATGCCATTGAATGTCATGGGGAGGTGGTTAGACTCTCTCCTGTTGGAGATGGTCATTGTCTGGCACTTGTGTGGCACAAATGTTACTTGCCACTGATCATCCCCAACCTGAATATTGTCCAGGTCTTGCTGCACGTGGACACAGACTGCCTCATTATCTGACGAATTGTGAATGTAACTTGACACTGTGCAATCAGCAGCGAACATCCCCACTTCTGGAGGTCATTAATAAAGCAGTTGAAGATGTTGGGCCTAGGACACTGTCCTGAGTAACTGCTGCAGTGATGATCTGGGGCTGAGATGATTGGCCTCCAATAACCACAACCATCTTCCTTGTGCTAGATATGACACCATCCAGTAGAGAGTTTTCACCCGATCACCATTGACTTCAGTTTTACTGGGGCCCCTTGGTGCCACACTCGGTCAAATGCTGCCTTGATGTCGAGGACAGTCACTCTCACCTCACCTCTGGAACTCAGCCCTTTTACATGTTTGGCCCAAGGCTGTAATGAGGTCAGGAGCCAAGTGGTCCTGGCGGAAAGCAAACTGGGCATCGGGGAGCAGGTTATTTGTGCTTTGTTAGTGCCTCTTGATAGCATTGTCGATGACAGCTTCCATCACTTTGCTGATGATGGAGAGATGGCTGATGGGGTGGTAACTGGCTGTTGGATTAGTCCAGCTTTATGCGGACTGGACATACCTGGCCAATTTACCACTTTGTCGGGTAGATGCCAGTACTGGAACATCTTGGCTAGAGGTGCAGCTACTTCTGGAGCACAGGTCTTCATCTCTCTAGCCGGGATGTTGTCGGTGCCCATAGCCTTTGCTGTATCCAGTGCGCTCTACCGTTCTTGATATCATGTGGAGTGAAGTGAATTGGCTAAAGACTGGCTTCTGTGATGGTGGGGACCTCAGGAGGAGGCCGAGATGCATCATCCACTTGGCACTTGTGACTGAAGATGGTTGCGAAGGCTTCAGCCTTGTCTTTTGCACTCACGTGCTGTGCTCCGCCATCGTTGAGGATGGGTATGTTCATGGAGCCTCCTCCTCTCGTTAGTTGTTTAATTGTCCATCACCATTCACGACTGGATGTGGCAGGACTGCAGAGCTTTGATCTGATCCATTGGGTGTGGGATCGCTTAGCTCGGTCTATAGCAATGTTCCTGCTGTTTAACATGCATATAGTCCTGTGTTGTAGCTTCACCAAGTTGGTATCTGATTTTCATGTACACCTGACATGCTCTTCAACACTCCTCATTGAACCAGGGTTGGTTTGATGGGAATGGTAGAGGGAGGGATATATCAGCCCATGAAGTTACAGAGTGTGGTGGAATACAATTCCATTGCTGCTGATGGCCCACAGCGCCTCCTTGGTGCCCAGTTTTGAGCTGCTAGATCTCTTCTGATTCTATCCCATTTAGTACGGCGGTAGTGCCACACAACACAATGAAGGGTTGTCCTCAGTGTGAAGACGGGACTTCATCACCACAAGGACTGTGCGGTGGTCACTGCGACCAATACTGTCATGGACAGATGCATCTGCGACAGGTAGATTGTTGAGGACGAGATCAAGTAGCTTTTTTCCTCGTGTTTGTTCTCTCACCACCTGCTATGAGCCCAGTCTGGCAGCTATCTCCTTGAGGACTTTGCCAGCTCGGTGAATAGTGGTACTACTGAGCCACTCTTGGTGATGCCTGAGCAGCCACAGTGCGCCAGATGAGGAGGGAGTAAATGTTTATGATGGTGGACGGGGGGCTGATTAAGCGGACTGCTTTCTCCTGAATTGTGTCGCGCTTCTTGAGTGTTGTTGGATCTGCAACCATCCAGGCAAGTGGAGAATATTCAATCACACTCCTGACTTGTGCCTTGTAGGTGCTAGAATGGTTTTGGGGAGTCAGGAGGTGAGTCACTTACCGGCGAATACCCAGCCTCTGACCTGCTCTTGTATTTACGTGGCCTGGCTAGTTACTTTGCTGATGATTGAGAGTAGACTGATGGGGCAGTAATTGGCCGGATTGGATTTTTCCTGCCTTTTGCGGAAAGGACATACCTGCCCAATTTTCCACTTTATCAGGTAGAGGCCAGTACAGGAACAGCTTGGCTAGAGGTGCTGCTAGTTCTGGAGTGCAGGTCTTCAGCTCTACAGCTGTGATGTTGTTGGGGCCCCACAGCCTTTGCAGTATCCAGTGTGCTCTGATGTTTTCTGATATCAAGTGGAGTGAAGTGAATTGGCTGAGGACTGGCATCTATGAGAGTGGGGACCTCAGGAGGAGGCGGCGATGGATCCACTTGGCACTTGTACAGGGCCTTTGTGAGACCATACCTGGAGTACTGGGCACAGTTTTGGTCTCCTTATCTAAGGAGGAATATACTTGCCTTGGAGGCGATGCAACGAAGGTTCACCAGATTGATTCCTGGGATGAGGGGGCTGTCCTATGATGAGAGATTGTGTAGAATGGGCCTATACTCTCTGGAGTTTAGAAGAATGAGAGGTGATCTCATTGAAATATACAAGATTCTGAAAGGGATTGACAGGGTAGATGCTGAGAGGTTGTTTCCCCCTGGCTGGAGTGTCTAGAACTAGGGGGCATAGTCTCAGGATAAGGGATAGGCCATTTAAGACTGAAATGAGGAGTAATTCCTTCACTCAGAGGGTTGTGAATCTTTGGAATTCTCTGGCCCCAGAGGGCTGTGGATGCTGAGTCTTTGAGTATATTCAAGGCTGAGATAGATAGATTTTTTAGACTCTAGGGGAATCAAGGGATATGGAGATCGGGCGGGAAAGTGGAGTTGAGGTCGATGATCAGCCATGATCTTATTGAATGGCGGAGCAGGCTCGAGGGGCCGTATGGCCTACACCTGCTCTTATTTCTTATGTTCTTATGTTCTGCCTGGAGGTAGTTGCGAAAGAAGGAGATGAGGAGAGAGAAAACACAATACAAAAGCTAGAGCTGATTTTAATCATTTATAAAAATGGACAAAATATAACACTAACCGTTTGCATATTTTTGTCCATGGACGAACAAAATGCTGCCAATTAATTCTTCCCTGAGGCTAACGGAACAGACTGCTGCTGATTGGAGACAAAGAGCTAGTGACACTTTCAGAATGAGGCCTGTATGGGAGGGGAAGGCGATGCCATGTGACCCAGGCAGCTCCTGGAGGGCACTGAGTTCAAAGGGACGTTGAACCCAAGGTTTCTTCCTCCTCCCGCGTTCCCTCCGCCCCGTCCTCTCCCCATTTTAGATGCTGTCTTATTACAGATGTTAAAATATGAGGACATTCACTGTATTTCCCACTCCATGAGAAAAAACCAACAACGTGGGATTTTAAACATCTTTCGGTGTTACATTTCATACTTCATGTACAGATTGTGGACTTTGAGAAATACTTCACTGTAAAAATCTGTTTCATGTAACAATTAAAAAATTGTATTTACCTACTTGTTGGTCAATGTTTTCATTTCATACAATCATCTCATCAACTTATGTAAATATTCAATATTTATCAACACAGATAAATGTGAGGTATTACATTTTGGTAAGAAAAATATGGAGGTCACATATTACTTGGAAATAACGAATCTAAATGGGGTAGAAGAGCAAAGGGATCTCGGAGTACAAATACACAAATCACTGAAAGTAGCGACACAGGTTAACAAGGCCATAAAAAACGCAAGCACTGGGGTTTATTTCTAGAGGGATTGAATTGAAAAGTAGTGAAGTTATGCTAAACTTGAATTGAACCTTGGTTGGACCACACTTGGAGTACTGCATACAATTCTGGACACCATATTATAAAAAGGATATAGAGGCACTGGAGAGGGTGCAAAAAATGATGAGTAAAACATTAGAGCTGAAGGACAGGCTAGGGGGTGTGGCCCAAATAAGGGTTCTTTACACAAATGCACAGAGTATAAGGAATAAATTGAATGAACTGCAGGCATGAATTCAAATAGGAGGGTATGACATTGTAGCTATTACTGAGACATGGCTACAAGACGGTCAGGACTGGGAACTAAATATACCAGGTTATAAGGTCTACAGGGAAGATAGGGGAAATGGCAGAGGGGGAGGAGTAGCCTTAGTGATTAAGGATGAAATCACTTCAATGATAAGAGAGGATTTAAGGAGAGGTAAGCAGGCAGTGGAGACATTATGGGTTGAATTATGAAATAAAGGATCTAAGACTGTAGTGGGAGTTGTGAAGTGCTACATTGTATAAATGAAGAGATTAGACAATCGTGTAGCAAAGGTGGAGTGTTTTTAATGGGGGATTTTAACTTTCATATAGATTGGGAAAAGCAGACTAGCACCTGTCAGAAAGGTAGTGAATTTCTTGAGTGTGTCCGGGATAGTTTTCTACAACAATATGTCCTAGAGGCAACAAGGGGGCAAGTCATATTAGATTTAGTAATGAGTAATGAACCAGATTTAGTTAACAGCCTAACTGTGCGTGAACATTTATCCAATCGCGATCATAACATGATCGAGTTCAACATAGTGTTTGAATGGGAGAAACGCAAAACAGCTACTAAGATTCTAGATTTAGGTAAGGCCGACTTCAACAGGATGTCCACAGTAAAGTGGGCAAATCTGTCACTGGGTAAAACAACAGAAGATCAGTGGGAGATGTTTAAAAAATAATTTAAGGTGTTACAGAACCAGTTTATACCCCTGAGGGGCAAGAGCTCTACTTGCCAAAAAAAAACCATCCATGGACAACTAAAGAGGTAAAGGCCAGCATAAAACTAGAAAGGAAAGGGCATACAAAAAATGCAAAAAATAGCACCGATCCTGGCGAATGGGAAAGATACAAAGAACAACAAAGGGTCACACAACAGTTAGTAAGAGCTACAAAAAGGGAGTATGAAAAGAAACTTGCAAGGGATATCAAAATCAATGCGAAGAATTTTTACAATTATATTAGGAAAAAGAGGGTGGTCAGGAGCAAAGTTGGCCCCTTAAAAACAAAGTGGTGATATTGTCAATGACAATGGGGAAATGGTGGCCATGTTGAATAATTACTTTGCATCAGTATTTACAGTAGAGAAAGAGGACAGCATGCCGGAAATCCTAAAGAAACTAATATTGAATCGGGGACAGGGGCTCAATAAAATTAACGTAAGTAAAGCAACAGTAATGAAGAAAATAATGGCACTAAAGAGTGACAAATCCCCAGGACCAGATGGTTTCCATCCCAGGGTTTAAAGGAAGTAGGAGCACATTGCAGATGCCCTAATTATAATCTTCCAAAGTTCTCTAGATTCAGGAACCGTCCTTTCATTTGGAAAATTGTACATGTTACTCCGCATTTTAAGAATGGCGAGAGAGGGAAACCAGTGAATTATAAACCAGTTAGCCTAACATCTGTTGTCGGGAAATGACTAGAGTCTATAATTAAGGATAGGGTGACTGAACAGCTCGAAAATTTTCAGCTGATCAGAGAGAGCCAGCATGGATTTGTGAAAGGTACCATTAATTGGAGGGAAACTAAAATAAATCAAGGGAATGCACTTATTGTATTCAATATTAGTAATAAAATGGTAATGGAGAAAATAATGAGACTAGGTTAGATAAATCACCAGGACCTGATGGTTTCCATCCCAGGGTATTAAAAGAAGTGGGGAAATTGCAGAAGCATTAGCTATAATCATTCAAACTCTTGATTTGGGAACTATGCTGTTAAACTCAAAAATTGCAAATGTCAGTCCATTATTTAAGAAGGGTGGGAGAGAGAAAGCAGGTAACTACAGGCCTGTGAATTTAAAATCAATTGTGGGGACGCTACTAGAATCTCTCATTAGGGATAGAGTGACTGAGCACTTGTCCAAATATGAGCTGATCAGAGAGAGCCAGTATGGTAAGACTTGGGTTGGAAATTGGTTGGGAGGTAGGAGACAGTGATTGGGGATAAAGGGTTTGTACTCAGATTGGCAGAATGTGACAAGTGGATCTGTTCTGGAGCCTCAGCTTTCTCCCATATTTATTACTCACTTGGATCAAGGAATAGAGCTGTATATCCAAGTTTCCAGAGGACACTAAAGTCAGAGACACAGTAAGTAGTGCAGCTGGGAGCAGGAAGTTGCAAAACTATGTCAGATGGACAAGTGTGAGGTCGTCCACTTTGGACCTAAGAAAACTACATTTTCCAAATGTTGGGAAACTAGGAACTGTAGAGGAGCAAAGAGATTTGGGAGTCTAACTCCACAAATCATTTAAAACTAGTCGACAGGTACAAAAAGTAATAAATAAGGCCAATGGAAATTTGGCCTTTATCTTAAGATGGCTGGATTACAAATAGGAAGAGTTGTAATCTTAAAATTTGAACCATTTAGGATGAAAATCATGAAGTACCTTTTCACACAAGGTATTAGAAACCTGGAATTCTCTCCCCAAAGGGCTGTGGATTCTCGGACAAGTGGAGCTTCTAAGACTGAGATTGATAGATTTTAGTTGGGAAAGGCTAACAAGGGACATGGAGCAAAGGTGGGTAAATAGATTTGAGGCACAGATCAGCAATGATCTAATTGATTTGCATTGGAGGCTCGAGGGGCTGAATGGCCGACTCCTGTTCCTATCTTCCTTTCAATCTGCTTGGTTTCCAGTCAGGTTTTGTCAGGAGCAATAAAAATTCTTCATTCTTAATTCTGTTGCAGGGATTTCAAAAACATCGGTCATTTTCACGAAGGACTCGTCGCAGAATTCATTAAGATCTTGGAGCAAGACAATTGATCCTTCGATAAGAGTTCCTTTTACATCTATTTTTCCAGCTTACGTGGGTTAGTTGCCATTTTAAATATTGGATTTAACCCTGTGCATGTGGCAGTGTTGGGATTTGGAACGATTCCCCCCAGGCCCCATCTCCAGAGCCCTGTGCATGGTGACCCTGTTTATAAATACTGCCCTCTACTGGCAGTTGGCAGTTTTTGTCTCCCACCCACACTGCTGCACTGTGAGGTGGAGCTTCTTCATTCACAATTATTCAGCTCCGTTAACTCCAACACTGAGGTTTTCTTTCCCATTTTCTGGTTTTTATTTTACATTATTTGGTTTTGTGCGATGAGTCTAAACAACGGCTCTTTCCAGGTGCCCAGTTCAATGTATCACCTCTTATCGTCCTGTGGCAGATAGTCCCTGGTTTTCACCAGGGGGTGGCTCTCCTTGTCATTCCCCAGATGAAATATGTTGGGGAGCCACGTTGACTTCCACCCACACGTTAACCAGACATTCGGCTCCGGCCCTGGCAGATCTGACTGCCCCGGCAGAGGAGTCCTGGCTGCTGTTGCTCCTTTTAATATTGTTTATAATTAGGTGCCCCCTTCAATTCCAAGTTATTTGCCAATGTCCCAGATTCATTGCTGACCGACCACCTCTGAGGGGCAGCTTTGGTGATCTACCAGTTGTGTAAGTGCGGAGAAACCACACTGAAGGATAAAGGAGAATTACTCAGCCAGTAATAGGAAGCTCCGGATTTAACCATTTCTGGTTAGAAATCTGGGAGTTTTGAAAAAAGAGCCATCAAGTCACAGATATTTGTTTAAAGTCTCCATACTGCACATACACAGAGCTAAACCCAGTTGTACATGGGTGGTCAGCCCTCCTTTGGGCAACAGAGATTAATCACTGCAGTAATATCCCTTTTCTGTAACCTTGCTTTAAATGAATCATGCACAGACTGAGATTGAGATGGTTCTGTTGTCAGATATAGTTCCAGGATGTTCTACCTTCAGACAGCAATGGCTTATGTTTATGTTTATCACAGTCAGGCTGACCAGAACATTTAAAGGTGATGTGAAAAGGGCCAATAGAAAATGGAAAGTGTTGCCGAGCACAGAGTATTGAAGTTGTGAAATGTGAAATCATGGAGTGGTCAGACATGGGATCGTACCAGGCTCTCTCACTCTGAGTTAGTTCCAGATTGAATTATTTAATTACAAGAGAATGTTTGAACTATAAAGACACAGTGTGTTCATCTTTTGTAAAACTTTGAGGCTTTCATCACATCACCTTGAAAAATGTCCTGCCGTGTTTAAATTGTTCTCTCTCCTGTACTCTGAAGTATAATGGGAATAGACTGTATAACAGACTGTGTCGACTGCACGCTGTGCACTGCAGGAAAAGCAACACATTCACTGGTGATACCTGCTTATGGGGACACCCTGTGTGTGGAGTAAAGTATTCCCTTTTCCTTGCATTCCTGATAATCAAACACTGGACATTGTGATGGGGATGAGTAGAAAGGTTGTTTCTCAATCCAGTTTGGTTTTATGGAGAATGGATCCCATTGACAGACACAAATATTCACAGAGTGAGAGAGCTCAGGTACGATCCCACATCAATGCTCTGTGCTTGGCAACACTTCCCATTTTCTATTGGCTCTTTTCATATCATCTTTAATTGTTATGATCAGCATGATCCATATCTGCCTCCTCCTGAGGTCCCCACCATCACAGAAGCCAGTCTTCAGTCAATTGATTCAATCTACGTGATATCAAGAAATGGCTGAGCGCACTGGATACAGCAAAGGCTATGGGCCCCGACAACATCCCATCTGTCGTGCTTAAGACTTGTGCTCCAGAACTAGCCGCGCCTCTAGCCAAGCTGTTCCAGCACAGCTACAACACTGGCATCTGCCTGATAAAGTGTAAAATTTCCAAGGTGTGTACTGTCCGCAAAAAGCAGGACAAATCCAATCCGACCAATTACCGCCCCATCAGTTTACTCTCAATCATCAGCAAAGTGACGGAAGGTGTCGTTAACAGTGCTATCAAGCGGCAATTACTCACCAATAACCTGCTCACAAATGCTCAGTTTGGGTTCCGCCAGGACCACTCAGCTCCAGGTCTCATTACAGCCTTGGTCCAAAATGGACAAAAGAGCTCAATTCCAGAGGTGAGGTGAGAGTGAGTGCCCTCGACATCAAAGCAGAATTTGACTGGTTGTGGCATCAATGAGCCCTAGTAAAATTGAAGTCATTGGGAATCACGGGTAAAACTTTTCATTGGCTGGAGTCATACCTAGCACAAAGGAAGATGGTTGTGGTTGTTGGAGGCCAATCATTTCAGCCCCAGCACATCACTGCAGGAGCTCCTCAGGGCAGTGTCCTAGGGCCAACCATCTTCAGCTGCTTCATCAATGACCTTCCCTCCATCATAAGTTCAGAAATGGGGATGTTCGCTGATGATTGCATAGTGTTCAGTTCCATTCGCAACTTAAGTGGCAAGTAACATTCACGCCACACAAGTGCCAGGCAATGACCATCCCCAACAAGAGAAAGTCTAACCACCTCCCCTTGACATTCAATGGCATTACCATCGTCAAATCCCCCACCAACAACATCCTGGGGGTCACCATTGACCAGAAACTTAACTGGACCAGCCACATAAATACTGTGGCAACAAGAGCAGGTCAGAGGCTGGGTATTCTGTGGCGAGTGTCTCATCTCCTGACTCCCCAAAGACTTTCCACCATCTACAAGGCACAAGTCAGGAGTGTGATGGAATACTTTCCACTTGTCTGGATGAGTGCAGCTCCAGTAACACTCAAAAAGCTCAACACCATCCAAGACAAAGCAGCCCGCTTGATTGGCACCTCATCCACCACCTTAAACATTCACTCCCTCCACCACCTTAAACATTCACTCTCTCCACCACCGGCGCACCGTGGCTGAAGTGTGTACCATCTACAAGATGCACTGCAGCAACTCGACAAGGCTTCTTTGACAGCACCTTCCAAACCCGCGACCTCTACCAGCTAGAAGGACAAGTGCAGGAGGCGCATGGGAACACCATCACCTTCAAGTTCCCCTCCAAGTTACACAGCATCCTGATTTGGAGATATATCACTGTTCCTTCATCGTCGTTGGGTCAAAATCCTGGATCTCCATCCCTAACAGCACTGTGGGAGTACCTTCACCACAAGGACTGCAGCGGTTCAAGAAGGCGGCTCACCACCACCTTCTCAAGGGCAATTAGGGATGGGCAATAAATGCTGGCCTTGCCAGCGATGCCCACATCCCAGGAACAAATAAAAAAAACCTCTTCTCTGCGTTGAATTTTATCTGTCATGTGTCCGCCCATTCCATTAGCCTGTCAATGTCTTCTTAAAGTCTATTGCTGTCTTCCTCGCTGTTTACTATATTTCCAAGTTTCGTGTCATCTGCCAATTTCGAAATTGTGCACTGTACCCCCCAAGTCCAAATCATTAATGTATATCAAAAACAGCAGTAGTCCCAGTATTAAACCTTGGGGAAAGCCACTGTATACCTCCCTCCAGTCCGAACAACAGCCATTCACCACAACTCTGCTTTCTATCCTTTAGCCAATTTTGTATCCATGTTGCTACTGCCCCTTTTATCCCATGGGCTTCAATTTTGATAAAAAGCCGAATATGTGGTACTTTATCAATCACCTTTTGAAAGTCCATGTACACAACATCAACTGCACTGCCCTCATCCAAACTCTCCGTTACCTCATCAAAAAATTCAATCAAGAAAGCCAAACACAATTTGCCCTTAACTAATCTGTGCTGGCTCTCCTTTATTAGCCCACGCTTGCCCATTTTCTCCCGAATTATTATTTCTAAAAGCTTCCCCACCACCGACGTTAAACTGACTGGCCTATAATTGCCAGGTTTATCCTTCTCCCCTTTTTGAACAAGGGTGTAACATTTGCAATCCTCCAGCCCTCTGGCACCACCCCTGTATCTAAGGAGGATTGGAAGGTTGTGGCCAGTACCTTTGCAAAATCTACCCTTACTTCCCTCAGCTACCTAGGATGCATCCCATCGTTCCGGGTGACTTATCCACTTTAATTACCGCCAGCCTTTCTAGTAGCTCCTCTTTATCTATTTTTATCTCATCCAGTATCACAGCATCCTCCTCGTTTACCATAGCTTTGGCAAAGTCCTCTTCCTTGGTAAACTCTGATGCAAAGTACTCAGTTAGTACCTCCTGCCTCCACCAATAATTCTCCATTTTGGTCCCTAATCGGCCTCACTGCTCCTCTGACAACCCTTTTACTGTTAATATCCCTATAGAAGACCTTTGGATTCCCTCTTATGTTAGCTGCCTATCTATTCTCGTACTCTCTTGGCCACTCTTATTTACTTTATCACTTGTCCTCTGTACTTTTTCTTCTCAGCCTGATTCTCCCTTGTTATTATCAAGCTGACATTTGTCATGTGCCCCCTTTATCTGCTCCATCCTACTCTCTAACTCCCCAGTCATCCAAGGAGCTCTGGCTTTGGTTGCCCTCCCTTTCCCACTTGTGGGAACGTATCTAGGGAGGGAAAATGCTAGAATCTATTATTAAGGACGTAGTAATGCAGGGCACTTAGAAAATAATAATATGATTGGGCAGAGTCAACATGGTTTTTGAGATGCTCCTTAAAACCTACATCATCTGTCCTTATATCTCCTCATGTGACTCGGTGCCACATTTTGTTTGATAACACTCCTGTGAAGCAAATTGGGTCATTTTACTATGTTAAAGGCACTATATAAATGCAAGTTGTTGTTGCTTTAGTGGGTTGGTTGAGAGATTAACATTGGCCGGGATACCGTGAGAGCTCCCCTGCTCTTTTTCGAATAGTGCCATGGGATCTTTTATATCCACCTGAGAGGAGAGATGAGGAGTTGGTTTAATGTCTCATCTGAAAGACGGCACCTTTAACAGTGTAGCACTCCCTCAGTACTGCACTGGAGTGTCAGCCTGAATTACATGCTCAACTCTCTGGAAGGGAATGTGGACCCACGATCTTCTGACTCAGAGGTGAGAGTGTTACCAACTGAGCTACAGCTGACACATGATCCTGGAGATAGGTTCTGGAATACCACACTTGCCCTTGGTTTAATGTGTAATATATGTGGGCAGAACAAACGAAGAACAGAGACAGGATGAGTTGTTAGTCAAGGTGCTTGTTTACTAGGCCAGAATGAACTGAGCATGCTCATACTAAACCATGTGACAAACCATGTGATAATACATTACATAATGCAAACATCGACTCCTTCCTATCGCCCAAAGAGTGTCCCAAGGAATTAGGGAGTAAATTTCACGTAAATTCAAAGGTCACAGCACCACATGGTGTGTGAGGAAGAGACACAGGCAGAAGAAGGAAATAAAACAACAGGGTTAGCAAAGTAGTCTGTGTGATTGTCTATGGTTTGGGGTTTACGGGTGTCAGCTTAGCTCGGATCAGAGCGCACAATGTAGGCCATGTAAGAATATCGATATGTTTTTGCATTACTTGTGTTTCTAACAAAGACAAAAAAGAAATCAAGAAACAGCAAAGGCTATGGGCCCCGACAACATCCTGGCTGTCGTGCTGAAGACTTGTGCTCCAGGACTAGCCGCCCTTCTAGCCAAGCTTTTTCCAGTACAGCTACAACACTGGCATCTACCCGACAATGTGGAAAATTGCCAAGGTATGTCCTGTCCACAAAAAAAAGGACAAATCCAACCCAGCCAACTTTTTCTTTTATTCATTCATGGGATGTGGGCGTCGCTGGCAAGGCCAGCATTTATTGCCCATCCCTTACTCACCAATAACCTGCTCATCAATGCTCAGTTTAGGTTCTGCCAGGACCACTTGGTTACAGACCTCATTACAACCTTAGTCCAAACACGGAAAAAAAAACGGATTCCAGAGGTGAGGTGAGAGTGACTGCCCTTGACATCAAGGCAGCATTTGACGGAGTGTGGTATCAAGGAGTCCTAGTAAAATTGAAGTCAATGGGAATCAGGGGGAAAACTCTCCACTGGCTGGAGTCATACCTAGTACAAGGGAAAATGTCAGGCATGACCTACCTTTCACAAATCCATGCGGGCTCTCTCTGATCAACTAAAAATGTTCAAGGTGTTCAGTCACCCTATCCTTAATTATAGACTCTAGCAATTTCCCGACAACAGATATTAGGCTAACTGGTCTATAATTCCCTGGTTTCCCTCTCTTGCCATTCTTAAATAGCGGAGTGACATGCATAATTTTCCAATCTAAAGGGACGGTTCCTGAATCGAGAGAACTTTGGAAGATTATAGTTAGGGCATCTGCAATGTGCTCACCTACTTCCTTTAAAACCCTGGGATGGAAACCATCTGGTCCTGGGGATTTGTCACTCTTTAGTGCCATTATTTTCTTCATTACTGTTAATTTTATCGAGTCCCTGTCCCCGATTCAATATTAGTTTCTTTGGGATTTCCAGCATGCTATCCTCTTCTTCTACTGTAAATACTGTAGAATGGAACATGGTTGTGGTTGTTGGAGGTCAATCATCTCAGCCCCAGGACATCGCTGCAGGAGTTCCGCAAGACAGTGTCCGAGGCCCAACCATCTTCAGTTGCTTCATCAATGACCTTCCCTCCATCATAAGCTCAGAAGTGGGGATGTTCACTGATGACTGCGCAGTGTTCAGTTCCATTCGCAACTCCTCAGATAATGAAGCAGTCCATGCCTGCATGCAGCAAGACCTGGAAAACTTTCAGGCTTGGGCTGATAAGTGGCAAGTAACAGTTGCGCCACACAAGTGCCAGGCAATGAATATCTTCAAAAAGTGAATGTCTAACCAACTCCCCATGACATTCAATGGGATTACCATCGCCAAATCCCCCACCATCAACATCCTGGGGGTCACCATTGACTAGAAACTTAACTGGACCAGCCACATAAATACTGTGGCTACAAGAGCAGGTCAGAGGCTGGGTATTTTGTGGCGTGTGTCTCACCTCATGACTCCCCAAAGCTTTTCCACCATCTACAAGACACAAGTAAGGAGGATAGCATGCTGGAAATCCCAAAGACACATTAACCAACTTTTTTATCATGGCAATCGCTCGATTGGGCTGAATGCTTCTTCATGTGTACAAACAATGATCCAATCAGATTCATAAATTACTAAAAGTAGCGACGCAGCATAACAAAGCCATAAAACATGCAAACAAAGCATTGGGGCTGAATTCTAGAGGGATAGAATTGAACAGGGGAGTTTTCAACTTGTATGGATCCCTGGTTAGACCACACTTGGAGGATTTTGCACAGATCTGGTCTCCAGAAACCCCGATATACAGCCAGTCTATTCGTGTGTTAACCATGAATCAGGTCAGAGCACATTCCTGAGATGTTTTATGGTGGTCCTCCCCAGCATCTGTCTGAGGCTGAACCAGACTGTTCACAACCTGGGTGTCATATTTGACCCTGAAATGAGCTTCTGACCACCTATCCACGCCATCACTCAGACCGCCTATTTCCACCTCCGTAACATCGCCCAACTCCGCCCCACCTCAGCTCATCTGCTGCTGAAACCCTCAGCCATGCCTTTGTTAACTCAAGACTTGACTATTCCAACGCAATCCTATCTGGCCTCACACAGTCTCCCCTCCGTAAACTTGAGGTCAGACAAAACTCGGCCGCCCGTGTCCTAACTCGCACCAAGTCCCGTTCACCCATCACCCCAGTGCTCGCTGACTTACATTGGCTCCCGGTTATGCAAAGACTCAATTTTCAAATTCTCATTCTTGTTTTCAAATCCTTCCATGGCCTCGCCCCTCCCGAATCTCCTCCAGCCCCCAATCCTCCTGCGCTCCTCAAATTCTGGCTTCTTGAGCATCTCTGATTATAATCGCTCAATCATCGGTGGCCGTGAATTCAGCTGCCAATGCCCTAAGCTCTGGAATTTCCCCCCTAACCCTCTCCGCCTCTCTATCTCTCTCCTCCTTTAAGACGCTCCTTAGAACCTACCTCTTTGACCAAGCTTTTGGTCATCTGCCCTAATATCTGCTTGTGTGGCTCATTGTCAAATTTTGTTTTATAACGTTCCTGTGAAGTGCCTTGGGATGATTTACTACGTTAAAGGCACAATATAAATACAAATTTTTGTTGTTGTTGCATTTCTCCTAACCAATAAAAACAGTGATAATAATAATTGAAATATTCCTAAAAAGTGCGTCTTGTCATTTGGGCCTGCAAGCCCCGGCCATATTACTTTCTCAAAACATTCCCACATGACAGGGTCGATGGTAAATGTTATTGTCAACAGGTCATCTCACACATGTAGAATACTGAACTATTTAGCCTAAACAATACAGTAAATCGGAGGATGTGACTCTACGCTGTGGCCACGCCGTACCTTGAGCACTGGGCCCTGTTCTGGTCATTAAGACATCAAGGGAGTTTTTCAATACCAGGATGCACTGGATGAGACTGATCCTTGGGGGAAAAGGACTGAATTTCTCCCCAGAGCCCCCTTTCCCCAGTCTCCCTCTCTCCCCGAGTCCCCATTCCCCAGTCTCCCTCTCTCCCCGAGCCCCCATTCCCCCTCTATCCCCGAGCCCCCATTTCCCAGTCTCCATCTCTCCCCAAGCCCCCATTCCCCAGTCTCCCTCTCTCCCCGAGTCCCCATTCCCCAGTCTCCCTCTCTCCCCGAGCCCCTATTCCCCCTCTATCCCCGATCCCCCATTTCCCAGTCTCCCTCTCTCTCCCCGATCCCCCATTTCCCAGTCTCCATCTCTCCCCGAGCCCCCATTCCCCAGTCTCCCTCTCTCCCCGAGCCCCCATTCCCCAGTCTCCCTCTCTCCCCGAGTCCCCATTCCCCAGTCTCCCTCTCTCCCCGAGTCCCCATTCCCCAGTCTCTCTCTCTATCCCCGAGCCCCCATTCCCCAGTCTCTCTCTCTCCCCGAGTCCCCATTCCCCAGTCTCCCTCTCTCCCCGAGTCCCCATTCCCCAGTCTCTCTCTCTATCCCCGAGCCCCCATTTCCCAGTCTCCCTCTCTCCCCGAGTCCCCATTCCCCAGTCTCTCTCTCTATCCCCGAGTCCCCATTCCCCAGTCTCTCTCTCTATCCCCGAGCCCCCATTCCCCAGTCTCTCTCTCTATCCCCGAGTCCCCATTCCCCAGTCTCTCTCTCTATCCCCGAGCCCCCATTCCCCAGTCTCCCTCTCTCCCCGAGCTCCCATTCCCCAGTCTCTCTCTCTATCCCCGAGCCCCCATTCCCCAGTCTCCCTCTCTCCCCGAGCCCCCATTCCCCAGTCTCCCTCTCTCCCCGAGCCCCCATTCCCCAGTCTCTCTCTCTCCCCCTGAGCCCCCATTCCCCAGTCTCTCTTTCCCCCCGAGACCCCACTTCAAATGTACTTCATTGGCTGTAAAGCACTTTGGGACGTCCTGAGGTGGTGAAAGGCACTGTATAAATGCAAGATCTTTCTTTCTACCTATTTTAGATCAATGGCCCAGAAATCGCAGCAAAATAGTCTGGCATTATTTAGAAGTTTACTCAGTAAATGCGATTCTCTGTTGCTTCATTGACACAAGTGAAATTTAGCAAAATATACCAATGCAACTGACAAGTGACTGAATGTAAAGAGTTAATAGAGTCATGGGGGAGGAATTTGGTACCGCCCTGTTTGGGGCGCAATTATTGGCCGGGCGCAAAGTTTAGTGCCTGCCGCTAATTATCGTCTCTGACTGCAAACTTGGCTTCTATCGCCCCTGGAGGTGATTGGAGCGCTAAATCAGGCGCTTCACACTTCTCTTAAGGCGCTAACGCCAAGGAGCGAGGCACTACCTCAGAGCGCTGGCGAAGCTCATGTGATGTCAGTCAGCGATGAAACACAGATACACTGGCGCCGGCCAGTTCTTAAAGGGGAGGGTCGATCTTGCTCTCCATCCACACCCTGCTCATTGCAGCCTTGAATCTTGGCCTGGAGAGACCTCTACATCAAATCTGCTGGAAAAAACAATGGAGAGGCCCAGGGAAAGAACTCAGAGTGCAGCCCCCGTAGTCTCTTCTAAATCGATGCAACGAAGGTCAAATCAAAATGAACCTCCAAAGTGCTGCTCAGTACCCAAAACTCCTTCATACAGCATTGAATCTCTCCAGAAGTCTCTCTCTCTCTCTTAGAATGCGTGGTGCAAAAATGTCGCCGACAAAAAAAGGCAGGAAGAGGCCGCCTTTAAATAGCGCTCCCCCAGTCCCTTCCCGACTGCAAAACTATCCCCTCAACCTGTCGTTGCTAGCAGCAGGCGGAAAGGCAGGGGGCGCCACTCAATATCCGGTCCGGGCGCTACCGGGGCATTGCACGCTCGACTGACGTCATGATTTGCGTGCGCAGGAGATCGTGGCGGTAGTGTTTAGCGCTGCCGCAAAATGTCTGGTCAATTTCGCGAGCGACACAAACATCGCCGCGCCCGGGCGCTAGTTGCTTTGTGCCCCATTAGCGCGCTAACAGGAGGCGCAAAGCAACTGAATTTTTCCCCCATATGCTTTGCTAACCACTCTCTCAATATATCCTGCCACTTTCAGGGACCTCTGCACATTAACTCCCAGGTCCCTTTATCCCTGCACACTCTTTAAAACTGCGCCATTAAGTGTATATTGCCTTTCCCTGTTCACTCTGCCAAAATGCATCACCTCACACTTCTCTGCATTAAATTCCAACTGCCACTTGTCTGCCCATTCTTAACAATAACTTGACAATAACGTGTTAATAGCAAGCGGCAGCAGGGGGTGGGACGCAACTGTGTCCACCTGATTGACAATCAAACGGGCCAATGAGAATCGGTAGGCAGTCTCCGGCAAGGTTCGGAGGGGAATGTTGATACAGTGTTCCGGCCAATCAGGGTGTTGTGTGGGCGGGGCCTCGGGCCTGGGCCGCGCGCTGTGTTGCTGAGTGTCAGAAAGTGGGCGGGGCTGAGCTGCTGCAGTGGCCGCGGACAAGCAGAGAGTCGCTGCTCTTCACCATCGGCTCCAATCACACTCACTGCATCGCCCACTTCCTCACTGCTCCCCACCGCTTCCCCAAGTGGCAGCGGCTGTGCTGCAAAGAAACTGCAACAGGATCAAATGGATCAGCAATTGGAATGGGGGCCGTTGAGCGTTTTACCGGGGCTTTTGATCCCCAGTAAAAGTGATGTTACCCACAGCCCTTATACCAGGGAGTCCAACACACGGATCCGGCCCGGGGAACAGCTTAATCCGGTCCGCAGACTTCCCCTCAGAGGCGGACTGACTATCGGGATATTTTCCCCAGTGGCCCCTGAATTTGACATCATGGAGCCAGTTCAACCTCTCCCTGTGAGCCCTGCAATGGAAAGTGTGGAGGGAAGGAGCGCCCGACCCTGCTTCGATGGAAATTTGAACGAGTGAAGGAAAGGGGTGGAGACCCGGAATAACCAGGTCCCACCCCAGATTCCTCCCCTGCCCGCCCAGATTGCGGGATTTTCTAATAAAGGAATTTCACAACAACAGGTCCGTGATTGATCCATGAATTGTTGTCTGTTGGTCTCTGTCTATCCTGTGATTTCAGTAGTGAAATCCCATTGCCAGAGTTAGAAACACTCTTCAGAGTGGAGTTTGACAGATTCAAGTGTCAGGCTGCACGGGGATGTGAGCTGTCACCTGAAGAATATGGAGCCCACTCTCCAAGTGCTGCGACTCTCAATAAATTACTCTCTGTCTCTTCATTCTTTCTCATTCTTTACTTTTACACTTCAATATTTTGAAAGAATCATTTCACTGAAATGTGAAAAATTTATCTAATATGAAACTAGTGATTTGATCAGTGATCAGTTTTGTTTCTGAGTAAGAATCTAACATGAGACCAAGTGTTGTGATGCATCACCCTCTTTATTTCACAGTGAGAATACATTCCCAGCAGTTTGAAAAACAAAAGACAATCAAAGGCTAGAAGACAATGGCTTATTTACTCCACCAGAGAAGCTCTTCCTACAGTGCACAGCGTGCAGTCGACACAGTCTGTTTTAAAGTCCATTCCCATTATATTTCAGAGTACAGGAGACACAACAATTTAAACACGGAAGGACATTCTTCAAGGTGATGTGATGAAAGCCTCAACATTTTACAAATGGTGAACACACTGCGTCTTTTACACTTTAAACATTCCCGTGTAATTAAATGATTCAGTGTTGAACTGCCTTGTGGTTAAAAATGCACATTTTTTTATACATTCATGGGATGTGGGCTCTTTTCACATCACCTTTAAATGTTCTGGTCAGCATGACTGGGATAAGCATAAACATAATCCATCGCTGTCTGAAAATAGAACATCCTGGAACTATATCTGGCAGCAGAACCATCTCAATCTCAGTCTGTGCACGATTCATTTAAAGCAAGGTTACAGAAAAGGGAAATTACTGCGGTGATTAATCCCTGTTGCCTAAAGGAGGGCCGACCACCCGTGTACAACTGGGTTTAGCCCTGTGTATGTGCAGTATGGAGACTTTAAACAAATATCTGTGACTTGATGGCTCTTTTTTCAAAACCCCCAGATTTCTAACCAGAAATGGTTAAATGTGGAGCTTCCTATTACTGGCTGAGTAATTCTCCTTTATCCTTCAGTGTGGTTTCTCCGCACTTACACAACTGGTAGATCACCAAAGCTGCCCCTCAGAGGTGGTCGGTCAGCAATGAATCTGGGACATTGGCAAATAACTTGGAATTGAAGGGGGCACCTAATTATAAACAATATTAAAAGGAGCAACAGCAGCCAGGACTCCTCTACCGGGGCAGTCCGATCTGCCAGGGCCGGAGCTGAATGTCTGGTTAACGTGTGGGTGGAAGAGCACGTGGCTCCCCAACATATTTCATCTGGGGAATGACAAGGAGATCCACCCCCTGGTGAAAACCAGGGACTATCTGCCACAGGACGATAAGAGGTGATACATTGAACTGGGCACCTGGAAAGAGCCGTTGTTTAGACTCATCGCACAAAACCAAATAATGTAAAATAAAAACCAGAAAATGGGAAAGAAAACCTCAGTGTTGGAGTTAACGTTGCTGAATAATTGTGAATGAAGAAGTTCCACCTCACAGTGCAGCAGTGTGGGTGGGAGACAAAAACTGTCAACTGCCAGTAGAGGGCAGTATTTATAAACAGGGTCACCATGCACAGAGCTCTGGAGATGGGGCCTGGGGGGAATCGTTCCAAATCCCAACACTGCCACATGCACAGGGTTAAATCCAATGTGTACCTAAGTGCCTTACGTTTAAGGCGCTATATAAATGCAAGTTGTTTTGTCATTGTACTAAGCGGGAGGCCCAAATTGAAGTTAAGAATAGAGTTAAGCACATCTCACTGTTTGAAAGCTGGAACAGAAGCTTTCAGAAATAAGTTCTGTTTCATTTCTTCAGAAAGCTAATTTGCATCAGCCCATGTGTGTTATACCAACCGATGAAAAATCCATTTTTGTCAAAGGTACGATTGTCTTGGTCCAAGTCCTTTATGAATTCATTGAGGAGGCTGCCATACTCTTGGTTATCTTGCGTGAAAGTCCTGCAAAACAAGACATTGAAAGGGAATAAAGAGACTTTATGGCCTAGAAATTCGATAAGGCCTGGAAACGGGCGATGGCACCGCGGGACGAGATTTGCTCGCGCCTGTTTAAAAAGCACAGGCAGCACGTTATTTTGGTGCTGGCTGCTGATTTGAATGGTTTTAGCGCACAGCCCAGCCATGAACGCGCTACTTCAGGATGTGCGCGCAGCAGGAAGCCCAACGTCACATCACTGTAGCGTCCCAGGAGCGAGGCTGCATTCTATTAAAGAAGGCTGTCATTTTAGAAAGCAGTCTCTACCCCCTTCAAGCTCAACAGGCCAGGGAAAGGGCACTCAGGGTCTCGCACACAGCATTCGAGCTTTGTGCAGGAGGTCAACAGCAGAAGAGAGGTTCTTGCACCAGGGACGCTACAGCGAGCCAAAGGGGACCAGGAGGCCCTCCAGAAAATAAGATGTGGGACCAGATCACCGAGGCCCTCACTGTCAGCAGTGTTGCCCCCAGGACCTGGCTCCAGTGCCCAAAGAAGTTTCATGACCTCAGACCAGTGGTCAAGGTCAGTGAATGCATCTTCAAAAGCCGTCTCCTACCAACTGCACCACTAGCCTCACACACTGCTCAGTGCACGACGTCCCCCCATCACTTACCTACCAACAATCTCAACCAAACACGAGGCACACCTCACATGTCAGTTGGCATGCAGCGCCCACTTAACGTCACGTTCTGTGAACTTCAACCGTAGCGCTGAGTTTAGCGCTGGGTCCCAAGCTTGCTCTGAAAGTGAGTGTGTAGCAGACTGACAGAGATGCTGTCAGCACTTCTTAAAAGGGCGCACACATCTTTCAGATAAGTTTGCATTTAAGCTTCTGGACTGGATTTTTTTTAATTTTATTGAAGTCGTGGCTTGGTGCAATACATGCTAAAAGTTTTTAAGCGTGCAGGGAGTTCTGCTGGATGTTTACAAGGCCTCGGATGGTGAAGGAAGGTCTCTGAGAAGACAGAACATGCTGGAAATACTCAGCAGGTCAGGCAGCATCCAAGTTAACGTCTCAGGTCGAGATGCTGCCTGACCTGGTGAGTATTTCCAGCATTTTATGCTTTTATTTTAGATTTACAGCATGCGCTCACAGAAGGAAGAGGAAGACACAGAAGAGGAATACGCAGAAGAGGAGGAAGCAGAAGAGTAGGAAGGAGAAGGAAAGATGCATCCCAGACAGTCCCTTTCTGGCTGGGATATCCGGGTTGGAATCATCCGTTGCCGTACCAGTGACCACAACCCCAATTCCCTTTTCAACATTTGTCCCACACCTTACCTTCCCTCCAACACAAAGCAAATTTTCCAATCCAACTTTATACATCTATCCATCCAATATGACATCAAGAAATCAACTCATCTTCTATTTGTGACTGTCTTGTGTGTGCCTTTGCCTATCCTACTGATGTCACGCCGTGCTACCCCAGTGGCTGCAGCATGGCTGGTGGAAGGCTGCTGACTTTCAGTGGGGGACACTGCAAATGGCCTTGCTGGTCGACCTTGAGGAGCTGGTGGCTGGGAGTGTGAAATCGAGTGATGGTGTTTCTTCTTCTTCTTCTTCACTCTCCTCTCCCTCTTCTTAGTCAACCACTGGCTGGGCAGGCAGCATTTTTTGGGTGTGTGAAATGAGGAAGGCACAAGGGTGGAGTTGTGGTGAGGGGAGGGCAGGAAAGCAAGAGGTGCATGCCAGAAGGAGGATAACGTATGAGGATACCAGCATCTTGTATCCTTTCAGCCGCACCAACCCCCCCCCATACCCCCCATACCCCCCACCAACGCTGGCCAAGGGCTCAGCCATGCCCCTGCCAAGAATGGCCTGCGCCATCTCCTCCAAGGGGGTGAGGTGAAGCTAGGAATAGGAGGTGTGCCTCGTGTATGGTACAGATTGTTGGTAGGTGAATGATTGGCGGGGGGAGACGTGCACTGAGCAGTGTGTGAGGCTAGTGGTGCAGTTGGTAGGAGACGGCTTTTGAAGACGCATTCACTGACCTTGGCTAGTGGTCTGAGGTCATGAAACTTCTTTTGGACACTGGAGCCAGGTGGTGGGGGGCGACACTGTTGGCAGTGACGACCTCGGTGATGTGGTCCCACATTCTTCTTTCTGGAGGGCCTCCTTGCCCCTGTGGGTAGAGGACCTCTCTTGCAGTATTGACCCCCTGCACAAAGCTGGAGTGCTGCATGTGAGACCCTGGGTGCCCCTTCCCTGGCCTGCTGAGCCATTTGTATTTTTTCCATTTTTCCTTAGGTGCGGAAGGCAATTTAGCTTTAGGAGCTGAAGACTCCCATTTGGGAACTCTTTTTAACATAATTTTTTTTTTCAGAAGGCAGTTGAGCTCTAAGGGCTAAAAACGACCTATTTTTACATGATTTACTTGGGTTAGTCCATTAAAAGAAAGACTTTGTACAGTCCCACCAGTGACGTCGCATTGCCTCATTCATTGGCTCCTCAGGGTTTCATAGTAACTGTATTCTAATTCAGAAGTCCCTTTCAGGGTCCGAACTGCTTTTTGAAATGACAGCCTTGCTTTAAGAGAAGGCTGTCCTTGCTGCAATGACACTATGGACATGCTAACTCCTGCTGGGACTAACGCCACCAGAACGGTGTTGCTCGATACATTTAACGCTGGGCTAATGTTAATTAGTCACTAGCGCCAATTTACCGGTCCTGCCAGCGCTATCATTTTCGGCAGCCGGTAACACCAGCCCACACTGGCACCGGCAGGTTTTTACTGATATCGGATTTTGAGGCCATTGTATTTTGGGTGTGACACTGATCAAAGAAAGTAAAGTGTTTTTCCAAAAATACAGAATGTGGTGTATGTGAGAATGTCTGATAAACAGGAGCCAGCCCTATTATTGTTACAACAGGGGAGTCTAATACTAATGGGACATGCCAGCAGAGAAAAGCCCAACTACTTTAGTTACAAGGTGTCGAATTCACATCCTGGGATCGCGTCCCGAGGAATTGTGGGTCTGCCATGTCCAGTGCTCGATCTGAACCTGAGTGATGTGAGTGTGGAGGTCCGGCCGTGGCCTCAGAGGAAGGGACTGAAGGTTGTGAGACACGAACCAACTCATTAGATGATTGATGTTGGCCAACGTCCCCACCTGACTGGTCGCAGTCTCACTACAGGTTGAGTGATGTTGGGAAGGCAGCCAATGTAAAGCAGTATTCGTCACGATAAACCACCAACTCATCTCACCTGATGTAAAAAGAATGAGGCAGGTTAGCTTTGGGGCTGGGGGGAAGCACACTTGCTCCTATAAGAGCAGGGAGGTTATGATGGAGCTGTACAAAACGCTAGTTAGGCCACAGCTGGAATACTGTGTGCAGTTCTGGTCACCACACTATAGGAAGGATGTGATTGCATTGGAGAGGGTGCAGAGGAGATTCACCAGGATGTTACCTGGGCTGGAGCGCTTCAGCTATGAAGAGAGACTGGACAGGCTGGGGTTGTTTTCCTCAGAGCAGAGAAGGCTGAGGGGGGACCTGATTGAGGTGTACAAAATTATGAGGAGCATAGATAGGGTAGATAGAAAGAAACTTTTCCCCTTAGTAGAGGGGTCAATAACCAGGGGGCATAGTTTCAAGGTAAGGGGCAGGAGGTTTAGAGGGGATTTGAGGAAAAACTTTTTCATCCAGAGGGTGGTTGGAATCTGGAACTCACTGCCTGAAAGGGTGGTAGAGGCAGGAACCCTCACAACATTCAAGAAGCATTTAGATGAGCACTTGAAACGCCATAGCATACAAAGCTACGGACCAAGTGCTGGAAAATGGGAATAAAATAGACAGGGCTTGATGGCCGGCGCAGACACGATGGGCCGAAGGGCCTCTTTCTGTGCTGTATAACTCTATTATGACTCTATGGGGGAAAAATTCAGTTGGTTGCGCCTCCCGTTAGCGCCTTAAGAGGGCGCTAATGGGGCGCAAAGCATCTAGCGCCCAGGCGCGGCGAAGTTTGCGCCGCTCGCAAAATTAACTAGACATTTTGCGGCGGCGCTAAACACTACCGCCACGATCTCCTGCGCCGGCAGATCATGACGTCACTCGAGTGCGCAACGCCCCGGTATCGCCCCGGAGTGGATATTGAGTGGCGCCCCCTGCCTTACCGCCTAACGCTAGCAACGACAGGTTGAGGGGAGCGTTCTGCAGTCATGAAGGGAAAGGGGGAGCGCTATTTAAAGGTGACCGCTTCCTGCCTTTTATTGTTGGTGCCATTTTTGAACTACGCATTCTGAGAGAGAGAGGGAGAGACTTCTGGAGAGATTCAACGTTGTGTGAAGGAGTTTTGGGTACTGAGCAGCACTTTGCAGGTTCATTTTGATTTGCCATTCCTTGTATCGATTTAGCAGAGACTGTGGGGGCTGCACTCTGAGCTCTTGGCCTGGTACTCTCCATTGTTCTTTCCAGCACATTTGATGTGCAGGTCTCTCCAGGCCGAGATTCAAGGCTGCAATGAGCAGGATGTGGATGGAAAGCAAGATTAACCATCCCCTTTAAGAACTGGCCCGTGCCATTGTGTGTGTGTTCCATTGCTGACTGACATTACATGAGCTTCGCCAGCGCTCTGAGGTAGCGCCTCGCTCCTCGGCCTTTGCGCCTTAAGACAGGTGTGAAGCGCCTGATTTAGCGCTGCAATCACCTCCAGGGGCGATAAAAGTCAAGTTTGCAGTCGGTGGCGATAATTAGCGCCAGGCGCTAACCTTTGCGCCCGGCCGATAATTGCGCCCCAAATGGGGCGATACTGAATTTCTCCCCCTATGACTATGACTCCTACTGGCCCACAAGCTGGAAAGGCACTTCCAGCCTGTTCCTGTTCCATGCAGCACCATCCCTTTAGCACCCAGGGAAACCCGGCCAGCCAGCGTTAAAGCTGGACGAGAGATAATATCTGAGGCACACATCCTCATTAAAATATTTAAATCAGCAACCTGCCTCCTGGGAGCGGGTTGGTTGCCCGTCCCCCGTCCCACCACCGTTAACACTGGAAGTGGGAGGGCTCGAGGCAGGTTTGACAATTTTTAAATTTTCACATCCCACCCGAAACCCACCCGTTTTGCGGGGTTAGAATTACCCCCCAAAGATGCTGCCTGACCTGCTGAGTGTTACCAGCCTTTTCTGTTTTTATTTCTGATTTCCAGCATCCGCAGTATTTGGCTTTTGACTCACTTGCTTACTTGATGTAGCACGGGAATACACAGCTAATAAACTGCCAACACCTGACAACCTATGTGCAAGATCCTTGATCAGAACCAAGTAAAATTGGTTCCACATCCCCAATGGCCTAGTGAGTCTATGCCGACTGGGACAGGCCCAGGCCCAGGCCCAATCCCCGTCTGTGCGGAGTTAGCTGGCGTCCAACTGGACAGCGGTAACAGGGCTACAGTACCTCTGGGATCGGAAATGGGAAATCAGCCAGGGTTCCCCGCTGCTGATTGCTATCCAGCAAACTCTGCTGGAAGCGGATCTGTGTAGATGTTAGGAAAGGAGATGATTGGGCTCCGCCGTGATGCCCCTTGTGGTCAAATAGCCTACCAACACTAACTGTCCAAGCTCACACACGATTAATGGGTAAGGTACCAGGGAGGGACCAGCTCTCAAAGAACGAAAGTCAATGGGGGAAAAATTCAGTTGGTTGCGCCTCCCGTTAACGCCTTAAGAGGGCGCTAATGGGGCGCAAAGCAGCTAGCGCCCGGGCGCAGCGATGTTTGCGCTGCTCGCGAACTTAACTAGACATTTTGCGGCGGCGCTAAACTTTATCGCCGCGATCTCCTGCGCGCGCAGATTGCGACGTCATACGAGAGTGCAACGCCCTTGTGGCGCCCCGGAGCAGAATTTCAGTGGCGCCCCCATCCTTACCGCCTGGCGCATCCAACGACCGGAAGACTGGAATGCTAACAATCGCTGTGGGGCTTGGGGGGGCGCTATTTAAAGGAGGCCTCTTCCTGTCTTTCTCTGTGGTTGACATTTTTGCACCACTCGTTCTGAGAGAGAGAGAGAGATTCTGAGAGAGATTGAGAGAGAGACTTCAGGAGTGATTCAATGCTGTGTGAAGGAGTTTTGGGTACTGAGCAGCACTTTGCAGGTTCATTTTGATTTGCCCTTCCTTGTATCGATTTAGAAGAGACTGTGGGGGCTGCACTCTGAGCTCTTTCCCTGGTGCTCTCCATTGTTCTTTCCAGCAGATTTGATGTACAGGTCTCTCCAGGCCGAGATTCAAGGCTCCAATGAGCAGGGTGTGGCTGGAGAGCAAGATCAACCCTCCCCTTTAAGAACTGGCCGGCGCCAGTGTGTCTGTGTTCCATCGCTAACTGACATCACCTGCGCTGCGCCCGCGCTCTGAGTTAGCGCCTCACTCCTCGGCCTTTGCGCCTTAAGACAGGTGTGCAGCGCCTGATTTAGCGCTCCAATCACCTCCCGGGGCGTTAAAAGTCAAGTTTGCAGTCAGTGGCGATAATTAGCGCCAGGCGCTAATCTTTGCGCCCGGCCGATAATTGCGCCCCAAATGGGGCGATACTGAATTTTTAGCCCATGGCCTTTAAGAGGAGTGGGAAGAAAAAGAAAATTGTTCTAATTTTCATCCAGTAAAAATGAATGCACCAGAGGACTGACAGTTCCACACGGCTAATGCAACTTATATCTTTAAGAAACAAATTGTCTACTATTTAGCAGTTTTGATTTAATGAAATCTTTACCTTTTTTTAATAAATTGACGGTGTCCTGTATTTATTCTTAATTCTTCACACGGTCTAATTCAAATCATTAACAATGCTTTTTTTCCCAGCTTTTTGAATTTGACAGGTCGCCCACCAGTTTCCCGCAGTGCCTAGACCTTGTCTTTGAAGCTGAGGCAGGAGGTCACTTGCCATTGAATCAGATGTTGAGTTGACAGCTTCAGATGTCAAGTCAAAGCTCCCCGCTGATTGAGAAATGTTCCCTTAACCACTAGTTTCTCTAAACTGCATTTCCACTACAGATTCACAAGTCTCCATCCAGTCTGACCTCATTACCTCTCCCACCATTGACAGATCGCTTCTGTCATCTCTATTTCACCTGCCATCTATTCCATCAGCATGGGTGTACTTTATATTGTCTCACCTTGGTCCTCAGAATCTGACCACGATCAGCCCCAACACCAGCATCACCAGGCACACCAGCAGCACCAACAATCACACCAACCTTCTCCGCAATCACCTGATGCTGCACAGGACAGAGGGCATCAGCACCCGACCACATTTCTGCCCGGGACGCCAGGGATGGCCTCAACAGTGCCACATTTACTTCACTTGACGCTGCACACCCTGGCTGCCACATGATGTGCCAGGTTGGCACCATCCCACACCAACAACATAATGCATCCCTACAATGCCCAAGCCATAGAAAAGCAGAGTCTTTTTTGAACGGTGAGAGATTAGGAAATATTGGTATTCAGAGGGACCTGGGTGTCCTTGTACATGAATCACTGAAAGTTCACATGCAGGTACAACAGCAAGCAATTAGGAAAGCAAATGGTATGTTGGCCTTTATTACAAGAGGATTTGAGAATAAGAGTAAAGACGTCTTACTGCAATTATATAGGACCCTGGTGAGACCACACCTGGAGTATTGTGTACAGTTTTGGTCTCCTTACCTAAGGAAGGATATACTTGCCATAGAGGGAGTGCAACGAAGGTTCACCAGACTGGTTCCTGGGATGGGGGATTGTCCTATGAGGACAGATTGAGTAGACTAGGCCTGTATTCTCTAGAGTTTAGAAGACTGAGAGGTGATCTCATTGAAACATACAAAATTCTTACAGGGCTTGACAGGGTAGATGCAGGGAGGATGTTTCCTCTGGCTGGGGAGTCTAGAACCAGGGGTCACAGTCTCAGAGTATGGTGTCGGCCATTTAGGACTGAGATGAGGAGAAATTTCTTCACTCAGAGGGTGGTGAATCTTTGGAATTCTCTACACCAGAGGGTTGTGGAGGCTCAGTCGTTGAGTATATTCAAGACAGAGATCGATAGATTTTTGAATATTAAGGGAATCAAGGGATATGGGGATAGTGCAGGAAAGTGGAGATGAGGTAGAAGATCAGCCATGATCTTATTGAATGGCGGAGCAAGCTGAAAGGGCCGAATTGCTTACTCCTGCTCCTATTTCTGATGTTCTTATGTTCTTATTCCTATCACACTCATCACCATTGCGGGGGGTACCGTTATGTCTCACCATTCACTGCAACTCACTAAGCCACTTCCAAAGGTGCGCACAAATCTGTCCAAGAACGCAAAGTGTTGAAAATAAAGATTTCAATGTTTGACGGCACATTAACAGAAACTTCACATGAACATTGGCTCAAACACACAAGTGCCTACCCTTGTGTGTTGTTAGTTAGTATGATTGGACTAGGATGAGGGTGAGTGTGAGGGGTGGCTAGTGAGATGGGGATGTGATAATATAGATAGAGAGGGATGGGTGGAGTTGCAAGGTAAGTTGGTGTGCGTAAGGATGTGCAGGAGTTGGGTAGGGAAGGCAGAGTGATGGGGATGTAATGAGTGGCACAGCAGGATGAGGTTGAGTGTGGCTTTGCAGTAACGATTCGTGATCTACTGAGATCATTGAAAGGTTTGCGCCACTGCAGCCTGGTCCTCCTGATGATGTTCCTGCTTGTGTCCTCCTATGCAATGTGCAACCAGGCTGCGTTGGTCTCCTGGGGAGGTCTCTTCCGCCCATTGGAAGGGAAGAGGACCTCCTTGCGTGCTGTGACTCCCTCCATAAGCATATGGAGGGAGTCATGGAAGAGCCTGGGTGCAGCCGTGCACCTCTGTGCAGTGCTTGTCAGTGTTTGCAGCACTTCAATGCTGTAGAACACTGAAAGCACAAATATCAAAGTAAATGTTGTTATAAAACACATTTTGTTGTGCACTTGAGTAGTAACAAATTTAGTCTTCTGGTTATAATCATTTTATTCTTCAACTTCAGTATCAAAAGCAATTTACAACCTGACTTTTGTCACAGATAAGTGTGCGAACCTAGGCATGGGTCCTGTCTCGTACTGCTTAAACAAATGAAAAAGCTTATATTTATACACTGTTTTCTTATCAAACTGGAACTGGCATTGCCTAATATGGTAGTCTCTGGCTACAGCATAGTCCAGAGATACAAGGCCACATTTTCTTCAACATGCTGTGGTAAGCCTAACCCTTCTAGTTTCTAGACATTCTTACCATAAATAAACATATCCAAGGCTGGTTGGTTGCGAACACCAGCAGTTGCTAAGTGAAATCTGTATCTCTCTCTCACTCTATCTCTCTCTCTCTCTAATGATGCCATCCACCTTTTTTTCCTATATTCAATGAACTAAACATGAACACCTTTCAGAAGCTGAATTAACCGAGTTCCATATGCCAACACTTTGTATCTCACTCATGCTGTACCTGCCTTAGGAGTGTTTGATGGGACAGTGTAGAGGGAGCTTTCCTCTGTATCTAACCGTGTTGCAGCTGGCCTGGGAGTGTTTGATAGGACAGTGTAGAGGGAGCTTTACTCTGTATCTACTCATGCTGTACCTGCCCTAGGAATGTTTGATGGGATAGTGTAAAGAAAGACTTGCATTTACATAGCGCCTTTCACGACCACCGGATATCTCAAAGCTCTTTACAGCCAATGAAGTACTTTTGAAGTGGAGTCACTGTTGTAATGTGGGAAACGCGGCAGCCAAATTGCGCACAGCAAGCTCCCACAAACAGCAATGTAAAAATGACCAGATAATCTGTTTTTGTTACGTTGGTTGAGGGAGAAATATTGGCCATGACACCGGGGATAACTCCCCTACTCTTTTTCAAAATAGTGCCATGGGATCTTTTACGTCCACCGGAGAGCAGACAGGGCCTCGGTTTAACGTCTCACCTGAAAGACTGCACCTCCGACAGTGCAGCACTCCCTCAGTACTGCACTGGAGTGTCAACCTAGCTTTATGTGTGCAAGTTCCTGGAGTGGGACTTGAACCCACAACCTTCTGACTCAGAGGCGAGTGTGCTACCAACTGAGCCACAGCTGACACTGTAGGGGAGCTTTACTCTGTATCTAACCCGTGCTGTAGCTGGCCTTGGAGTGTTTGAAGGGTCAGTGTCGAGGGAGCTTTACTCTGTGTCATAAATCGCAAGTAACAACTCAGGAAGTACTACTGGGCGGCCAGCTGGGGCGCCGTCCAGGGAGTATAAATACTCAGGCATGGGCCCACCTTGGGCAGAGACAATCTGGAAACAGGAAGCTAGTGACTGCTAACTAGACCTCCATGTTTTGTTACAAGTTGATTAAAGCCTTGCTTTATGTTCAAGTGCGTAGTGAGTCTTTATTACGTCACTCTGTATCTAACCCGTGCTGTACCTGGCCTGGGAGTATTTGATGGATTAGTACAGAGGGAGCTTTACCCCATTATTGCTCATGATGCACCCTTGAAATAATGCTTCGATAATCCCACAACTTGGTACCCATTAAGATCCAACCAGTTAATGCCTCTGATGCCCTTCCTGTTACAGGGAATAGACTTGTTTCAGAGCACAAAGTAGGTTGCACTATCATTGCCTCATCCCAAACACCATTCCCACAAACTGCCTCTCTCTGCCAAAGCAGGAGGGAGACACACTGGCTGATATAAAGAGAAGGGAGACTTTCTGGTGTATAAAGCAAGAGGTAGACATGGGGGCCATTGAATAGTGGGACCTCACATTTGGAGGATGGGAAGGATAATTTATCAGTGGTAATTCTGGGAGTCTGTTCTCCCTGCTTGGAGTGGCAGTACATGGGATTGGGTTGGAGACGGGATTGATTGTGCAACCTGCGATCATGCCCAGTCAGACTGCACACCAGGAGCACAGCCTGGTCATGTGACCCTGTAATACCTTGAGTGGGAGGGGCTTGGGCTGCTTTGTGACATGTTTCCTGGCTCCTTTGTGATGTCACCTGGAGACAGGTTTACGCCCCTGGTTACACAGCATCAGTGGGAGTCACTGTGGGAGGAGCTGGACTTCGCAGCTGACAGTGTGAGTGCGTTTAGTCCCTATAAATTTAATATTAAGGTAAGTAATTCAACCAAATGTCATACAATCATAGTATGGTTACAGTACAGAAGGAGGCCATTCAGCCCATCGAGCCTGTCCCACTCCCTCGCCCTTTCCCCTAGCCTGCAAATTTTTTCCTTCAGATACTTATCCAATTCCCTTTTGAAAGACATTAATTACAAATATATTCACATTAAATATAATCATAGTAACAAAAATAGTCCAATTGTATTCCACTTAAATTCTAGAATTAATATTCATTTTTAGATTCGAAGATTCTTGGCATGAACAGTATCTCTGGAAGGTGGAGAGAGAGGAGTCAAATCATCGTCACACTTACTGGGACTGGAAAAGGTCGCTGGATTCACAGAGAAGATCTGGTGGGAACAAGAACCCCAGAGGTGAGAGTCTAACCAGCTGCTGGGAGCTGTCTGACAGCTGCCATAAGGCTCAGCCTTTGCTGTGACAAGTTGACCTGAATTTAACTCGAATGTAAAGCTAGCCAATACCTCACCTGGGAGTGCTTGACACTTACATGTAGAGGAAGTTTTATCCTGTGTTCTTACAGTGCAGTACCTGAGCTGGTGTGCTTCATTGGATAGTTTCAGAGGAGCTGCACGTAGCAGTTAACACATGCTGGATCTGAGTTGGCTGTGTTTGGTGAACCAATTTAGAGAGAGCTTCACTCTGTATCTAACCCGTGCTCAGCCTGCCCTGGGAGTGTTTCATGGGAAAGTGTAGATGGAGCATTACTCACTATATAACCACATGCTGTACCTGCTCTGGGAGTGTTTGATGGGATAGTGTAGATGGAGCTTTCCTCTGTATCTAACTCATGCTGCACCTGCCCCTGGGAGTGTTTGATGGGATAGTGTAGATCAAGCTTTCCTCTGTATCTAACCCATGCTCTGCCTGCCCAGGGAGTGTTTGATCAGACAGTGTAGAGGGAGCTATACTCTTTACCTAAACTGTGCTGTACCTGGCCTGGGAGTGTCTTATGGGATAGTACAGAGGGAGCTTTACCCCATTATTGTCCATGATGCACCCTCCAAGTAATCCTTTGATGATCCCACCACTTGATACCCCTGAAGATCCCTCCACTTATTGCCTATGACGCCCTTCCTGTTACAGGGAATAGACTTGTTTCAGAGCACAAAGGAGGTTGTAATATCATTGCCCCATCCCAAACACCATTCCCACAAACTGCCTCACTCTGCCAAAGCAGGAGGGAGACACACTTGCTGATATAAAGAGAAGGGAAACTTTCTGGTGTATAAAGCAAGAGGTAGACATGGGGGCCATTGAATAGTGGGACCTCACATTTGGAAGATGGGAGGGATAGTTTATCAGTGGTAATTTTGGGAGTCTGTGCTCCCTGCTTGGAGTCTTTGTACATGGGATTGGGTTGGAGACGGGACTGTTTGTACAACCTGCGTTCATGCCCAGTGAGACTGCACACCAGGAGCACAGCCTTGTCATGTGATCCTGTAATACCTTGAGTGGGAGGGGCTTGGGCTGCTTTTTGACATGTTTCCTGGCTCCTTCGGGTTTACGCCCCTGGTTACACAGCATCAGTGGGAGTCACTGTGAGAGGAGCTGGACTTGGCAGCTGACACTGCCAGTGAGTTTAGTCCTTATAAATAGGGGAAATAATAGAACAATTTAATATTAAGGTAAGTAATTCAACCAAATGTCATTAATTACAAACATATTCAAAGTAAATATAATCATAGTCACAAAAATAGACCGAATGTATTCCAATTACAGATTCTAGAATTAATATTAATTTTTATATTAAATGTTTCATGTAGTGAAGAGTATCTCAGGAGGGTGGGAGAGAGTGGAGCCGAACCATCATCACACTAACTGGGACTGGAGAAATGTCGCTGGATTCACAGAGCAGATCTGGTGGGACCAAGACCCTCAATGTCAAAGACGGGATGAAACAAGAAGCCCCAAGAATGATTGTAAAGGTGAGGAACTTTACTGAGGATCCCATCAGTCCAGGATTTTGCCAAGGTGAGAGTCTAACCATCTACTGGGTGCTTCTTCGACAAATGCCATAAGGGACTGCCTTTGATGCGACTAGTACAACAGAGCTCAACTTGTATGTAAAGCTAGCCCATACCTGGGACTGCTTGACACTTACATGTAGTGGGATTTTTATTCTAAGTTCATCCCATGCTGTACCTGAGCTGTTGTGCTTCATTGGGTAGTGTCAGAGGAGCTGTACGCTGAATTTAAAACATGCTGGATCTGAGTTGGCTGTGTGTGATCAACCAATTTAGAGAGAGCTTTACACTTCATCTAAGTTGTACTGTACCTGGCCTGGGAGTGTTAGATGGTAATGTAAAGTGGGAGGCTTTACTCTGTATCTAAGCAGCGCTATACCAGGCCTGGGAGTGTTTAATGGGACACTGTAGAAGGAACTTTACTCTATATCTAACTGAGACTGACTGATTGACTTTCTTTCATATACCCAGCATGGGCTTGAACTCAGATACTTTCCGCATACTCACAGAGATCAGCGCGAGAGCACAAAACATCCCAAACACAGGAGCTGACCCTGAGATGGCGCGACACTATCTCTGCAGCTACATTAGCAACCTTTAGAGATGAACCCCTGTCCGCGCCCATCCTACTTTATCATTTTCTTGTGGTTACAGTTGGAATATTGCAGGTGTGTGACGTCAAGCCTAAGGAATTTCCCACCTTTGACCTCTTCAATTATTTTATTTCAGCTCAGCTTTGAAGACCAGGACTGTCCTTCAGATGTCCTGCATTTCCTGACAGCGCATTTCCAGTACTGGACATGTGACAAGAGAGTGACACCAAAGAGGTAGGACATGTGCAGCCACACTCATCAACATCCATCTTGCCCACACCTGTTGCTGTGCTGTGACAGATCGAGAAATGCTGGAGTTCCCCTGTGGAGGGAGGCAACGGCAGCTCTGCTGCAAAAGACAGTCAGTCACTCGACACAAGAGATGGTGAAGGAAAGAATCAGAAAATGTAAAGCTTTGAGGAACTGGATTCTGAACAAAATGAGGTTCCTCAGATCATGGCGTATTCACCCCAGATACATGTGTCAGAAATGTTTATTGTCCACAATTAATCCTGAGTGCCTGCCGCTCAAGAGGAGTAACAGTCAATTCCAGATTAACACATATTGAGGCCTGTTACAAAGGTATTGGAAACCAAACAGGACAAAGACAAATAGCACTGAAGTATTGATCAATGGGAAGATCTGAATTATAGACAGATTCAATTTAATCCTGCAGGAAGGAAGGAAAAAAAAAAGGAAGGAAGGTTCTAATCTGTAATAACCGGGACATTGAAGCACTAATGTGCTGTGCCATGGACTGAATAGGATCAACATTTCCCACTTTCAGACACTTTCCCACTGCTGATTATGGAGTGGGTTGGCCCCATTAGCTGGGCTTACAGTGAATCTCACCATTTGTTTCTAACGTCCAATGTGTTTAAATTCAGTTTATTGTTATGTTTCCTCTCCAGAGGCTGATGGTACAGAGCTGACCAACGTACAGACACTGGCCAACGCTGAATCAGAGGGGAAATTTATAGAGATTATTTTCTCCTCTTTTACCTCACCCATAACTCTTGGGAGACACAAGTGGTAACTTCTGGCTCCCTTAGTCACCATTCCTGTTAATGCTGGGCCAGATTGGGGACACAAGGCCCTGTCCCTCTGAAGTACTTAGATGACATCTCCATAGCCATGGAAAGCTTCATCTGACTGATGTAGAATCCAGTCTCTGGCACTTCATGAGTGGGAGGAGGATCCGCTCTAATGGCACCAACACTGTCCTTGGGTCTTTTTCTCCAATCAGCAGCAGAACATCCCTTTACCATCTCCTGCATCAAAAACTTGAGTTGACATTACTGGTCTTCCTTTGATTCCTTTCCTTTGTTGACAGACTTTCCTGCAGTCTATTTTTTGTAATTGTGAACCCAGGTGTAGGGCCCAGACCCAGTAGCAGCAGAGCATGATTGAGGCCAAAGGCAAATTTGTTGGAACAAATCTCTGGGACTTAGGAATAGAATGACTGTGGAGGCTAAAAAAGTAAATAGAAAAAGAGGACACGAGAACAGGAAAAGGTTAAAGCAAAATTAAGTTACAATTAAGAAAAACAAGAAACACAATATATAAAACACAAGTTTTTAATTTTAATTTATTCATTGTCGGGATGTGGGCATCACTCGCAAGGCCAGCATTTATTGCCCATCCCTAGTTGCCCTTGAGAAGGTGGTGGTGAGCCGCCTTCTTGAACCGCTGCAGTCCATGTTGTGAAGGGACTCCCATAGTGCTGTTAGGTAGGGAGTTCCAGAATTCTGTGAGACTTGGAGGGGAACTTGGTGGTAGTGGTGTTCCCATGGGCCTGCTGCCTTTGTCTTTTGAGGTGGTAGAGGTCGCAGATTTGGGAGGTGCTGTCGTGGAAGCCTTGGCGAGTTGCTGCAGTGCATCTTGTAGATTGAACACACTGCAACCATGGTGTGCCATGGTGGAGGCAGTAAATGTTTAAGGTGGTGGATGGGATGCCAATCAAGCAGGCTGCTTTGTCCTGGATGGTGTTGAGGTTTTTGAGTGTTGTTGGAGCTGCACTCATCCAGGGACATGGAGAATATTCCATCACACTCCTGACTTGTGCTTTGTAGATAGTGGGAAGGTTTGGGGAGTCAGGAGGTGAGTCACTCGCCGCTAAGTACCCAGCGTCCGTCTAGTTCTTGCAGCCACAGCATTTATGTGGCCAGTCTAGTTAAGTTTCTGGTCAATGGTGAACCCCAGGATTTTGATGGTGGGGGATTCAATGATGGTTATGCCATTGAACGTCATGGGGAGGTGGTTAGACTCTCTCTTGTTGGAGATGGTCATTGTCTGGCACTTGTGTGGCACAAATGTTACTTGCCACTTATCATCCCCAACCTGAATGTTGTCCAGGTCTTGCTGCACGTGGACACAGACTGCCTCATTATCTGACAAATTGTGAATGTAACTTAACACTGTGCAATCAGCAGCGAACATCCCCACTTCTGAAGGTCATTAATAAAGCAGTTGAAGATGTTGGGCCTAGGACACTGTCCTGAGTAAATGCTGCAGAAATGACCTGGGGCTGAGATGATTGGCCTCCAATAACCACAACCATCTTCCTTGTGCTAGATATGACACCATCCAGTGGAGAGTTTTCCCCCGATCCCCATTGACTTCAGTTTTGCTAGGGCTCCTTGGTGCCACACTTGGTCAAATGCTGCCTTGATGTCGAGGACAGTCACTCTCACCTCACCTCTGGAATTCAGCTCTTTTGTCCATGTTTGGACCAAGGCTGTAATGAGGTCAGGAGCCAAGTGTTGGCCTTCATTGCAAGAGAATTTGAGTACAGGAGCAAGGATGTCTTACTACAGTTGTACAGGGCCTTGGTGAGACGACACCTGGAGTACAGTGTGCAGTTTTGGTCTCCTTACCTAAGAAAGGATATACTTGCCATAGAGGGAGTGCAGCGAAGGTTCACCAGACTGATTCCTGGGATGACAGGATTGTGATATGAGGAGAGATTGGGTCGACTAGGCCTGTATTCACTAGAGTTTAGAAGAATGAGAGGGGATCTCATTGAAACGTATAAAATTCTGACAGGGCTAGACAGACTGAATTCAGGGAGGATGTTTCCCCTGGCTGTGAGGTCTAGAACGAGGGGTCACAGTCTCAGGATACGGGGTAGTACATTTAGGACTGAGATGAAGAGAAATTTCTTCACTCAGAGGGTGGTGAACCTGTGGAATTCTCTACCACAGAAGGCTGTGGAGGCCAAGTCACTGAATATATTTAAGAAGGTGATAGATAGATTTCTAGACACAAAAGGCATCGGGTATGGGGAGAGAGCGGCAATATGGTATTGAGATAGAGGATCAGCCATGATCATATTGAATGGCGGAGCAGGCTCGAAGGGCCGAATGGCCTACTCCTGCTGCTATTTTTCTTTGTTTCTTTCTATGTTTCAAGTGGTCCTGGCAGAAACCAAACTGGGCATCGGTGAGCAGGTTATTTGAGCGTAAGTGCCGCTTGATAGCATTGTCAATGACAGCTTCCATCACTTTGCTAATGATGGAGAGATGGCTGATGGGGTGGTAACTGGCTGTTGGATTAGTCCAGCTTTTTCCGGACTGGACATACCTGGCCAATTTACCACTTTGTCGGGTAGATTCCAGTACTGGAGCAGCTTGGATAGAGGTGCAGCTAGTTCTGGAGCACAGGTCTTCAGCTCTGCAGCTGGGATGTTGCCGGGGCCCAGAGCCTTTGCTGTATCCAGTGCGCTCTACCGTTCTTGATATCACGTGGAGTGAAGCAAATTGGCTGAAGACTGGCTTCTGTGATGGTGGTGACCTCAGGAGCAGGCCGAGATGTATCGTGCACTTGGCACTTGTGGCTGAAGATGGTTGTGAAGGAATCAGACTAGGGTCCTGAATTTAAATAAATTAAACTACGATGGTATGAGACGCGAATTGGCTAGGATGGATTGGGGAACGTTACTTAAAGGGTTGACGGTGGATAGGCAATGGCAAACATTTAAAGATCGCATGGATAAACTACAGAATTTGTTCATCCCTGTTTGGCATAAAAATAAAACAAAAAAGGTAACTCAACCGTGGCTAATAAGGGAAATTAGGGATAGCGTAAGATCCAAGGAGAGGACATATAAATTGGCCAGAAAAAGCAGCAAACCTGAGAATTGGGAGCAGTTTAGGATTCAGCAAAGGAGGACAAAGGGATTAATTAATAGGGGGAAAATAGAGTATGAGAGTTAGCTTGCAGGGAACATAAAAACTGACTGTAAAAGCTTCTATAGATATGTGAAGAGAAAAAGATTGGTGAAGTCAAGCGTAGGTCCCTTGCAGTCAGAATCAGGGGAATTTATAATGGGGAACATAGAAATGGCAGGCCAATTAAATACATACTTTGGTTCTGTCTTCACAAAGGAGGACACAAATAACCTCCCAGAGATGTCGGGGAACATAGGGTCTAATGAGAGGGAGGAACTGAATGAAATCAGTATTTGTAGGGAAATGGTGTTAGGGAAATTGATGGGATTGAAGGCCGATAAATCCCCAGGGCCTGATAATCTACACCATATGGTACTTAAAGAAGTGGCCCTCGAAATAGTAGATGCATTGCTGGTCATCTTCCAAAATTCTATAGACTCTGGAACAGTTCCCATGGATTGGAGGGTAGCTAATGTAACCCCACTATTTCAAAAAGGTGGGAGAGAGAAAACGGGGAATTATAGACCGGTAAGCCTGACATCAGTAGTGGGGAAAATGCTAGAGTCCATTCTAAAAGATGTAATAGCAGAGCACTTGGAAAACACTGACAGGATCGGACAAAGTCAACATGGATTTACAAAAGGTAAATCATGCTTGACTAATCTACTGGAATTTTTTGAGGATGTAACTGGTAGAATAGATAAGGGAGAACCAGTGGATGTGGTGTATTTGGACTTTCAGAAGGCTTTCGATAAGGTCCCGCATAAGAGATTGGCGTGCAAAGTTAAAGCACATGGGATTGTGGGGGTAAGGTATTGACTTGGATAGAGAACTGGTTGGCAGACAGGAAGCAAAGAGTTGGAATAAACGGGTCTTTTTCCGAGTGGCAGGCAGTGACTAGTAGGGTACCACAGGGATCGGTGCTAGGACCCCAGTTATTCACAATATATATTAATGATCTAGACGAGGGTGTAGGGGGTGGTGTCGTAGGGGTCAGCCTCACCTCTGACTCAGCGAGCGGTTCGAATCGCTCCCACGCCCCTGGTTCTGGACCTTGGACTTATTTGGGGGTTGTGAACAAAGATGCATTAGACAACAGGTTCCCATTAAAGAATTTTGACTTTTATTAAAAGAAAAGGTAACAAACTTAAAACACACAAAACACTTAAACAGGTTGGGGAGCACACGGTACAGGCGAGGGAGAATGACAATATACAAAAACCCTTATCCCTCCCAAAAATCCCACTATCTAGCTAGGTCTTGGTTTCAGGAGATCAGGGATAATGCTCACCAAACAGGGGTTTTGACAGTGCGAAATCCAGCCAGGTAAGTTGATTGCGATTTTGAGGTATTCTCTTTGTGTCCTTTGGGGCCTGCCGTCCCCACGTGGTACCAGTCTGTGAAATCTGCGATGGTGGTCTGGTCGTCGAGTTTTGTTGCTTTGGAGGCTTATCGGGGCGGTACCTTCTGGGGCTGGACCGTGGATTGAGCGATGCCGACTCGCTCCCAGCCTCCAGTGACCTTGGCTAGTGGCTGCTAGTGCTAGACCGTGTGCTGAGCGATGCCGACTCGCTCCCAGTGGCCTCAGCTCTAGCCCTTGCCTGGCCTAGTCTGTCCTTGCCTCCGATCTCACCCCGGGTCTGCCTCGTGGCCTTGCTGCTTCTCTCCTCCTCCTGCTCGTGTCGTGTGGCTGGTAGTGTCTTGCTGGAACTTGCTGCAACTGGAACAGAGCTGAGAGAGACTTTCTTGGGGGATTAGGCCCTCAATTATACTGTTCAGACCCTTTGTCTTTTTCGCGCCAAAACCCCTTTCCTAAATCAGTTTCGTGTTGAAGTGATTTAGGTTTCAATTGATGCCTGTTCATTCCATTGTCTTAGTTTTGCGGGCTTGTTAAGTTTTGATGGTTTTAACTTGGTGTTAAATTGTCCTGATGGCTTCCGATGTCTCCCATTTAGGCAGGGCCTTTATCTACGTGCCAAATCTTGTCCCAAAAGATACCTGGCTGATTGGTTTTTGATGAAGTAATGGCTGTACTAGATGTTTTATTGTTTACAGGCTTCTGGCATCCTGTTTGGGCCTGGGGATATTCAAAAGGTGTCTTGAATTATTCAATTTTGGATGCGTTGTGAGGTTTTGGGTGAGGTTCTTCCTCCTGCCTGGATTGCAGTGCAAACAAATTCCAGACAGCTTGACACCAAAAGTTGTCCACTGCCTCGCCACACCCCTTCGCAAAGGTGTTTTATTTTCCATAGTCATTTTCAAAAGTCATTTTTCCTCAGGTTTTTTTCTTACCTGATCTTTAAAATGTCCAAAACTGAGGTTTTTACCTCAAATCACTTCACTTATGTCCCATCATCCCAAATTCGTAGGAAAAATCCAAAAATCACCCCTTTTAGGGTTCTATACGAGTTTCTGGGGAATTTTGCAAAGCTTACAGAGAACTAGATGTAATATCTCCAAGTTTGCAGACGACACAAAGTTGGGTGGGCGTGTGTGTTGTGAGGAGGATGCAGAGAAACTCCAGTATGATTTGGACAAGTTGGGTGATTGGACAGGTGCATGGCAGATGCAGTATAATGTGGATAAATGCGAGGTTATCCACTTTGGTGGCAAAAACAGGAAGTCAGATTATTATCTGAATGGCAATAGATTGGGAAAAGGGGAAGTGCAACGAGACCTGGGGGTCCTTGTGCACCAGTCGTTGAAGGTAAGCATGCAGGTGCAGCATGCGGTTAAGAAGGCAAATGGAATATTGGCCTTCATAGCGAGAGGATTCGAGTACAGGGGCAAGGATGTCTTGCTGCAGTTGTACAGGACCTTGGTGAGACCACACCTTGAGTATTGTGTGCAGTTTTTGTCGCCTTATCTGAGGAAGGACGTTCTTGCCATGGAGGGAGTGCAGCGAAGATTCACCAGACTGATGCCTGGGATGGCAGGAATGACGTATGAAGAGAGATTGGGACGATTGGGCTTGTATTCGCTAGAGTTTAGAAGAATGAGAGGGGATCTCATTGAAACTTATAAAATTCTAACAGGACTAGACAGACTAGATGCAGGAAGGATGTTCCCGATGGCTGGCTGGCTGGACCACAGAGAGACTGTGGCGTGGCTGGCTGGCTGGACCACAGAGAGACTGTGGCGTGGCTGGCTGGCTGGACCACAGAGAGACTGTGGCGTGGCTGGCTGGCTGGACCACAGAGAGACTGTGGCGTGGCTGGCTGGCTGGACCATAGAGAGACTGTGGCGTGGCTGGCTGGCTGGACCACAGAGAGACTGCGGCGTGGCTGGCTGGCTGGACCACAGAGAGACTGTGGCATGGCTGGCTGGCTGGACCACAGAGAGACTGTGGCGTGGCTGGCTGGCTGGCTGGACCACAGAGAGACTGTGGCGTGGCTGGCTGGCTGGACCACAGAGAGACTGTGGCGTGGCTGGCTGGCTGGACCACAGAGAGACTGTGGCGTGGCTGGCTGGCTGGACCACAGAGAGACTGTGGCGTGGCTGGCTGGCTGGACCACAGAGAGACTGTGGCGTGGCTGGCTGGCTGGACCACAGAGAGACTGTGGCGTGGCTGGCTGGCTGGACCACAGAGAGACTGTGGCGTGGCTGGCTGGCTGGACCACAGAGAGACTGTGGCGTGGCTGGCTGGCTGGCTGGACCACAGAGAGACTGTGGCGTGGCTGGCTGGCTGGACCACAGAGAGACTGTGGCGTGGCTGGCTGGCTGGACCACAGAGAGACTGTGGCGTGGCTGGCTGGCTGGACCACAGAGAGACTGTGGCGTGGCTGGCTGGCTGGACCACAGAGAGACTGTGGCGTGGCTGGCTGGCTGGACCACAGAGAGACTGTGGCGTGGCTGGCTGGCTGGACCACAGAGAGACTGTGGCGTGGCTGGCTGGCTGGACCACAGAGAGACTGTGGCGTGGCTGGCTGGCTGGCTGGACCACAGAGAGACTGTGGCGTGGCTGGCTGGCTGGACCACAGAGAGACTGTGGCGTGGCTGGCTGGCTGGACCACAGAGAGACTGTGGCGTGGCTGGCTGGCTGGACCACAGAGAGACTGTGGCGTGGCTAGCTGGCTGGACCACAGAGAGACTGTGGCGTGGCTGGCTGGCTGGCTGGACCACAGAGAGACTGTGGCGTGGCTGGCTGGCTGGCTGGACCACAGAGAGACTGTGGCGTGGCTGGCTGGCTGGACCACAGAGAGACTGTGGCGTGGCTGGCTGGCTGGACCACAGAGAGACTGTGGCGTGGCTGGCTGGCTGGACCACAGAGAGACTGTGGCGTGGCTGGCTGGCTGGACCACAGAGAGACTGTGGCGTGGCTGGCTGGCTGGACCACAGAGAGACTGTGGCGTGGCTGGCTGGCTGGACCACAGAGAGACTGTGGCGTGGCTGGCTGGCTGGACCACAGAGAGACTGTGGCGTGGCTGGCTGGCTGGACCACAGAGAGACTGTGGCGTGGCTGGCTGGCTGGACCACAGAGAGACTGTGGCGTGGCTGGCTGGCTGGACCACAGAGAGACTGTGGCGTGGCTGGCTGGCTGGACCACAGAGAGACTGTGGCGTGGCTGGCTGGCTGGACCACAGAGAGACTGTGGCGTGGCTGGCTGGCTGGACCACAGAGAGACTGTGGTGAAGGATCCAGCTTGTTCCCAAAGAACTCTGGGATACTTGACTACTACTGAAGGATCCTGCTTGTTCCCAAAGAATGCTGGGATACTTGACTACATTACCCTCTACTTATTTCGGATAGTAGGTTTAGCTAATTAAGCCATATTTGTAGACTGGAAGGTGCCTCCCTCCCCTTATCAAACCTTGAGATATATGTATTCACAACCTCAGTAGAGCCATTGTCAAAGCACAGCCTGGCCTCCCAAGAGATAAGGGAGCAATTAACAACCAACACAGTTCCAGGCACGGTGGGTACATCTACTATTCGAACCTGGTCGCCCAAGAGATAAGGGAGCAATTAATGACCAACACGGTTCCAGTCACTGAGCATCCAAGCCATTACGGCCTTGAGCCACCCCGCTCTGTCCGACAGCCAGGGATAAAATATGTTTTCTCAAACTATAAACTATGCCCGCAAAGGAAGAGATAACAGCAAGAATTTGGGGAGTAGGATGAGGCAACCAACATCTGTCACTGGCATGGTCAGGGTTCAAGGGGAGGGCCCGACAGTTGAGTGACTAACCATATAACCAATAGAGAGTAACTGTAGTGACACTGTTTGTACGTGTACGCCCCATTCTGTAGTAAGTGGGCGGTGCTTATAGAAATGTATAACTTGAATGAACCATTACTTGTTCCTCAGAGAGTGCGCCCCTAGCTTGAGGAAGCTGAGTGGCTCTCCCTTGTGCACAAGTCTTTTGTTTATTTTAATAAATTCTGAACTTGTCCTCAATTCCGTCTCCGTCTAGAGTTTCTCCAAATTCGAATCTAACAGTGGCGTGGCTGGCTGGCTGGACCACAGAGAGACTGTGGCGTGGCTGGCTGGCTGGACCACAGAGAGACTGTGGCGTGGCTGGCTGGCTGGACCACAGAGAGACTGTGGCGTGGCTGGCTGGCTGGACCACAGAGAGACTGTGGCGTGGCTGGCTGGCTGGACCACAGAGAGACTGTGGCGTGGCTGGCTGGCTGGACCACAGAGAGACTGTGGCGTGGCTGGCTGGCTGGACCACAGAGAGACTGTGGCGTGGCTGGCTGGCTGGACCACAGAGAGACTGTGGCGTGGCTGGCTGGCTGGACCACAGAGAGACTGTGGCGTGGCTGGCTGGCTGGACCACAGAGAGACTGTGGCGTGGCTGGCTGGCTGGACCACAGAGAGACTGTGGCGTGGCTGGCTGGCTGGACCACAGAGAGACTGTGGCGTGGCTGGCTGGCTGGACCACAGAGAGACTGTGGCGTGGCTGGCTGGCTGGACCACAGAGAGACTGTGGCGTGGCTGGCTGGCTGGACCACAGAGAGACTGTGGCGTGGCTGGCTGGCTGGACCACAGAGAGACTGTGGCGTGGCTGGCTGGCTGGACCACAGAGAGACTGTGGCGTGGCTGGCTGGCTGGACCACAGAGAGACTGTGGCGTGGCTGGCTGGCTGGACCACAGAGAGACTGTGGCGTGGCTGGCTGGCTGGACCACAGAGAGACTGTGGCGTGGCTGGCTGGCTGGACCACAGAGAGACTGTGGCGTGGCTGGCTGGCTGGACCACAGAGAGACTGTGGCGTGGCTGACCACAGAGAGACTGTGGTGAAGGATCCAGCTTGTTCCCAAAGAACTCTGGGATACTTGACTACTACTGAAGGATCCTGCTTGTTCCCAAAGAATGCTGGGATACTTGACTACATTACCCTCTACTTATTTCGGATAGTAGGTTTAGCTAATTAAGCCATATTTGTAGACTGGAAGGTGCCTCCCTCCCCTTATCAAACCTTGAGATATATGTATTCACAACCTCAGTAGAGCCATTGTCAAAGCACAGCCTGGCCTCCCAAGAGATAAGGGAGCAATTAACAACCAACACAGTTCCAGGCACGGTGGGTACATCTACTATTCGAACCTGGTCGCCCAAGAGATAAGGGAGCAATTAATGACCAACACGGTTCCAGTCACTGAGCATCCAAGCCATTACGGCCTTGAGCCACCCCGCTCTGTCCGACAGCCAGGGATAAAATATGTTTTCTCAAACTATAAACTATGCCCGCAAAGGAAGAGATAACAGCAAGAATTTGGGGAGTAGGATGAGGCAACCAACATCTGTCACTGGCATGGTCAGGGTTCAAGGGGAGGGCCCGACAGTTGAGTGACTAACCATATAACCAATAGAGAGTAACTGTAGTGACACTGTTTGTACGTGTACGCCCCATTCTGTAGTAAGTGGGCGGTGCTTATAGAAATGTATAACTTGAATGAACCATTACTTGTTCCTCAGAGAGTGCGCCCCTAGCTTGAGGAAGCTGAGTGGCTCTCCCTTGTGCACAAGTCTTTTGTTTATTTTAATAAATTCTGAACTTGTCCTCAATTCCGTCTCCGTCTAGAGTTTCTCCAAATTCGAATCTAACAGTGGCGTGGCTGGCTGGCTGGACCACAGAGAGACTGTGGCGTGGCTGGCTGGCTGGACCACAGAGAGACTGTGGCGTGGCTGGCTGGCTGGACCACAGAGAGACTGTGGCGTGGCTGGCTGGCTGGACCACAGAGAGACTGTGGCGTGGCTGGCTGGCTGGACCACAGAGAGACTGTGGCGTGGCTGGCTGGCTGGACCACAGAGAGACTGTGGCGTGGCTGGCTGGCTGGACCACAGAGAGACTGTGGCGTGGCTGGCTGGCTGGACCACAGAGAGACTGTGGCGTGGCTGGCTGGCTGGACCACAGAGAGACTGTGGCGTGGCTGGCTGGCTGGACCACAGAGAGACTGTGGCGTGGCTGGCTGGCTGGACCACAGAGAGACTGTGGCGTGGCTGGCTGGCTGGACCACAGAGAGACTGTGGCGTGGCTGGCTGGCTGGACCACAGAGAGACTGTGGCGTGGCTGGCTGGCTGGACCACAGAGAGACTGTGGCGTGGCTGGCTGGCTGGACCACAGAGAGACTGTGGCGTGGCTGGCTGGCTGGACCACAGAGAGACTGTGGCGTGGCTGGCTGGCTGGACCACAGAGAGACTGTGGCGTGGCTGGCTGGCTGGACCACAGAGAGACTGTGGCGTGGCTGGCTGGCTGGACCACAGAGAGACTGTGGCGTGGCTGGCTGGCTGGACCACAGAGAGACTGTGGCGTGGCTGGCTGGCTGGACCACAGAGAGACTGTGGCGTGGCTGGCTGGCTGGACCACAGAGAGACTGTGGCGTGGCTGGCTGGCTGGACCACAGAGAGACTGTGGTGAAGGATCCAGCTTGTTCCCAAAGAACTCTGGGATACTTGACTACTACTGAAGGATCCTGCTTGTTCCCAAAGAATGCTGGGATACTTGACTACATTACCCTCTACTTATTTCGGATAGTAGGTTTAGCTAATTAAGCCATATTTGTAGACTGGAAGGTGCCTCCCTCCCCTTATCAAACCTTGAGATATATGTATTCACAACCTCAGTAGAGCCATTGTCAAAGCACAGCCTGGCCTCCCAAGAGATAAGGGAGCAATTAACAACCAACACAGTTCCAGGCACGGTGGGTACATCTACTATTCGAACCTGGTCGCCCAAGAGATAAGGGAGCAATTAATGACCAACACGGTTCCAGTCACTGAGCATCCAAGCCATTACGGCCTTGAGCCACCCCGCTCTGTCCGACAGCCAGGGATAAAATATGTTTTCTCAAACTATAAACTATGCCCGCAAAGGAAGAGATAACAGCAAGAATTTGGGGAGTAGGATGAGGCAACCAACATCTGTCACTGGCATGGTCAGGGTTCAAGGGGAGGGCCCGACAGTTGAGTGACTAACCATATAACCAATAGAGAGTAACTGTAGTGACACTGTTTGTACGTGTACGCCCCATTCTGTAGTAAGTGGGCGGTGCTTATAGAAATGTATAACTTGAATGAACCATTACTTGTTCCTCAGAGAGTGCGCCCCTAGCTTGAGGAAGCTGAGTGGCTCTCCCTTGTGCACAAGTCTTTTGTTTATTTTAATAAATTCTGAACTTGTCCTCAATTCCGTCTCCGTCTAGAGTTTCTCCAAATTCGAATCTAACAGTGGCGTGGCTGGCTGGCTGGACCACAGAGAGACTGTGGCGTGGCTGGCTGGCTGGACCACAGAGAGACTGTGGCGTGGCTGGCTGGCTGGACCACAGAGAGACTGTGGCGTGGCTGGCTGGCTGGACCACAGAGAGACTGTGGCGTGGCTGGCTGGCTGGACCACAGAGAGACTGTGGCGTGGCTGGCTGGCTGGACCACAGAGAGACTGTGGCGTGGCTGGCTGGCTGGACCACAGAGAGACTGTGGCGTGGCTGGCTGGCTGGACCACAGAGAGACTGTGGCGTGGCTGGCTGGCTGGACCACAGAGAGACTGTGGCGTGGCTGGCTGGCTGGACCACAGAGAGACTGTGGCGTGGCTGGCTGGCTGGACCACAGAGAGACTGTGGCGTGGCTGGCTGGCTGGACCACAGAGAGACTGTGGCGTGGCTGGCTGGCTGGACCACAGAGAGACTGTGGCGTGGCTGGCTGGCTGGACCACAGAGAGACTGTGGCGTGGCTGGCTGGCTGGACCACAGAGAGACTGTGGCGTGGCTGGCTGGCTGGACCACAGAGAGACTGTGGCGTGGCTGGCTGGCTGGACCACAGAGAGACTGTGGCGTGGCTGGCTGGCTGGACCACAGAGAGACTGTGGTGAAGGATCCAGCTTGTTCCCAAAGAACTCTGGGATACTTGACTACTACTGAAGGATCCTGCTTGTTCCCAAAGAATGCTGGGATACTTGACTACATTACCCTCTACTTATTTCGGATAGTAGGTTTAGCTAATTAAGCCATATTTGTAGACTGGAAGGTGCCTCCCTCCCCTTATCAAACCTTGAGATATATGTATTCACAACCTCAGTAGAGCCATTGTCAAAGCACAGCCTGGCCTCCCAAGAGATAAGGGAGCAATTAACAACCAACACAGTTCCAGGCACGGTGGGTACATCTACTATTCGAACCTGGTCGCCCAAGAGATAAGGGAGCAATTAATGACCAACACGGTTCCAGTCACTGAGCATCCAAGCCATTACGGCCTTGAGCCACCCCGCTCTGTCCGACAGCCAGGGATAAAATATGTTTTCTCAAACTATAAACTATGCCCGCAAAGGAAGAGATAACAGCAAGAATTTGGGGAGTAGGATGAGGCAACCAACATCTGTCACTGGCATGGTCAGGGTTCAAGGGGAGGGCCCGACAGTTGAGTGACTAACCATATAACCAATAGAGAGTAACTGTAGTGACACTGTTTGTACGTGTACGCCCCATTCTGTAGTAAGTGGGCGGTGCTTATAGAAATGTATAACTTGAATGAACCATTACTTGTTCCTCAGAGAGTGCGCCCCTAGCTTGAGGAAGCTGAGTGGCTCTCCCTTGTGCACAAGTCTTTTGTTTATTTTAATAAATTCTGAACTTGTCCTCAATTCCGTCTCCGTCTAGAGTTTCTCCAAATTCGAATCTAACAGTGGCGTGGCTGGCTGGCTGGACCACAGAGAGACTGTGGCGTGGCTGGCTGGCTGGACCACAGAGAGACTGTGGCGTGGCTGGCTGGCTGGACCACAGAGAGACTGTGGCGTGGCTGGCTGGCTGGACCACAGAGAGACTGTGGCGTGGCTGGCTGGCTGGACCACAGAGAGACTGTGGCGTGGCTGGCTGGCTGGACCACAGAGAGACTGTGGCGTGGCTGGCTGGCTGGACCACAGAGAGACTGTGGCGTGGCTGGCTGGCTGGACCACAGAGAGACTGTGGCGTGGCTGGCTGGCTGGACCACAGAGAGACTGTGGCGTGGCTGGCTGGCTGGACCACAGAGAGACTGTGGCGTGGCTGGCTGGCTGGACCACAGAGAGACTGTGGCGTGGCTGGCTGGCTGGACCACAGAGAGACTGTGGCGTGGCTGGCTGGCTGGACCACAGAGAGACTGTGGCGTGGCTGGCTGGCTGGACCACAGAGAGACTGTGGCGTGGCTGGCTGGCTGGACCACAGAGAGACTGTGGCGTGGCTGGCTGGCTGGACCACAGAGAGACTGTGGCGTGGCTGGCTGGCTGGACCACAGAGAGACTGTGGCGTGGCTGGCTGGCTGGCTGGACCACAGAGAGACTGTGGCGTGGCTGGCTGGCTGGACCACAGAGAGACTGTGGCGTGGCTGGCTGGCTGGACCACAGAGAGACTGTGGCGTGGCTGGCTGGCTGGACCACAGAGAGACTGTGGCGTGGCTGGCTGGCTGGACCACAGAGAGACTGTGGCGTGGCTGGCTGGCTGGACCACAGAGAGACTGTGGTGAAGGATCCAGCTTGTTCCCAAAGAACTCTGGGATACTTGACTACTACTGAAGGATCCTGCTTGTTCCCAAAGAATGCTGGGATACTTGACTACATTACCCTCTACTTATTTCGGATAGTAGGTTTAGCTAATTAAGCCATATTTGTAGACTGGAAGGTGCCTCCCTCCCCTTATCAAACCTTGAGATATATGTATTCACAACCTCAGTAGAGCCATTGTCAAAGCACAGCCTGGCCTCCCAAGAGATAAGGGAGCAATTAACAACCAACACAGTTCCAGGCACGGTGGGTACATCTACTATTCGAACCTGGTCGCCCAAGAGATAAGGGAGCAATTAATGACCAACACGGTTCCAGTCACTGAGCATCCAAGCCATTACGGCCTTGAGCCACCCCGCTCTGTCCGACAGCCAGGGATAAAATATGTTTTCTCAAACTATAAACTATGCCCGCAAAGGAAGAGATAACAGCAAGAATTTGGGGAGTAGGATGAGGCAACCAACATCTGTCACTGGCATGGTCAGGGTTCAAGGGGAGGGCCCGACAGTTGAGTGACTAACCATATAACCAATAGAGAGTAACTGTAGTGACACTGTTTGTACGTGTACGCCCCATTCTGTAGTAAGTGGGCGGTGCTTATAGAAATGTATAACTTGAATGAACCATTACTTGTTCCTCAGAGAGTGCGCCCCTAGCTTGAGGAAGCTGAGTGGCTCTCCCTTGTGCACAAGTCTTTTGTTTATTTTAATAAATTCTGAACTTGTCCTCAATTCCGTCTC